>VZRQ01001598.1:716777-763299 GCA_013397975.1 Machaerirhynchus nigripectus
GGGCTGGCTGTACGGGGGGCTGCCGGCCTTCGTCAGCGCCCGCAAGGCCTTCATCGAGAGCAGCCACGGCGAGCTCTTCCAGAACCGCGCCGATGCCGTGGTACGGGCCCCGGGAGCCCCGCGGTGCCGGGGGATGCACGGGGGGAGCGCCGGGCAGCGCCCGCGGTGTCCCCGGGAGGCCGAGGCCTCGGGAAGGCGCCGGCTGTGGAAGTTGCCCTTGGAGCCGCGGTTTGGGGTGACACCGGAGTCCGCAGGAGGCCGGATGGCCTCGTGGCTGTGGGACGCGTGTGGGTGCCCGATTCTGGTACCTGGCAGAAAGTGGCAGCAAGTGGCAAAAAGTTTGCTGGGAGCGTGTAAATGCGTGCAGCCTGCCCGGTCAGCTGCCGCGGGAGTGAGCGGATCCCCGTTACCCAAATTGCACGCGGTCATCTGGGAAAAAGTGTCCTTCTTACACAGAAACTTGGTAATGAAGTTCACCGTTCCGTTAAATGGCTGATTAATATGTCTCGAAAAGCCGTTCTGCTTTTAAATTTTAGTGTGCTGACAGGAGACTTCGCAGTATCAAACTGGGATTGTACTCTTGTCTTATTAATGTGAGTCACTTTAAGACCATTTAAAATTCTTTTAGAACAACTGCACAACAAAGAATATTTGTGACACTTTACAGATATATTTGAACTCCTAGGTGTTTGTTATTCAATTAAAGTGTTGGTTACCTGGATTATGAGGAAGAAAACCCCTTTAAAAATCTGCCTGATGTAAATTTTGCATCACTTACAATTAGATTTGGCCCCTGATGTAGTGATCTGCAAATTACCACTGCCTGGCTTCACTTTGGTGACTCTGGTGTGTCTGAACCCAGGCTGAGCACCTACACCACAAGCACTGGAAGAGAAAATTTATTTACTTTCGTGGTATTAACTGCAACATTTTTAATTTTTGTGAAGCTTCTGTTTATCACATATTTTAAAAACCCTCCTATTTTCAAACTTTTAATAAGCGCCAGTGTTAAACTGCAGAGCTTGATGGTATCTTAACATTTAATGTAGATGGTTATTATTTATTTACTATTATTTATTGATGGTTATTATTTATTAATACTTATGAACTCATAATAATGAAGTAGTTTCTAGTTCTTCCCCCTTCTCCTCTGCTGCTTTCCTGTACTGTCCTCGAAAAGCCCTCCCAGTCTACCCAGGTGTCTTTCAGCAGCAGGATTAGAAAGATCAGTTGACTTTGCAAACTGGAATTGATTCTTGGTTTTGCCGTTGGTGGCTGGGAGCAGCTTTTCCTCTGAAGGTGGCTGACTCGATCCCTTGGGGTTGGGCTATCAGTCCCAAGGGACATCAGTCCCATGGCCTGGCTTGCGGCGGGCTGGGGGTGCTGGCAGGAGGAGGGGGCTGTGACGTGTGACATGTCCTCTCTGTCCCCTCAGCACTCTGCACACCGTGCTGGTCTCCGGAGTTTCATCCGCTACGGCTGGCGCTGGAGCTGGAGGGTCACGGCCTTCGTCACGATATTCAAGTGAGTGTTTCCTGATGGCAGTGGGAGCAGAGCTGCCTTGTGCTTGTGCTTGTCCTTCAGCACCAGTGGCCAAGAGCTTTCCGTGCCAGCAGTGCCCACAGCTCTGGTGATTGATTGAGGCTCCCAGCGTTGCCTTAACATGAGTCTGGTTGATCAGGCACCAGCATGAAGAGGGTTTAACCTTTTAGAATTGCCCCAGAATTCACATCTGCTAATGAACCAACACAAACCCTAAATGTGGAAAAGCCCTGTTCATACATCTGATCCCTGCTGTTACTGACTTGAACACTGTTCTTTCCTTTCTTGACAGCTTCTTTCTGCTTTTGCTTCATCTCTTCTTGTGCGTTCTTCTCTGAGGGAGTGTTAAAGTGCGTTGGCAGTTTCTGGATGTGCTTTCTAACCCACAATGATTTTTGTCCTTTCTGCTATGTCTCCTTACTCGCAGTTTGTATACACTGGTGTTACGTACAGTTGTCACTACTCGTAGTTTATGTACACTGATGTTGCTCACAATTCTTCGTTCTTGTCCTCAGACACTTTCAGGTGATTGTCTTGTTCTTGAGCAGTGGCTGCATGTCAGACCTGCCAGTTCTATGGACCTGTTTAGGCCTTCAGATTTTTCCTACACACACAAAACCAATGCAGAGATAGTGTTCCACTTCCCTGATTTTCTTCCTTGGGTGTTCCAATGCATTTCTGGCAATAGAAGATCAAACTAAGCGTGGTCTTCTGAGCTAAGCCCTTTTAAACTAGAAATATCTCCTTCCCTGTTGTTCAGACTAGTAAATTTATGTGTTGTCCTAAACCTGCATTGACTCTCTTTGCAGGTATGTTCTGTTTAAGTTCTCCTGCTTTTAAGATCCCACAGTATTGACTGGCATTATTTTATATTTCTGTCTCCCTCATTTTTTTGTTTCTTTCTGAATTTCTTCCTCGTTCTCTCTCAGTTTCTTTGGCACCTTTTAGTTTGGTATCTGTTTTCAGGTTTAGTTAGTGTGCTGTGTGCTTTCTCTCCTGGAGCTTTTGATTTCTTTAAGTTTTCCTAGATTTCTTTGGATTTGACATGTAACCTCATCATCTTCCACCAGATGTCTCCCCTGCAGTCAGATCAGCCCCTTTTTCACCAGCCCTTTGGAAAAGGTTCTGAACGAAGATGTTCAGAATGAATATATTGCTCAGCACTGTGTCTGTAAAGCCCAAGTTGAAGGTTTTGTCCTGCAGTTGTGAAAACTTCAAATTTCACAATTAAACCCCCAATTGTTTCAGTTTAGCTGTGCTGGGAAGGAGAGGAGGATTGCTGTTGGCTTGTAAATGTCATGCAGGAGGCTTCCTGAAGTACTAGGGAGTATATGGCTCCTGAACTGAGAACAGAGAGTGTTCTGGGGCTTAGCTGATGCTTTTGGAGGAGGTGGTTTACCTACCCAGAGGGAAATCTGATGCCACAAGAGTAGGTGACCCCGCTGATGTCATGAGTGTGACTAAGGTGTTGTGTTGTAGTCTGTAAGGCAAGATTTTACTGACACATGGATCAGCTTCTGGGGTAAAGGTCCTACATCAGGACTGACTGACTGGCTGACAGGACCTTTTCATTGCTCAAATTCCTTTATCCTCGACTGTATTACGTGTTCCTGGGCACTAGAACAGGTAGTTCAGAGAAGCTGTGGATGCCCTATCCCTGGAGGTGTTCAAGGCCAGGCTGAATGGAGCTCTGAGCAACCTGGTTCAGTGGAAGGTTCCCCTGCCTGCAGTGGGAGCTTGGAACTGCGTGATCATTAACATCACTCTCAACCTGAGTCATTCTGATTCTATGATTTTATGTGATGGGAAAAAAAATCTTTGATTAAAAAAAAAGAAAAAGGAAGAACGTCCCAGATCCATTTCAGGAACTCTGATATTCCCTGGCCTGTGTCTGTGCAGCTGCCTGCAGTAAAGTCACCGAAGTCATGGCTGGCATGTGTGTGCTCTGAACAGATGGGCAGCCAGGCAGTTAGAGGCAACCTGAGGGCTGGCTTAATGGAATCCAACTTTATTTCAGACTGTGTTTTGCTGCCTCTCTTTCTCCATGTGCAACTGCTGACCTCTGTGCCTTGCCTTTGCAGCGTGGTGAGCACGGGGCTGTCTGCGTACCGCGATAAAACCACCATCAGTAATTTTGCTGCAGCAGGAGGTAAGAGTGCCCTAACCTTGTGTGCTTCTGTTTGCAAGCAAGGGCCGTAGCAGAAAGGCATAAGCAGGTATCCACATCCCTTGGGCTGGAGCAGCTTCTGTGCTTTTGGGTGTTGCTTCTTGTTGCACTGACTTTGCTCCGTTGTTTGCCTGCTGCACACCTTTATTTGTAACAAAGATACTGATGCACTGCTGAAACCATTGGGGAGTTTTGTGGTTATCAGTTCATCTTCAAGACACTTGCTGGAGTATTTTGGGCGAAAAATGCTTGTGTGGAGTAAAGGCAACACTTGGTGCACAACCTGCCCTCATAAGCACCTATTTAACAAGGAAAGCATTTTTTATTTCCACTCTTGGTAACAATTCAGCACACTGTTTATAGGCTGTCCTTTTCATGCCAAGTTTTGCATGCCCACTTTTGGCAGCAGGGTTCTGGGTAAGTGATCTGCTTGTTCAGTTTTACAGGCTTTATTGCCCTTTCAGTTGGATACAGTTTTTACTGATCCTTTCTGCCCTACATGGCAGCTACTATTGTTAGCTGTTGTTGAACAGAAAAAAGGGGGAGGGAGGTCATGCTCCAGCCTAGAGAGAGCTTGGTTTTATTTTCATAGATACTTTTATGATACAGGCAAAACTTTGGCAGTTTTTCCAAAGCAGAAAGAACTTTGTGCAATGTTTCAGTGCAGAGCCCACGGTGACTGTGTGGTGAGGTTCCATCCCACTGGCCATGGCACTTGGTTTCCGCGCTGTTAAGAGCAGATGTCAGCTCATGGAGAAGAGAAGTGCAGGAAAGCAACTCCCTGTGTCGGTGTGAGATGGCTGGGGGGGGAGGCTGTTCCGGTTTCAGTGGGTTTGTTCTTTTTTTAGCCTTCACAGGAGCCCTATTCAGGATGCACTTGGGCCTGCAGGGCCTGGCGGGCGGCATCGTGTTCGGAACGGCGTTTGGGTGAGTTGTGTCTGCTGCACACACCGAGCCTGGAATCACAGGTGGGGCTACAGGAGCTTCCCTTCCTCTCTTGCCTTGAGGGGTTTGCTGTATCTCTCTTGGGACCTTGTGATGATCACTTTTCTTCAACTTTTAAACTGTTTTTATTTTCTTCTTAGTTTCTTGTTTTGTTTTGCTGCTCTCTCAGTAGTGAGAGCTCAGTGCTCTCAGTAGGGCATCTTATTTGCTGCTGTTTGGTTATTAGAGGAGACAGCACAGGCCCCACCAAAGCTGAAATGTGGAGCAGCAGCCATTAGGAAACACTGAAGGAGTAGCTGCATGGCTGGGCTGTAAGGTGACACACCTTTGTGTGTGTCTTGCAGTCATGACTCTCCTAAAGCTCCCAGGGGCATGGAGGAACCCATGGTTCTCTCTCAGAGGCTCTGTCCTTCAGGACAATGACCTCTAACTCAGGAGAAATCTGACTTTTCAAGCACGGCTGGGATTTCTTCCCAAAGTGCTGACCTGTAAATATCCTCACAAGTGAATCTGGGGATCCTACCTGAACAAGAGAACAAGCTTTGTTTGTGCTGCTTGGCACCATCAGGATGGTGTCACCTGTGGGCATGCCTGGAAGCAGCCTAGGGAGCTTTACCAGTGAAAACACAAATACTTCCAGAGCTGGATGGAAGCCGAGCAGGGGTGTCACTGTCTGAAATATGGTTTAGGTGTTCTACGGGGTCTTCATTAGGCACCATAAATCCTTCCACCCCTTTGTCCTGTGTGTGCCTGTCAATGAGTAAATTCAAAATGTGTTATCCCGGGGGCTCCAGTGAGTCACAGCTGAAGAGAGGCTGTGACAGGAGGACAGTAGGAGTACCTTTAGTCTGTGGTGTGATGTGAGTGTTGGGGAACATGATGCTCCCCTCATGCAACATCTGGCCCCTGCATGCTCCTTTTGCTGATGCCAGTAAGTTACTGCTGTTGTGTGTCCCCTGAGTGACTGATGACTTCTCTGCTTCCTCCTCCAGGATCCCTGCAGGAGGCCTTGTAATGGCAATGTATGGCTTGGCTGGTGAGACCTTGCAGGAGAAGAGGAATCGTGAGCGCAGGGAGCTGTACGAGCAGAAGCTGGCAGAGTGGTGAGGAACAGCTCTGCCCCTTCCAGTCGTGCACTAGGAGGGTGTCTGGGCCCGTGTGTTCAAACATTTAAAGAAACCACGGCACACTTGGCTTTCTAAACCTCAGTTCTTCTCTTGGCTGTGGGTGTTGTTCACATACCAGTTTGAGAACTGCTGGTTTAGTCTTCCCAGTCTTTCCTTCGTTGCTGCTTTCTTTCCATCCCCATTAAAGAGAGGAAAGAAGGAGGATAGCTGGAGGCTTGGGGAAAGAAAGGCCATGACAGTGGTCATGTGAATTACTGAAACTCACTAGTTCTAGAAGAAATTTTCAAGAGCTGGGATTCTGCAGTCATGTCTCTGTCAGGAGGATGCAGCCATAAAATCGCTTTTGCACTCTCTTTTCTCTCCTTAGGCAATCCAGGCTCAGTGTGACTGAAGTCTTAGGCCAAACAGAAAACAATGCCCAGGGAAGACCAGAGATGGAGAGAGCAGGAGAATTGAAGAGCTACTGAATCTTCCCCAGATCTCTGTTGTGAGAAGCTACAAAGCATTTTGATCCTGCTTGTAAAAGCCTTCAGTCAAGGAAGGGATCAGGAAGTTGTCTGTGAATGCAGCTGTATCCTGGGAAAAAGTGTTTTGCTGAAAACATTGTTCAGGGATGGATATCACTGCACAAAGAGCTTGGAATGGCCAAACCTGTTCCACCTGAGAAGGTGGAAATACAGACTTCACAGCCCAGGAAGTGACGTCTAGGTTTGGCAGGGAGTGAGGGCTCCAGAGCCTCAGCTAGAACCCATTTCACTGCTGAAAATGTCCAAACCACCAGCGATGTAGAAATACTCAAGGTAAAGGAGCCTATGAATGGTTTGTGTGCTAAAGGTGCCCTGATGCCAGAAGTTAATTATGCCCTGGTGAAAGCTGCTCTCCAGACAGTGCCTGAAGAACTTGCTGATGGTGGCTTCTTACTTGGGTCCTACAGTACTTGGGGTATTTTGCAGTCAAGGTGGAGGAGGGGTGGAAGGGCTGGGAATTATATGGAAATACCCTGAAAAAGACATGTTTTGGGTTCCTCAACTGAAGTCTGAGGGGGCCACAGAAAACATGACTTATTTCTGGTGGTGATGGTGGAAGACTTGGCACTGGACAGTTTTAACAAGAAAAATGCCTCTAATTTCATTTGAAAGTTGGAAATTAGGGGATCAGCTTTGGGGGAAATGTGGTTCAAGATACTCAATAAAGCCATCTAGCAGTGGTGACTGTGTCCATAAGCTCTTTATGTCAGTACAGCGGGTACTTTATGTTAGTACAGTGTTGGTACTAGAGAAGCATCCTTGAGTGATATTCCATGAGAAGAGCTCTAAGATCCCACCAGACATTCCTCTACCCAGGCAGTAACAAAGGCAAGAGCCAGGGGAGTGCCAGCTCTATTATTTTGTTCCCTGTGGGTGGTGCTGGAGTTAATGGTTCACACTCAGAAGGGTGAGGTGGCCCATCACCATTCACTCAGAGCAGGAGGTCAGAATTCCTGTTCGCTTTCTTTGCTGGAAATTTTCTCCTACTAAAAGGAATTACATCCAGGCAGGATTCTCAGGTGTTCTTCTCATAGGAAAAGAATCTGTTCTGGTTGAATGCTTTTCCAGATAATTACTGTTGATTGAAATATGAACAGTTGATCCCACAGAGCGTATTCCACACACCCAAAGCAGATTTTTGGCACAGTGTGCTTTCAAGAATGTGTTGTGTTTTTTGACTTCTGAAATGAGTATTTAATTTTTTAAACACCCTAATGTAGCTCGTTTTTCCCTTGAAGAAATGTGTGTGTTTCAGGGTTGTCATCAACCAGCTCTGATTTTCCTTTTTTATGTAAGTGAAGGTTCTGAATAAGCAGAGGTATGGATATATCTTTCCCTCATCCTGTTTTAAGCTCTGCATGTGTTGGTGACAGTAATGCTGTTGTCCTTTGCCCCCCCAAAAAAGAAAATAGGCCTTTTTAAATCACATTTTTGCCATTGTGCTTACACAGCGATGTCTTTTCTTCTTTTCTGTCTTCCTTCTCTTTGCTATTACATCCCCACCCAATATCTCACGCTCTTATCTGTACAGCAGCTCTGATGACATTTAGCTGTGTCATTGCTCTGTCTCTATTCCTATTTGGTGGTGTTTGATGTGATGCCTAAAGAATACTAATTTTCCCGTGCCTGACCATTGATGCAGGGATGTTATTCCACGGGAGGGAAGGCAGAGCCAAGGTGTAGCAGTTGTGTGGATTTTCCCTCTGTGTAAGGGAGGGCTGCTACATGTTCTTAGGCTGCTTGTTAGCCAGGGGAAGCAGAGACTTGCAGGTACACTCAAGGTTAGCAGCCATTTGTTTCTTAGTTTCCTGCTGAATTTAGTTCCTTGCACTTCCTTACTTCTTAGACTCCCAAATGGGGAGTGAAGAATTGGTTCAGAGTTTATCTTTTACATACACCTGTAAGGGATTCTTCACATCCCCACTCCCTCCGTGCCCAGCAAAAGCGCAGCACTGAAGTTACCAACCCTCCACTTTGACAGTAGGTAACCCAAGTAGCAGGGGTACAGTGACAACACCTTACACTGGGTTTTGCTTTTGCAGAGAACCTCTCTGTGGAGGGAGAAGGACGATCTGTAGCTGCACTGCTCAGCTAACCCCTGGCAGACTGACAGATGTGGGGTGGGTGGAAGTCACAAGCCGGGTTAGCTGAGTGTCATTTTGTCATTGCTGTCAGCACACCAAACAGAGCTGTGGCTTGATGCCAGCTGTACCTAGTACAGCTTTGTCAACAGCTGCATCACCTACCTGGATGCTGTGAAATGGTGGCTATAAATGAATAACTGAGAGGTTCTCCAGCATACAGACAGACATCTTTTATTACTAAGGAAAGGAAACCAAGTTTACCACTTATTTTTTAATACAATTAGAGGAGGAACCCCAGGAAAATAAATGTTATATACAAAACACCCACGGTAAACAGAGCAGCTCACCTGCTACAACGACACAGATACGAAGCTGAGAAGGTCTCACAGAAACCATTTTTGTGCAATTCACTGAATACAGCATAAGGCAATAGAAAACATGATCCAGAATATTAGTGCTTAATGAAAAACTAACCAAATAACCTGTCCACCAAGCATATAAAAATAACCTGATGCTAGGCATATTTGTCAGTGAAATGTTTGGTTCCCTTTAGTTACTGAAAGTGTTACTGGAGTCCATGGTGATGTAGAAAGGTTTGGCACAGTGCAAAAGACAAACCCTTCTCTGTGAGGCTGCGCAGTCACTGGTCAGGAGCAGAAGTAGAGCATGAGATAGTGAGAGGGAAAACATGCTGGTACAGCTGGCAGAGCTGTGGTGTGGCTGGCAAGGTGGAATTGCAGTGTGGTTAGAGGGAAGGACAGTGTTGGAAATGAGCAAATTGGGAAGTGAAAGCCAAAAGAGGGGTAGCCTGCAAGAAGCTGGTGGTCCGTGCTGGAAGGAGCAAGAAGAGGCTGAAAGAGCAGGAAACCTGAAAAGCGTGAGACACATCACTCATGCACCAAGTCTTGCAGTGGGGTCAGGCTGCCTTTTGGAAACACCCTGATTTCTGTCACTTGTGTTCTGTTTGCATCCAGAACACACAAGTGCAATTGTTTCCTTACACCCCAGCTTACCTCCTTTTCTCTATCAAAAACTCCTCTGTAAGAATGTTCTGACGTTCCCATTACACTTGGTACAATGGGAAAGCAGTAAAAAGGTGATGGCACAGCATGATTCTGCAGGAGTAGAAAGGGGGCAGTGTCTTATTTTTTACTTAATCTCAGAGCTCAATATTCTATAAACCACTTTTAATCCTCCTATTTTCTCCAGCAGTTTCTCAATATGTGCCAACTAGAAAAAAAGTGAAATGGATGGAATATGTCTTTGTTGTGTCCTAGGAAGATAAGCAGCTCAAGTAACAACGCATCCCACAAAGAGGACGGCATCGTGCTCTCAGACTTGGGTTTGCCCTGATAACGTGGATAGAACAGTGAGGGAATGGGTACAGCTTGCAGAGCAAAAGGGAAAACATACCAGTCAAACTCAGGGCAGGGTTGAGCTAGGTCAGTATGCAGAGTTGCTTAGGAAGCTTGTTGGGGGTTGGGGCATTTTCCTCCTTTCCCCTCAAAATGAGAAACCATTTTTTCCTACACGGTAGGCAAGAATGTCACCCAGAGCAGATGAGTCCTGTCCAATGTTAGCATCCTGTAGGGAAATTCCTTCTAGTCCTGGCTGGGTAGAGAGAACACTGGCAGAAAGCAGCAACGTTCAGTGCAAAGTAAATATCCTTATGTTGCTGTGAGAGACTCCCAAAAATCTGCAGAGCTTTCCCTAACAAGTATCCCATGGCAGATGCACACACAGAAGCAGACCCATGTTTATGAAGCAAGGCCCCGAGTTACATTTGATTACAGCAGGTACACACGAGATAACCTCTGACTGTCACACAAGTTCCAGCGGGGCTTTTACAGGTGTGGGTGGGAAGGAATGCCCGTGAAAGCTTGGCCGTGTGTGTGCACGGGTTGTGTGCCCTCACACAGCAGCTGAATGGAGGAGCTGTACCTCAGTGCCTGCATCGGCAAGGCCATCCTTTCAGGAGAGAAAGGCTATGAGAACTTGTGCCACTGCTGTAGATAAGCATATAATAATATTAATCAGCTCTTAGGAGTGCTGTCCGTGTGTATCATTCCCTAAAAAGTCCCGTAGCGCTGCAAATAAGCATGAGGCATATAGACTCACTTCCCAGGTGGGTTTTTTCATGAAAAATGTGTCCATTGTTGCCTCCTTAGGGGAGAAGGGATATGTATCTGTAACAGTCAAGTTCAAATCCAAAGTCCTCCAGCATGAAGAACAGATACCTGTGTGAGGCTGAATTTAAAAGAAGTTTTAGCTGCTCCCACTTGCAATATGGAGGCACAAACTGACGAGATTATGTGTTGGGATCTGGGGTCTTCCAAAGGGCAGCTCCGTGTTACTGAAGGGGTAGGTGGGCATGGGCTCCCTGCTAGGGCTCTGCAGGTCCCTGACTCTCACAGAGGCAGCATCGAGCCAGAGGTTCCTTAAGTCTTGACCCGGTGTGCCACTGATGGCATTCCTCTGCCCTGCTGCAGGAACACGGAGGGTCCTCCCAGCTGGAATCCCAGCGACCCCAGTGTAACAAGGCCACCCCACAGCTTCTGCGGCGTGGGTGGGGGTTTGCACTCGTTCACAGGAGGTTGTGTTGTCAGCCGTGGTGAGCAGAGTTGTCTCCTGCTGCCCCGTCCTTGCAGAGAGCCAAAGGGTCCATGCAGCAAGCAGTGCTGAACCACGAACAGCGGAGTCTGCAGTGCGGGTGCACAGCGTGAGGAACCTGAGGGACTCAAGGAAAAGATTTCACTGATTTTTTGGTGTTGTTTTTCCCAGCTTAAATGCACCACATGAACGTTGCAGAGCCGACGAACAGGTATCACCTGCGAGAGCTCTCCACAAGAGGGCTCTTGTTCCCTAAACTCGGAGCTGTTCTGAGCGGGCAGCGCAGTCGGTGAGCTGCAGCCTGGCCCAGCGCTTCCTGCAGAAACCTGGGGAACGGGCTGAGGATGACTAACGAAGGTGCTTCCCTGTTTAAGCAGCAGTAGGACATGGCTCGGCGCATCACGACATGGCAGCCGGCCACTAAGGAAGCACAGCTCCCATCCCAGTCCAGGCAGAGCAGCTGGCCCAGGCACTGGAGTTGGGAAATACCAGCCACCTACAGGAAAATCCTGGCAAACTTCTATAACAAAAGCAAATGGGTTTATTCTGTAGGTGAACTCCTGCCACTCCCATCACAAAACTCCCCAAAATTCATGCTAACCAAGGCTGTAGCATCTGTTCCAGACAGGGCCTTCCCCTGAGGAAAACATGAGTGGGTGGGCAGGTTTGGAAATGAGACGAGTGGCCAGAATGAGAGTTTCCCCTCCTTTCCATCTCAAAACTATTAAACGTTTAGATTTCTGCAGTGCACAGTGTGACAAAGTCGTGACTTCTAGGACCCCACAGCTGTTGCTCTACGGCATTACCCTGGCAATTCCACGTGCTGCGGTGAGAGCAGGAAATGCAGTCACCTGGATAATGATGTGAATAAGAACAGTTAGCTGCTCATCTTCCTTTAAGTCTCCTCACCTAAGTGTCTTTTTGGAGGACACAGCCCTGAAAACTGCTGAGCTTTCAAGCCAAAGCAAATATAATCCTTTGTAATCATAAAACTGTGGCAAGCCAGACTTCCCCAGCCCATCTTTTCTAACACCCCATTATTGAAAGTAACTCCTTTTAGTAATATGAGTGTTTTCTGGGCAAGTTTGAGGGAGGAAACTTTTCCTTTTCCACTCCTCCAGCTGCTGAAGGGGATGGAGACATCTCAGAAGTGGACTGGCAAGGCTGGAGTTCTTTTGTTCCCCCTTCCATTACCACCATTTGGTCAATCTGTAATTTCTATCATCAGTGATGTTCCCATGTTGAGGCATCAGATCCGGCATGCGGCTCACAGGGAATCAGTCAGAACCTCTAGCGGGGTGAAGCCACAAGTGGCACCTGAGGTAGGGACAAGTTACTTAACAAACAACTCCAAACAGGACAGGCACTAAAAGACTGCCCAGTGTTTAGTTGGGAAGCCATAAAATGAGCACAGGGGAAAACAGCAGGGGATGTCGCTGCAGATCCTGACAGCTGTGGTGTTTTGAGCTAATATTGCACGAGCATCTAATAGTATTTGAGAAGCTGTTTTGCCAAGAGGAGAGTGAAGAAAACTACCTGCAAACGCGATGTGGTCATACAGATGATGTTTCAGCTTTATCACTCCCTTTATCACTCAAGGGGGCCTTCGTACAGTCCTTCACAACCTCTTCCACCGAATCCTGGCGCTTACAACAGTGAGAACAAGCTGAAAAAGAAGATCCCTCGTTAGTGCATGAATAATGGCCACAGTCTGATCTGATAGAACGCTCTATGACAAATAAATAGTATCTATATAGTGTCATAAGGATAAAGCAGCTCTAATTAGCACAGGGCTGGAACCTCAGCCTGGCACAAAACCAGGTTGCTACATGCTGAGATAAGGTCAGCAGGGAAATAATGATGGAAGTTACATGCCGCTAAATGCAGTTTACCTATCAAGTGAAAGAATGCCGGTGTTAAAACCAACAAACTCTTTCAGTGCTTCAAGAACTCAGATTTAGCAGATCCCTTTAATATCTCACCATCTATGACTGAATTTTAGCAGTTCAAGTTGAATCTTGTGCAACTGTGCTCACACAAATTATGCAACATGAATCCTAACCTATTCTTTAAGCGACCTCTAATCTTGGTGCTTTGTGTTTTCGTTTTTGAATTACTGCAAAATAGGTTGTGAGCTCCTCAGAGTAGGCGGTTGTGAACCTCAACGAAGCACCTGATTGTTTTGGTCACCACAACAATCACGTATCTGAGAACTCTTACTTCCGTTTTGTTTTGCTCTGCCTTTCTATTCTTCTCTCCCACACTTCAGCTCTCTGAAGCATGGCTTTTCGAGCTCAGAAACCACTCTTAGCAACTCCTGACTCAGCTTTCCATAGCCCAGAACAACAGAGGTACTCTCAGACCTATTCTGAGCTCCCATGAGAGCTCTTGAAAGGTGACCTGCAGCAGCACCGGCAGGAAGCGCTCTTAGGGCAGATACTTCCCTTCCCAGACAGGTGGCCACGCACAGCAGCACTGAAATGGGACAGCTACACAAACTGGAAAGCTGGATGGAAGCTCGGGCTTCAGTTTCTTACCCTTCTTACAGTTTCTTTTACAGTTTCTTCCATGCCTGGTCTGGAAAGTGGCTGAACGAAATGGCACCACCTGACTCAGCACATCCACTCCCTGTGCATATTATGGAAGTGGGACTAAAAGGGAAATTCCAGTTAATGCAGCCATGTGCCATGCTGTTTGCAGGTGATTGCATTCTACCACATGGGTATGCTTTTTACATTTGCTTTAAAAGCAATTCAATTCCTATATAAAAGGCTATCTCAGAGTGCTCCAGGATCTTGCTAATTTAATGGTAAGGAACCTTTTAATTTCCAGCCTATTTTTGTTGAGAGCCAAATCCTCTGATTCCAGTTCATTTTCTCCTATAATTAGGAGTTCATTATACATGCAGCTAACAGCACAGGCTGTGATCAACTGTGATTTTCTTGGTTTCAGCCTGCTTGTTGCTTTCCTGTTGACACAGTCCCAGGGAACAGCAGGGGAGAAGAACTGGCACTGGTGTCATAAGGGTACAGGGGTGGAAAACGACGAGGTGCACAGGTGTGACCAAGAGTCACTGCCTTCCAGAAGCTCCCTTTCTTTGTGATAAAACACTAAAAGGAAATTAGCCCAGCTTGACTCAAATGGTCATGTTGTTTTTTGAAGGGATGTGGTTGATGAGGAGGGGAAAAGAAAAATAGTAATGAGACCTCCACACTTCTGACATGGGAGTGAACTTGTCTGAAGTTGAAGTAGAGGTATCAGAAGACACAAGCATGACAAACCTACAGGTGTCTGTAAGTGGGCTGAGTCCTTGCTGCCCAGAAAATGACCTTTTCCTGTGGTCACTTACACCACGGCCAGACGGTGTAAGTGGCCTGAGCACAGAGCCCTCAGCATGGGATTCTCGTCCCCAGACGTGGCTTCCCCAGCGACCTGACAGAGCTCAGCTGGGTGTTATTTATCCCCATGTCCTTGCAAAGCCTGCTGCCATTCTCCAGGACTGCTCTGCAAAGCTGCTCACAGGGTGTGGGTAAGGCACCTACTGCTGTTGACTTTCAATCCTACCTGCCTTTATAAGTCTATTAAATGTCTGCCCACATCTTCAGGGACTTTCTGGCAAGGTCAGCTTAGACATGATTAGGAGCAACAGCTAACAGATGAGATTTTTTTGAAGAAGAAAAAAAATTACTCCGCTGCCAGCTAACCCTGAGATATTTGAGGCCCCCTTTGCTATTGAAAAACTCCTGGAGACTTGTCTGGAGTTACTGAAGACTTCATAGGATGGGACCAGACACTTCACCTGTGCCATTTTTGGCCATACAAAGAATACAAATCTAAATCTCCTGGTTGGTGTTCTCATAAAAGTAGGACATTGCTATGCTGAAGTCTTTCCTGTGGCCCTAACACGATGTATTTTTGTTACTTTGGCTCAGTGACTTTCTGAGGGGTTAAGTAGGGTGTGGAGAGAGATCCAGTTTTGAAACTCTCAGTGCTCAGCCGTATCTATCATGATCACCAAGATCCTTTGCATTTTAAAGCTTCTTAAGGCATCTTAACACATAAAAATGAACCTTTGTGAACCTCTTCATTACCCCTGATTTTGGAAATGTTTTGATCTGCTGTCAAAACTCCCTGTCACCTCTTCACTCTCAGACCTGAACTCTAGTGCTGCCTGCACACAAAGTGTAGGAAAATCATGAGCTAGACTTAGATTTTGTGACAGTGGATGCTGAAGGGAAAAAAAAAAAAAAAAAGGAGAAAAATGAGAAGAAAGTACAGAAATACCTAGTGTGACATGTGACAGTAAAGTTTCTATAAATGTGTATCCTACATAGAAACTCCATCAGCACTAAGAGACACTTCCTTGAAAAAGAAGCTGCACTTACCATGCCTTGGGAGGTATCTTGCTGCCAGGGTGATAGCCAGAATGAAGGTGATAACGATGATAACTGAAGCAGTAATGACATTATAAGGTGGAGGCACGGGAGGAACAACGCAGTCATTTGTTTTTCCTGAGACAGGAGAAATAAAACATAAATAAAGGGCCCAACAGGAACACTGGTGTTTTCAGGTAAGAGCAGGTATGCCCATTTTGGTGGTCCTGACCAAATTCTAACTCAGATATTCAGCCTGAAAATGGACCTACTCAATAAACAAGCAGAAAAAGCTGGCATCTAAATTTTTTCCATCCACCCACATTTGCTATGGGCTGAAATTTTTAACACATCCACAGGATGTAAAAAGCTGGGTCTTTGTCCAGAACAGGGCTGTGACAGGAAATCTTTAAAAACACATAAGCTGTTTTAGGTAAATGAGCTAGGCTTGATGGAAAAGTCTGAGTCCTCAGCTGGAAAGCTTCTGTTCTCAGAGGTACTCTGCAGTTTTCCTTACTGTTTTCATCAGATTTATGCCTAATTTTTTTCCCTTTGGATTCACAGATGAAGGAGAATGATGCATTAAACAGCCTAGAATAGACTTTTTTCTGCCTGGCAGGAACAGAGTGCTGTGGCAGAGTCCAGTTTCAGTGGGTCTGGAGCCTTTGGCTTTTCCCCATTGGAGATGGTGGGAAATCCCACTCCACCACTGGGATTTTAGAGTAGACACTGGGCCATTCTTGTACAGGACAGGACTTGCTGTATGCCCATAGGTCTCCAGACCTGCGTGTACAGACCTTGAGTTCTTCCATCATCTGCATCTGGCACAGGTAAGCATCATTCCACTCCTAAGACATTAATTAGCCTGGTCTGCTGTTCAGTCCTCCCCTCACACTGTAGGGGTTGCCTTCTACATTTACCAGAGGCTCTATTCTGTCTGAAAATCACTCTTCATGAAAAGTCTCTTTGGAGGACCATTTGCACCATACCAAAATGGGAGTGGTTCCACATCCTAAAAGTCAAAAAGTGGGGGGTTTGTGACAGCTGTGGCTGTCGCTGTTGACTGCACCCTCCTCTGATTGCTGCTTTTTTGTTGTTGTTGCTCTCTTTTTCTGTGTAGTGAGCTATTCATAACCTTATTCTCCCTTCATTAGGTACATTATGCTCTACATCCAGCAATAGCCAATATTCATAAAGCACTAGCTCCTGGCATTTGTTCTGAAGCTGAATGGCACCGCTCCCCTCAAGCCCCTTTGATTTTAGTGAGATAGATGAATAAGCTACCTTGATGAATAAGGTACAATTCCCTAGGAAAAATACTGCTTCTCTGCCTTCCCTTGAAGGTGCCCTTATCTCTACAGTAAAGACATCAGACCCAGAGACATTTCAGAATACTTTTTTGGCAGCAACATTACAAAAAAAACCCTTTTGGTTTTTACGAATTTTCTTGCAAATCCCCTTCTACTGCAAAACATCTGGAATGTAGTGTGCTGCCTTCCCTCATGCTGTTTCCACTTGTGCCTCAAGCTTTTCAAAGCACACACTTATCTATTATGCCATCACTTCTAAGCCATGCTCAGTGATGGGATTCTTTTCGTATGAGTTAACCCTATGTTACATTTGAAAGCAGAATTTTGTCTCGACCCCAGCTGACAGCGTCTTTCACTGAGGCAGGGACAAACATGCTTGTTAAATGAGGAAATTCTTTTGAAGTGCTTTTAAAGCACATGTCTTTCTCAAGTCCATTCCAATACCAGGTCTGTGTCACACAGCTGGCAGCAGGACCGTGCTGGTACGGAGGGGCACTGGATGGTGGCAGCCCCAGCCTGCGGGAGCCACCAAGTGTGGCATTACCGGATCACAGCAGGATCCAGTTCAGCTCTCAGCCCAGCTGCAGTAGAGCAGCAGGAGGACAGAGCTGCCTCTGCTTGTCAGTCACTGTTGTAACTCTCCCTACCCACCCGGGCTACCTTCCAGCCTTTAAAATATTTTGGTGTGTAGTTCACAGGCGGGATCATTGGGTGATCCTTGCATGAACACTTGCACAAAATCTACGGCATTCTCAGAGATGCAACTCAGCAGATTAAACAAAATGATTTTGTTACAAAGAACATTAATAAAACATACTCAGAAACAAACTGGTGGACTTGGCAAAGCCGTCGTATTCAACAGAGCAAGTGATGTTGACGTCTTCGGTCACATTGAGCACCAGTTTTCCAGTGACGTTGTACGGGCTGAGGCGGGACTCGGACACCCAGCTGGCATTCCACTCCACAGACTTGTTGTTGAGGGCTCCAGAGATCTTGGGCTTGGGGAAGCCTCCGTGAGAAGAACACGTGATCACCATCTCAGTGGACTTGCAGGAATCAGCGGACACTTCTGCCGTTAGGTTGGGCTTGCTGAAGTCAGCTGAAGCAGGAGAGATTTGGTCACCATTCTGTGAGGCCACAGCGAGGGCTGCAGTCCCCATCCCCCTCGGTCAGAGCAAAGACTCCCCCACAGGGCAATCACCATGTCTTCCATGGTTTCTGCTGCCCATGGTCCAGGATACCAAGCAACCGCTCACTAGTGAAGGAAACTTGCTTAACACCGCGTGGCTGACCAGTGGCAAGCAAGGAGAGACAGAGTTTTCCTTCCAGGCCCACTATCTGTTGAGCAATATGACACTGCCATCCAGCCTGGAAAATCCCTTCAGACATCCCAGCCTGATTCTAGCTTTTCCCTTTCCTGGTCCCACATAACTCAATCCCACTTCACCAAAGGGAGCAGAAGTCTACCACAATTATTACAGCTGGCCTGTTAAGACAGCAAGGGGATTTCTGGCTGGAAAGAAACGGGAGTATTTGTGGACAGGAAAAGAGTTCCGTAGTTTTATGTTTTTCATGCAGTTAACTCCTCAACCCTCACGGTTAAAAAATGGTGCTGGCAGTACACTTCCCTTTTTTTCATACCAGTTCCCAGAAAGACCACTAAATTTGTCTCCTTGCACATATGCCCACAATGCCCTCAGACCAGCAGTAAATGGCCAAATGTCTTTTGTTGTTGTTGTCAAATGTCCTTCCAGATGAGGAATGCTCCTTCACTGACATCTTTGGAAGATTCCTGTAACTCTCTTCTATTAAAGGCATTCAAATGCATGTATATATTTATATATGTCACCAGTATCTCTGTCTTTGGTTGAGATCAACCACCACAAAAATACCGGTGGAAATGGAAAATGTCAATGGAACTTCTTGTGATCTCTAAGAGAAGATTCAGGTTCATTTTGAGCAACGGGACTCGGTTTCCTTAATGTAAAAAGCCTCAAAGCTCCACGATGAATTCAACCTTAGGCTGTAGAGCTGCAGTGCAGCCAGCCCCACAGAGCCTGGGCCCCACAGGGGTTTGGATGCAGGGCTGGGATGCTGCCATGGCCACACCATTCCTTTTTTGGCTTGAATGCTTGCCAGGTACCAAGGGCTTGGTCTTGCTTTGCCCCAAAGACAGAAGGGGCTGCCTCAGGCACCCACCAGCTGTGGTACCTGGGGAGGGCCCCAGGAGGGATGCTTTCATGAGGGGAAAGCAGCAAAGGGAAGAGGTTGAGCTGGTGGTGGGAAAGAAATTTCTGTACCTGGGGTAGCTTCAGAAAAGTAAGAAGGGAGGCTGCTGGAATGGAAGCAGTTAACACACCTTCCAGCACTCTTTCAGGCCTCCTGATGGAAGTCTGTCTGCTGCAGGATGAATAAGCTTGGAAGAGTGTCCTTTACCCCTAGAAGCTGGCACTGGAGAGCCTCAGGCATTGGGAGGCAATGCACCTACCTGTCACGAAGAGGATGACAGACTCGTCACACTTGACAATGGACTTGTGCTGAACTATGCACTGGTAAGAGCCGTTGTCCAGGATCTCCACGGGGGAGATCCGCAGGGTGAGGTTCTGGGGGTCCATCTCTGTCCGCTTCTGGTACCGCTCGTGCTCGGAGATCATATTCCCGCGTGAGTAGGCCAGCACCACCTCCGTAATGTTCTTCTGCCAGTAGACCCGGTACATGTGTAGGCTTTCTGAGCTGGGGATTTTATAACAACAAGGCAGGCTGACCTTTTCCCCCACTTTGCTTCTGACTACTTTCTTCTCCAGTGCTTGGCCTGCAGGTGAGGGGCAAACAGAAGTCAGTGAGTCAGTGGTACAGCCTTGTGCCAGGTCTCTTGCCTAAAGCTCACCCCTTTTGGCTCTGACTGCTCACATCCCTCATCATCCACCAAGCTGTTTTACAGCTTCAGCTCTGGGCTGATGGTAGCCCTCCCTGGGCATTGCCTTGCACATCATGCTCCACTCCTACTCAGGATCACGACCCAGCAGGCACACAAGGATTGCTGCATGGATTGCTGAAGGCAAAGGCAGGAGAGTTGCTTGCCTGAACAGAAATTTTACTGGCCCCTTTAAAACCAGAGATAGAAACACAAATGCACAAACTGCTATCTCCTCTGCTTTCCCTTTTCAGAGCCCAGTGTTTGGAAAATCTCTGTCACTCTCCACTGAGTTCTCTGCATGCCTAACAGGGCCACAGTGGACTATTTGTTATGGGGGGCTGGGGGATTTTTGGAAGCTGTTTTTTTTTGTAAAAGAAAAAAACTCCAAAACTTTAAAGATCCCAGAAACTCGAATCGACCCTACAATGATTAACAAAGGTTGCAGCCACACTGTCATCAGCCTTCCAGCATTAGCAAATGAACACTTTTGCCTAGTCTAGCCAGAACAAATGTATCTTTGTGAAAGCCCATGGGATGATTTGGAACCCAGCACAGAGGTTCCCCAACTTCTGGCCGGTGACTGTGCCAGTCCCATACCTGGACTACAGCCATGTGCCAACAACAATAAGCTGAGACCCTTGCAGGGTGAAATTAGGTACAACTTTGACAACGTGAGTAGTAATTCCCCTGCTAAGCACCCCAACGATCAGCCTTGCTTTCCCACTCCTTCCTCTTTCCAGTGGGTAAAGGTTCACCAGGGCCTGACAACCAAGGGAGCAGCCTAGCAAGGAGTTACTGCTGCTGCTGAAAGGTGACCCAGCATGGACACACAGCCCTGTGCAGGGCAGATGGGTGGGCTTTCACTCGAGTTAGTGCAAGCCCGGGGATGATGTGCACCCGGCTTTGTTAGTGCAGAAGATCAGGTTGCCGTCTGTTTGTCCTGCTTGCCTCAGCCTCACTGCCTCGGCACTCATCTCCAGAGGTGGAAGTGGGATATCAATCTGTTACACTCCACTGGCTGAGAGCAGAAAAACAAGGAAACAGCTGTCTTCAGGACAGAAGAGATTCAGATTCCCTCTTCTTTCCCTGCAGAACACACCTCAGTAAACACGCCTGAGAGAGGAAGCAGGAAAGTCCTGACAGGCGGTGTGTCACTGATGGGGACAAGGCGGCATCACCCATCGGCGCAGGGGAGAGCCCCCGTGCAAAGCCTCTGCCTCAAGTGTGAGCTGAGCAATGCACAAAGCTGAGCCTAAGAACTGCCACCCGCCCCAGCAAAGCCTGGCTGATGCTGTCTCACTCTTGATAGTCCCAGCCTGACTGCAGCCACGCCATCCAGAGGCAGAGTGCAGCGCTCAGGCCGTGACCGGGATGCTGTGGCGTTCACATTCAGCCGTGTCCAGCGCAGCCACAAGCTGGTCGCCTGCCAGGCCTCATTTGCTTAGCAGTGATTCACAGACCCTGGGGTGACTCACAGACCCTGGGGTGACTCACAGACCCTGGGGCCACTGTCACAGCAAGACCCCTGTGGCACAGCCCGGTGACTCGCTCACAGCCCTACAGCTGCCAGTGCTGGAGAGAGGCAAGGGGATGCTCAGCCAGAGCCCTGCCACAGCTGGATCTCGGGGCTGCTTGCTGGAGTAAAGCCCAGACACAAAGCCTGGGACAGAACACTTAACAAACATGTAGATGTGGCGCTTAGGGACGTGGTTTGTTGGTGGACTTGGCAGGGCTGAGTTAAAGGTTGGGCTCAGCGATCGTAAAGGTCTTTTCCAACCTAAATGGTCCTGTGATTCTGTGAAATAAATTTCACTCCCCCCTGCCACCGTACACCCACCCCTGTCCCACTTGCATACTTTACATTAAATCTGTAGGAAACACACCAAAAAATACTGTGGAGGTCCTGGTGACACTATGTAATGTTTTAATATTAATTAAATAAAATAGAGTATGTAATTAAAACAGCAACTTCTTATTTAACTGGTTTCCCTCCACTCAGCCACTCCACTGGTCTTCCAAAGGGAAAGTCTCAATTTTTCTCCCTCACTACCTGTACTTCCCCTTCTAATGCATTGCAGATCCTGAGAAACCAAAGCAGGGCAGACCAGGAGCTGCTCAGCACACTGACCTCTGTCAGCCATCAACTGGTAGCAAAATGAGAGAAAAACTAATTCTTCCACACAGGAGAAAAGCTGCCTTGTCTTGCCAGCCTTTGGCAGCCTGAAATTCAGGGATTTCTTGACATCAGCTTTTTAAATGCTACTGCTAGACCTACCCTGCAGGAAGAGCTCTTGCCCTTTCAGGAATGCCCTTTTAGGAATGTTTTTTTTAGGAATGGTTTTTTTTTTGGCTTTCACAACATCCTCTGGCAACGACTTGTGCAGTTCGATTACATGCTGTGTGAGAAAGAATTTCCTTCTGTTCACCTTAAAAGCAGCCCACTTCAGGCTGTGATTCTTGAAGTTCCTTCTCCTGCACCTCTGTGTACATTTGTATATATATATTTTTTTTATCTCTGACCACATCTTTGCTTGTTCTCACAGTGCAGCTCTTATTATTGTTGGAGAGGCTCAGAAGAGCAGCCGGTCAAACATCCAGTCAAATTTTGGGATTGACAAAGACCATTTTCTATTTTCATTTGCAGCAATAGGGGAAGAGTAGGCGTACAGTAAATGTCAGGGTGACATCACATCATGAGTTGCATGAGGTTCTCCCTACCTTGCCCCTCAGAGTCTCCTTTGCAACCAAAAGGAGAACAAAAACCTTCTTGGGAGTACATGTGCAGGGGCTGGAAACTCCTGCTGATGTCATGTCTACCCTTAAAAGGTTCTGCACCCTTGAAACTGCAACCTGACTGCTGCAAGCCTGAAGGAACCAAAGTCCACGAAGAGTCATTCAGCCCTACAAAAGTCCCCTTTCACTTTAGAGGTGAGCTGCAAAGCAAAACTGAAAACTCAGTTCTGTGCCATTTCTGTGCTGAATGCTCTCTGCAGCCAGGCTGCGGGGGAAGGTATTCACCTTGAAAATAATCCTTAATGAATTTTCTAGAAAAAGATCCCTCCTCTCCCCACCCCTCTGAAGCCCACCCACTTTCTTCCTGTGCACACACATTGCTCCATGGTTGGGAGCCCGTGGCATGTGGCAATGCTGGACTGATGGAAGGGCTGACTTTCTCTTCCCTGAGCAGAAAAGCTTGCTTCATTCACACTAGGTCTGTGCTGCAGATGCCCCACACAGCAGGGCTAACTAGGATGGAAAGGTGAGTGTAGAGGAGAATTGTTCCTCCTTGTTTGCTGCAAGAGTCAGGAGAGCTGTTGAGCCTGTATCCCTATTTCCTGCACTCCTTGCCCAAGCCTCGACTCACAAATTCCCCAGCCGCAGAGAGCTTTGTTATCCTGACCGCACATGCAGTCAGCACAGGAGAGCAGATTTCCTCTGGCACAGAAGTCTTGCAGACACATTTGACAGTAAAAGGCAGCTAAAGATACAGCAATGCTATGGAGAAGCAGCCTCAAACTGTTGGAAACCTCCTGATAAGTCCTGGTGAACAGAAGCTCCAAAGCCATTCTCTTGCCCCTGCATTCCGCATTTCTCTGCCCTTCTGAGCCTTGCTTTGCTTTTTTTCCTTCTGGTTCCCTATTTATCTCTGCAACAGCAGCTGGTATCTCTACCCATAAATTAATGGCATCACTGACTTTGCCCAGGACCATGCACCTAGGATTCCCACTCTGCAGGTAGTTCTGCAGCTCAGACCCCTCATTTTCTGTGAATAACACATTCACACCAAACTTGCATGATTTATCCTTTGGGGGCAATGCAGTATTTTACAGAGATTTCCAAGCAAAACAGACAATCCGAAAAATCAAGACATTTTGAAAAGCTGAATATTTAAAAGACTAGACACTCCCCCTTGATCTTGTCTTTATCCCAGGTGATTTTACCAATGAGGAATGAGAATCTCCCCAGGCTTTCCATGGAGTCAAAATTCAGCAGACATCCTGTGCTGCGTGGGAATATGTGAAATACTTTGTATTTACATCAGTGACTCCTGTGAATACACTGATGACAGAAAGACTCAAATGTTAAATGCCCAGATAACCTCTGTGTGGAGACATTGGTTCAGAAGTGCACAAAAACACTGCCTTCCTCTGTGTTTTGCTGTGCACTCAGAAAGATGGGATGAAACAGACAAAAGTGGGTGCTGTAAGGCCCTGCTGGCTGTCCTCTTTAGAGTCTGTGACTGCAGATTAACCCAGGCACGAGTGCTTGACAAGCCTCTGAGGCTCCTTCTTCACAGACTCCACTCCAGCAAGTTCAGACATGCAGAGAGAGGTCTTGGCAGACCTAAAAAGGAGGAGTGGCCCTTTCCCCTTGCACAACCCCAAGCCCAACCTCTGATCTCAAACCACGGGCCTGCTGCTGCCCTGGGCTGCGCTGGCAAAGCAAAGCAGCTGCAGATTCAGATGTTTTGCTCAGGCCAAGTTCCCTTACTCACCCCAAATGTGGTTAGAGAGGGGAGCAGAAAAGAAGGCGTCCCAAATAAAACCAGCAATGCACTTCATTCGGCACTGATTCCACTCAGTTCCTTGTGCCCACTCACACTCCCCAAGTGTGCCTGCAGCAATTAAGTGACAGGATAAACCCTAGTGTATGATGATGTCAGGGCAGGTCTGAGGTAGGGAAATGGTCTGAACAGGTTTTTCTAAAAGTTCATCCTTGCTTGCTTCTGTGCTGTAACCTCGGGGTGCCTGGCTTGGAGCAGCGTAGCGAGGGCACAGCACCCCTTACATGGTTTTATGCACTTCCCACCTTCATGCTGCCACATCCCTCCCAAACAAAAGGGTAACCTTGGTTTTCCCAGCTCTGTACTGTTGATTTGGCAAGTATTATAACACTCCCAGGGTGTTTTGGTGTCCCACTCCATCAGCAGCCTTCACTCCGTTTTGATGCTGTTTTAGTTTGTGTGTATTTGCTCACGTTCGCCTTTAGCGACGAAATCCCTGAAGCCATGAAGTGGCCGTGAAAACCACTGTGCAGAGCAGGATCTGCAATTAGCATCTGAGAAGGCAAATGGGAATCTGAAATACTTCGGTACAGGGGCTCGCTGCAGCGCTGGGGCAGCTCCAGCCAGCTGACACCTCTTGCTCCGGCTCCAGCTCAAGTTTCGGTACTTGTGGAGATAAAATCTCCTGCTTTCTGAGTCAGCCTGGGACAAGCCCGCTGCCCGGGTATGTCCAGTCTGCAGTGTTTGTTACATGAGTGAAATCGCTACTCCGCACAAGTCACCGGCAATTTCCTCATCTTGGCACCGGGCAGGAGGTCAGATCCAGGCAAGGAGCTGGTATATGGAACCAGGGGTACTTGGGGATGTGGGCTAGATCGTGGCTTAGATCTTCCCCCCCCGCTGCAGGGTGCTCCACATGGGCGCTGCTCAGGGAGGAGAGGAGGGAGAGCTCGCTTATCTCCCGTGCTGCAAGCCAGCAAGGACACACAGCCGTGGGGACAGAAGGACGCCTTTGACTTGGAGAAAGGAGTAAAAGGAAGAATCTTTCTGAACCTTCTCCCTTTCTCCATTCCCAGCCCGAGGAATATGACCCTGCTAGAATAAAAAAAGGGCGGGGGAGGGCTAAATCTGGATGTCCGCAGAAGATTTGCATATTTTAGTTCCTTTAGAAATCCAATTCCTGCATCTTGCTCAGCACTCTTTCGATTTCCCAGTTCGGGGGCAGAAACTAGATGTGGCATTTGTGTAAGATGGCCTGTTGGGGGAGATTTGTCACAAAGACAGACAAAAATAAATTCGTTAATTTTTTCCCCTGCAGGCTCTGTCTCTTGCTGACAGGCTCACTTTGTACTTCCTCTATATTTATCTCCCAGCTGAAGATGTTCTCAGATAATTTTCCTAATTCCTCCAGTACCACTGCCATGCATGCTGCTGTCCTCACAGCACAGTTTCTGAATTTGAGGTCCTCCCCACTGCTTAAGGCTGTAGCTTTCTTCAGCGCTTACTGAATCCCTGCCTCACACGCTCCCCAAGCAGCCAGCCCTCCCTTGAAACTGATAGAAGGTGAAAGTGCCCAGTAACTAGGAAAATCAAGTACGAGACCTCTCACATAAGCCCACTTCAAAGTCGGAAAATTACGGATTTTAATACATTTTTTGCTGCCGCTGAAGTACTTGCCCACGGCCATAGCGATGCTCAGCAGTGCAGCTAACAACGCTGCAGGCCTGCCGGCCAATATCTTGTTAGAAAAACTGGTCTGTGCTCAGGCACTGACTCACGGATGCTCTGCAGACAGCCCCGACTGTCACCCCGCAGCTGGAGGAGAGGTTACACAGCCCTCGGTAAGAGCGCAGCGTGGAGAACGGTAATTAACGGGAGGACACTCAGGAAAGGAGACCAGAGACCAGAGGGGTCTGTAAGCTGCAGAAGCTGCAGAGGGAGTGAAATGAGAGGCTCGGGCAGGTGCTGCTGGAGCCACCACCCAGGAGGATTGAAGGCAGGGCGGTGCAGGGAAGGGGCTCTCTCGGCTTTTAGGAACCAGTGTCTGACAGCGAGCTCTGTTCCCTCCGAAGCACTTCCCCCGGCACAGGGATCAAATCCTTGTCTGCAGGGCATTTAAAACGACACCAGAGGGTAGCTGCTAAGGCGAGAGCAGCGGCGTGCAGAGAGACTTCCTTCAGTTGTCTTTTCTTACAACTTTTTATGTGGTGAGGAAGAAATTGGAGCTCGCCGAAAAGGTGGATGTCCTTTGAGTGCAGGATAGGTAGAAATGCCACCATTAGCCATCAGTCAGCACTTTCTTTTCAGTCAGAGAGTCCCGTGGGACCAATGATATTTTAAAAGCATAACAGTGAAAAAGCAGAAGCAAAGCCTGTGGCATTTCTGAGTTGGGAAAGATTTACATATTCTCAAATGAACTCCCGAGACTCCCAGGGCTGATGCCCCTCCAAGGGGACAGAACAGCTACAGTTAAACATAAAGTTAATCTATTTTAAAACAAAACTGACCTCCTTCTGACAAGTGAACAGACTTCGCTGCATCCAGCGCACCTGCCTTGCCACCCTGTGAAAGATACCACATCCACACGTGCACAGCATTCACACTAAGAAAAAACATGTTTAAAAGGAAGGACAAGCCTTCAGCCTGGAGAAGAGAAGGTTGCAGGGAGACCTTAGAGCAGCCTTCCAGTGCTTAAAAGGAGCCTGAAAGAAGGCTGGGGAGGGACTTTTCACAGGGGCATATAGTGATAGGATAAGGGAGAACGGCCTCAAGCTGAAGGAGGGAAGGTTCAGATCAGATATTAGGAAGAAATTATTTATTGTGAGGGGGGTGAGGTGCTGGCACAGGTTGCCCAGAGAAGCTGTGGATGCCCCAGGCCTGAAGGTGTTCAAGGCCAGTTTGGATAGGTCTCTGAGCAACCTGGTCTAGCGGAAGTGTCCACGGCAGGGAGGTTAGAACAAAATAAACTTTAAGATCCCTTCCAACACAAACTCCATAATTCTATGAGAATTTCTCTGAATGTGGAAATTCTCCCCGAGCCTGACACAACCTTGGGATGCAGCCAGACAACAAACTCACACTGATCTCATGCCTCCCCCACAGAAGCAGAGGGGATCTTGCTCCCCTTTCCCTTCCAAACCCCCTTGCAGGGCTCTCCAGAGTCTGGTTCAATATACCAGCTTAAAAAAAAATAAAAAAAGGAAACTCTGCTAAGCTGGAAGGTGAAGTAGATCATCCAAGGATCAGACACATGCAAAGAAGAGGAGGATAACATAGCCAGAGAAAAGCAGGACTGCATCTTTTGGTGGCAATGACCTGTTTGTAACTCTCAACTATGGTGCCTGTCTGCATCCGTCCCCCTCCGGGGTGCACAGCATCGGTGTAAAAGCAAACTGGCTCTGAAAAAACTGACTCACCACAAGAGAGGCAGAGGGATAACATCAGTCATTTATGTCAGGTTAATTACCCCCATTAAACCACACGTGGAACTCAGAATTAAGGCAGCGTTGAGCAGGAAAGGTGTGAGGGCGTAAGGGTGGCAACTCCTGCTGGTAATCTACCACAATTAGTAAAAGCGTCCACTCCAAACTTTGCATGTTTAAATGCAGGGATGTCCAACATGCACACTGCAAAAAGGATAAAAAACGTCTCAGTGATCCCAGAAAGGCAAAAAAGCTGTTCCTGTCAGAGCAACATGAGGTCACTGGAGCTATTTGGGTTCACTCCGATCTAACTGGAAAAAGGAAATCACGTGGGTGAAAGGAACATTTGACCCACAGCCTTACAGACTTGGCAATCAGGCTTTTAACTGTATTTGCTGTGTAAAAATGTAGCTTGTCCAAGTTCAATTTTCTGTGGGTTTATTTTTTCCTAAAGAATTCTTTCATTTAAAAAACACACAACAGAAGAAATGAAAGAGTCTATAAGAAAAACCAGGAGGCTTTAGCTGGTTTTCTGTTTCTCCAGACAAGCTCTTACAGCAGGTTTCACTCTGGATAGACTGACAGACAGAAAAAGGAGTTCCTTAGTTCCGCTGCCCTGTTTTGAAATAAAGACTTGTTTTTCCCCGCACGTCTGGAACAGAAGGAGACAGAAACTCATCCGAAAAAAGAAATTAAAACAACAGCTGAAGGCACTAAAAAGGAATAAGTCAGAAACTCAATTTGCATCCAGTGATTTCTGCCATCTCTGCTGTGAAATCTGCCCCAGCACAACCCATACCAGAGCTGGCACGGAAATTAGACACCAAGCACCTAAAGCTTGTTGCTAGACACTTCAATATTTAGGGGTGGCCACAAAACAGGGAATCTTTCTCAGTCTTCATTGTCCCTTTCTGAAACCCAGCTCCGAGCTCTTTACTGGGAGTAATACAAGGGAAGGGGATTCCCAGAGTGAATTACTTGTGAGCCAGTACTTGCTCACAGAAGTGGATATCCCCCCTCCCTTCCCAACTCTCCAGTAACTTAGAAAAGCTGTAGGGAATTTTCCTCAAAACTTCCCAAAAAATTTCACCTCTGGGAAAGAAACCAAGAGCTAAGTGGTCCCCAGCTGGAAGAAAAGACTCCAGGGAAGTTTAAAAATACTCCGTGGACACAACACTGGGCTCGCTGGGTCCCTGCAGTCAGTGCCTATGCTTTGTTTGCACAAAAACAGGGCAGGGAAAGGTCACACTGAGGGACTTCAAGCTGTATTTTTCTAGTATAACAAACAAACGAGATCATCCTACAGTTTGTAGGTAGGTGTGAAGGTGCGATTGCAGGGCAAAACCAAGCCCACGGGGATACCAGGAGTGCATTCAGATCATAAATAAAAAAGTCTGAGCTGTAACCAAGGTTCTTCTGCCACTTTGTGCTGAGATAACAGGGTGCTGTTCACGGGCATCATTGGCTCCAGCAGCAGATGACATCCCAGAAGCAGCTCTAAATTACACTGGCATCTCAGTGGGGCACCTCAGGTGAACGTCAGAGCAGCAAAATTCAGTTCAAAAGGAAACAAATGGATCTACGTAGCTTGCACATACATGAAATTCCTATGAAATACAACCTTCAAATAATCCCTTTTAATTAAGCTCCCCATTAATGCCTTCCACTGCTACGATGTGGAAAATCAGCCTGGCGTTCCTTCTGTTACTGTTTCGCTCACATGGGCTGTACAGAGGGCACCTGTTTGCATCCCAGCATGTTACCCAACCTCTTGGAGTGCTCCACCAGGGAGGTGTGCCAGCATCAGGACACCTGGGCTAACGCAAGGACACGGGCTCTGGGAGCCAGCCCTGCCTGTGCCTTGATGCGGTCACGAGCAGTCCCACGTGGGGTCAGTCCTGCAAAGGCTGGCTGCGGTGACCCGCTCAGTACTGTGTGGGAGGTCACTGACAGGGTGATGGCAGACGCCCAGGGCTCCACAGTTTTGCCACAAAAAGGTCAGAACTCAGTCCTTGTGGTCCCTGTGGGCAACCTTGAGAAGGCATCACCCACAAGCACCAGTAAAGCTTTTAAAACCCCGTCCTTTGTGGGTGCTGTGCCACATATTTTCAAGGAGCTCTAATGCAGCAACGCTGATCTTCAGAGAGAAAGGGTTCAGAGTGTGCGTGAGTGCACACAGAGAGAGAAATAAGTGCATCAGCGGTCCTGCTCTTACCAGCCTGCCAAGCCCCTGCCCCTGAGGCACTGGGACTTCCACAGACTTGTTGCATGAGAAGCATCCAAAAATTATGCCGCAAAACACAAATATAGGAACACTTAGTTGTCTATTATCAAACTCCTATTTCTAGTAGTGGATATTATCATGCATCAAATTATACATCCAACTACAAATCCTTTAGCCAAGGAACCAGAATCCTCTTCAGAGAAATTACATGACTGGCGAGTTACCATATGCTCGTAATTACATTATTAACATACCACAAGCTCTTAAAGCACAGAAAGAGGAACAGTTCTGCTCATGAGAGATTGTTTGCCTGATGCAAATACAGGCAAAATACATCTGTGCTTGACAAATGCTTCGCAAGCACAGAGGTAGGGGAAGGACTGAGGGGGAGACGGAAGAGCAGAGATCCCAGAGCGACATTTGAGGTCGTTGCTTTCTTTACAAGTGAGCTGTGCCATTAATTCCCTGCTAAATTCTCCAAGTTTTGTCTTAAAATTCTGAGACTGAAACTCCAAATGGAACCCAGCATCAAATATCTCCCGGTTTCACAACAGCAGCATGAAAAGCTCCTAATTTTGCAACACTTGATTTTTAACGAAAGCCTCAGTTCAGCCCAGGTTTTCTCTAGAGTACCGTCAGCAACAGTGAAACACTAAAATTGACAATAAGCACAACTTTTTTTGCATCCGCAACAAACTCCAGCTCAGAATTGAATTTTATGTGGTTTCCAGGTTAACATTTCACACATCTGAGAAGACCCATCCCAAGCCTCTTGAGGTGAGGAGTGATCTGTGTGAGCTTTGTGGCAAGTCCTCAGAAAAGGACAGGGGACAGCCCAGGCAGGACTTCAACAGGGATTTGTGTTGGTGGAGAAAGAACTCGCTCTGCTCTGCGCTGAGCTGCCCAGGAGGTGCAGAGCACTCCGAGCTGCCACCTCTCCCTATCTTTCCCACCATGCACCCACTTTTAGCCATCCAAAGAGCTGCAGAAGCTGCAGAAACCACCCCGCCATGGAAGCCGAAGCCGAAGGGGCTGCACCACGTGCTCCCCACAGACATCAGCTGACCAAAAACACCCTCATTTCTCTCCCCCCAGCTGCAATGGGAGATCACTGTACCCCTCTGGGAGCCAGCAGCCTGGTGCAATGGGCGTGGGACGCTGAGAGCTCAGGGCTCCTCAGAGCAGTGCCAGCCACCCTAAACCCTGGCCTGGGCTCAGCCCTGGCAGAAGGCACCAGGAGGGTCCTGAGGGCCACCATCCCTGCTGACCATCACACGGGTGCTGCTGCTGGGACCCAACCCCTTCCCACGGTCACTTTCCAGCCAGTCCTGCTTACCTATCCCAAGGCAGAGCAGCACAAAGAGCCCGAGCCCCAGCCATGTCCTCAACGCCAGCGCCGGTGGGGCGGCGGGCAGGCACATCATCTTCCTGTAGCTCCTGGGCTGGGAGGAGAGGGGAATACGGTTAGGGGAACGGTGCCTGAGGAGTCACAGCACCTTCCACTGCGCCCTGCTCCTTCCTGCCCGCTGCCACCACCAGAAACCCCGAGCACAAGCCCAGCCTGCCCCGCTTCCCTCCCCTGGTACCTGTCGCTTCCCTGGTCGAGCGGCACTGAGGCCACCCCTGAGGCAGGGAGGAGGCAGGGGGCTCAGTGCCAGGCCATGGGTGCCCGGCTGCTGTCACAGGCTGCTGAAACTCTCCCTGACAGGGTGCAGGGGGAAGTGTTGGTGCCGGGAGGCTGCTCAGCCTCATAAGTCACCTCACACCGCCCACGGCTTCCTCGCGGGGCGTGCGTCAGGATGCAGCGCCCGCCGCCCCCGTCACCCCAGCAGGCATGGGACTGCCTTCATCCCTCGGGATGCTGTGGGTATTCCTCAGCCAGGAGGGTTTCAGGCCGAAGGGCCCAGCCTGTGAATGTAAGTGTAAGGCAGTGCTGGGGGCTTTGGGGGTTAAAATGCAACTAGGTGAAACCCTGGTGCTATTTCGGGAGTAGTGGTATAAAATTATGATTGAAATTAAAATAAATGCCTGTACCACCATTTCAGGCCCAGCTGGATGGAATGCATCAAGAAATGGATTTTCCAAAGAAAATTTAAGAAGGATTGCTTAGGCTGCATGTGATGGATGTTGCAGCTGAGGACCTGGACAGGGAGCAGGATGTGACAGCAGGGCCAGATGTGGATGGTCCTGGTGTCACCGGAGAGCATCCACCAGCCCTGTGGGAGTGGAGGGAGCACCTGCCTCCCCAGCATCACGTCCTGCCCGCTCCAGAAGGCACCCACTGCTCACCCAAGCCCCAGTTCTGGATGGGGCAGGGGAGAGGCATGGACCATCCCTGCTTTAAAGCCTGGAAGGGCAGAGCCCTCACCAACCCAGACAGCCAAACAAAGCCAGTCCAGAGCAAATCCTGGGCGGAAAAACAAACCACTTAGTAAGTAAGAGCCTGAGGGAGTAAATGCATGCTAAGTGATGTAGATTTGTACTGCACACCCTCCTGCAAAATAAAACAAGCCCTGGTATAGTGCAAGGGGTCACAGTGTAAGGGGCTATATTTTGCTGTAATAATCCCAGCGAGAGGGTTGCACACCACTGCAAACCTGGTATTCTTCAAGGTGAAAAAAAAAAGTGCAAATACAAATCAAGAGTAAAATAATTTATTTAAATGCAGATTTCTGGTTTGCTGGTTTAAATTACTTTGATTTAAATGAAATGCATCCTTTTTATCAGAAATCATTTGCCACTACATTGCTCCAGCTTTTCTTCAGTACGGGTTCCATGAATTAGATAGATTAGATGGACTGGGTTGAATTACAAATCAGAATTTTATTTTGACATAATTAAAAAGATGATATTCTGTAGAGAAATCAAACACAGGTCATAACATTTCTGTTGAGAGAAATGGCATTTCATTGTATATGAAATGGCTGTGAGGAGTCTGTTATTGAGTCAGGCTGGGACTTTCTCCATTGCAGGGCTTTGAGTGCCTGTGTTTTGGGCTCTGATCTAAATCCAGTACATTTGTACTCTGTCCATGCCATGTCCATTCTCTACCAGCATGGTTTGTAAATGCAGATGACAGTAGCACCATGTGTTTACACTGAAGTGTTTTCATGGTGCTCAGAGAAGAAGAAAGTGTCATTAATACAGCCAACCATACGTTGTTTCCGCAAGTCACAGCCCCAGCTCTCAGGCAGGGACCGCCTCTCTGTGAGTCAGACAGAATAAACCTTCTCCTGCCAGTCTAATCACGAATCTTTATCATTACAGAGTCACTGGCAACCCTGTTACAGCCGTACAGTTTATCACCTCACTTTCATTTTAAATTCAAACTTTTTAAAATACGTATTTCTGCCATTAGCATATTACAACCAGAAGGAAACTCCAGCCTGTTACATTTGAGTCTGCATGTCTTCCTCAGGACTTAACCCTGCTTTTGGATGAGCAGTCCCACGGAAAGTAACTGAGCTCCCAGCTGCCAGACTGAAGTAAGGAAGTACCACAACCCCTTATTACACACAGAAGAACCTGGACCAGCTAGTCACTTCATTAAGGCTGCCTAAATTTCAGATAGACAGCTGAACTCAAGGATGTTATTCTCACCCAGAGCTCCTTCTCTTTTCCTGGGTATTACAGTTCTTGGTACCTTCTCCTTCGGAGATCTCCCTGATTGCAAGGAGACTGCAGTAACAGAGAGAGTGGAGCAGCGAAGTGCTTTGTTCTGCTTTGATCAGAGGCAGAAGTCATAAAGTTTCCATCACTTAAACCTTCCCTGAGCACATATCATATCCCTGATTCTTGGAATCCATCAGTTCAGGGAAAGAGGTATTATGCATCTTTAGAATGTTAACAAAGTTGAAGGACTCACGCATATTGAAGTCACAGTACAGAAGACACTGCTTTTTTTGAGCAGTGCTCAAAGTGGGTAATATAAGCCAACCAATTCACAGCAAAATCCCCATAAAAATAAGCTCTCTCATGCACTTGATTAGGCCTTCAGCGTTTCACCTGTATGTGCTCCAGAAACAGCTTTAAATAAGTAGAAGTATTGCAGTTTGCAGCTTGAGAAGAGACGCTAAGATTTAATAAGAAAGGAAGGTTAAATTCTGCTAAAAACATTTGCCGCAGAAAAGAGGAAGATGCGAGAGCGTCTCACACACACCACATCTTTCCATTGCTTTCATAAAAAAGAGTTAGGAAAAAGCAGAAAAGACAAGTGAAATTTTGCAGCATATGTGCTGTGTAGGGGAAATTAATTCCAGTAATCAGCACTTGTGGTAGAAATCCTTTGCACTCAAAGGGAAGTCTTTTCAAATACATTGCTGCTAGCTTTCTCTTGTAGACCCACTGACATCACCAATTTTTTCCACCTCTGCAGAAATGCACTTCCAGTGCAGTCAAACATCATTACTTTGAACATTTATTGATTGGTAAGAACATACAGAAATCCCAACCTCCCTCTCTTTCTCAATCGACATCTCAGAGAAATATCAGAAAGGTCAGAACTGGGTAAATACTGAAAACCAAAACACAGCACCTACTCTCCACTGAGGATTCATAACCACATTCCCTCCTCCAGAACTGGGATACCTTTCACTGTTTTCAAGGTGAACAGGCATTCCAATCTGTGTAAATCTGAACTAAAAGCACATCCACACGCTTTTAATACCAGAATGTCCAGGTTGAATGGGAATTACCCAAGATATGTTTCCAGAGGTGTACATCACCAAAAAATGGTTCTGCGAGTGCCCTAAAAACATCTTTGCCAGAGAAATGATCCCATTGCAAACCAGAGTAAAATCTTTAGGGATATGTTTTCTGTAGAATCATAGAATTAGGTTGGAAAAGACCTTTAAGACCATTGAGTCCAACTGTTAACCCAGCACTGCTGGGTTGAGTCCACCACAGACCCACGTCCCTAAGCACCAGGTCTATGTCTTTTCAGTACCTCCAGGGATAGAGACTCATACCCTGGGCAGCCTGTTCCAGGGCTGGATAATCCTTTTGGTGAAGAATTTTTTCTGATATTCAATCCAAACCTCCCTTGGCATCACTTGAGGCCATTTCCTCTCATCCTGTCAGCATTTGATGGTTCCAGTACATGGAATACAGGGTATGTGGAGAATGACCTGAATTTGGCTGGTAATACTCATCTGTTTCTCAGTGGAATTACATGGCAACTTTTTTTTCTTTTCCTGTAAGAGAGGGGCAGAAAGCAGCCTTACCAAAGTGGTCCCAGCATCCTGAGAAGTTAGGCCTTTCACACAAAGATTGATTGTCTCCTATGCAGTATCAATAACAAAATAACATAGCTTTGTGAAGTAAGAAGAAAATCCAAAGGTTTCAGGTTACAGAAAATCCCTTTCATCTTACAAAGGAAAATAACAATAACAAAATTCCTACAGCTCCAGAGACTTCTTGTTTTTCCCCCTAGCTCTCCCCAGCTTTCAGACTATAAAACTGGCAAGATTTGAAGAAGTAAAGTCTTCATCTTGGCACAGATTGGAGCACAAGCAGGGAAGGGAAGGGAAGGGAAGGGAAGGGAAGGGCAGGGAAGGGAAGGGAGGAGTGTGGGCTCTGGTCANCAAGGGAAGGGAAGGGAAGGGAAGGGAAGGGCAGATAATGTGCTTTGGTGACATGGTACATTTGAAAGCACAGGTAGCATGTCTGGTGTGCCATGGCAAATCAGGAGTGACCAATAAAGTTAAAAAAATCTTCTGAACTCAGAAACCAAGAGGGAGGAAATGTGGGAAATTAATCCCAGCAGTGCAAATGTAAAATGCCCCAACACTGTTTGACAAGTGTAACTTTGACCCGATTACTGCGTGGATATTTGATTTTTACTGCACAAAGCACCAGGGCTTCTTGACGAAATTCCTTAATAATCTGGGATTAACCTTCTTCAACTACCTCACAGCAAGCTACTGTAAGGAACCCACTGGATTTCTGTCCTTTGCTGTAGTGAGGCATCCCTGCTTGTGCGACCACAGTGCTCACACCATCAGTGCAGGAAAGAGTGTCAGGTCTGTGCATGTGAGCTGGCACTCACAGCTGCCCTCACCTACTCACCTGGAGGTTCCCTCCAGGGTAGCTCTTGCAAGCTCTTCCCTTGTAGCAGAGGTGCTCATAAAGGAGGATGCAATCTCCCGTGGTTTCCACCCCTGTGAGTGATGACAGCTGCAAACACACTGGTTCCCCTCACAAAAGCAGGATGTGCTGCCTGCAATGGTTGTGCCAGGGAGTCACAGTCCTTGGCAGCACCAGGCTGGGAAGAAGACACAGGATGATTTTTATTGGTTTTTACTATTCCCACCAAATATTTCAGCACATGGGCAGCTCAAACTTCACGTCTGGCTGCGCTGTGACTTAAATTACTGTTTGTGCTGGGAGCATTGCAGGCTTTTCTGGCTCATAAGGGGCTGTGAGCCTTGGTCCTGTTTTCACAAGCAACTTAGGACTTTTTTTTTTCCCTTTGGTGTTACTACATGGAAAAAATGTAAATGCAAGCATCGCACAGGGTGCACATTCACAGCACACTCCCTGCCCTGTTCTCTCAGCTCGGAGGGCTGCTGGAGCCCTGCCTCTCCCTGCAGGCAGGGCACCTGCGCTCCCTGCTCTGGGCACCAGCAGTGCCAGGGTGCAGCTGAGGACAGCCGGATCCCTGGAAAGCCTGCCTAATCAGGCGTTCTGCTATTTGGCATAAGTGACTGCATCAAGGGGAAGGTGATTTTCAGGCTGTTTCCTATCCAGGACAGTATTTCCCTGTGTTACTCTTGCATTCACTGTGGAAAAAAGCACAAGGTTCCGAGCTGGCTGCAGAGTGGATCACACAGAGGGAAGGTCCGAGGACTTTAGTCCTAGAGGTTTTCCAGAGATCCACGGAAGCTCACACTGTCCTAATCAGGAAACCACAGTGACAGTGAGAAACTGACACAGTGCAAACGCAGGCAAGTAAATGTGTTAAGCCTGTGTGCCAAGATGATGGCACATGGATATGAAAATGCACCAGTAAAAGGAATGAATCAAGGTGTGAAGCACGCTGTTGGAGAGGCAGCACTTTGGATCTGCCTTCTCCGTGAGGTCTGCTGGGCATTTGTCCTGCCAGCTTGAGGAATCTGACAATACAACTAAGGACTGACAACCTGCAAGTGTGTTTTTCTTGCCAGAACATTGTTTCTGATTTTAGTAATCCACAGGTGATTCCCATGATGCTTCATTTCTAAGATGCAGGCTTACAAAAATCCCAAGAATCACTTCCATATGGTTGATCAGAGGCAGGGACAAATCTCACCCCTGAACGTTTATCCCTCAGTGCCCCCTTGGAATCTGGTTCAGTGTGCTAACCCTGCAAAGTAAAAGTATTAAACAAACTTGCTTTCCTTGGCCATCTTTGTGAGTTGCATTGATTTACTGGAACCAGCATAAGCAGCAGGACCTGGTGGACTGAGGGAAGAGGGCTGTTGACCAACAACGAGCATTAAATCAGCTCCAAATGTTATATATAATTTCCCCCCAAATCATTGTGTTCAAAGCTCTCCTGCCTTTAAGAGTGAAGCAAGGTGATCACCCCTGGTGCCCCACAGGAGCATGTAATCAAGGAATTAATTAGAACCAATGAGCATGCTGTTATCTTGCAGCCCAGCTTCCTACCTGCAATTTTCCCATATGGACAAGCACCATATTTGTAAGTGTGAATGCCATTCTGACACAGATTTGTATATAAAATGCAACATTGTTTTCAATGGAAATCATGCCTGAAGAGCAGAATTATACGCTCTGTTAAAAGCAGAGCTGAAAGCACTGCCTGTAATCGGTGCTGCTAGGCATTGTTGTCCTCTGCTTTGGCTGTGGTTAGGCTTCATTTACAAAATTTAACCTGCTGGGCTGGATTTTTTTTACATCAGATATGGTTTAGACCAAGCTATTAAAAAATCCACCAAAAAAGAAGGCAATAAACCTCTATTTCTTACACTAAGAGTAAGAAAACAAAGGGTTTTTTCCTTATGCTGAGGCTGTGCTTTTATATCCTTATTGGGCTCTGGCTTGTTTCTGTGTTGGAACAAGGAATTCAATGGCCAGAAGAGCATTGTCAGGGCCCCTGCTTTTTCCAACCTTTTGAAAAATTATGCCCATATGTGTGTTAGGAGGCATTAGCTGGTTTCATTTTGCATGTGCTCGGGAGAACAGGAAACCTCCAAAACCTCCATCTGCAGCAAGGTTGTGCTGGCAACCCACAGACTGGCCACTCTTCATGCTGGAGCAGTTTTCTTGCCAAACACAACATTTCTTGGCAGATTTGCTTTCTTAGAGACAGCTATGTATCTGCCCTTGCTGATGCATCAGCAGGCACAGCTCACTGTAGTGTACACACAGATCAGACAGCAACCTGGGGAGTGCAAATTCAGGGCTTTCAGGAAGCAAAGCTCAGAAGGACTCAATTCCAGAAACCTGCCAGGTTGACATTTGAAGGTGGGAGGGGGAGTTCAGGAGAAAACAAACAAAAGCAAAAGCCCCCAACACCTAAAACAAGAACCAAACCTGAAAACACTCAGAACCTCAAACCTAAAATGGGGTGTCCAGCTTTGGTTTGTTTCTTTTCCATTTGAACATAAAGAGAGTAATTTTCTGTAAGTGTGAGCCGTGGGATTTCCCCTTTTAAATGGATATCACAACTTTTTTTATGGAAACCTTCAGACTGCTGGGGTATGGGTGCCTTTGACTTGGATCTGCCTTTCTTCAGAGGCCACATTTACTATCTGTGAGGCTCAGGTGAGGCTGTCTGGTCAATTCAGCTCCTCCACCAGTGCACCTTGTCTTCCACTTAGGGCAAAGACCGAGCGGAGGCCGAAGACCTAAATGTGCTCATGAAAAGCTGCAAGGAGAGACAAAGCAATGCCACAGCACCGGTGCTCTGTTTGGCCTCTTCAGCAGATGTGCTCACCTTCCTCTTTCTCTTGGCTACACTATGGTGAGAACTCATCATCAATCAAACTCCCTTTACTTCATATTTTTCAAATGGCAGAGGACAAGCTGCGAGAAAAATCTTGTAGCTACTGTCTGCACATGCCAGCTTGCACTTTGTGCTGCTGATTTTTACCCTATTTCCCCTAATCCAGTCCTCGGTGCCATCAGTTCTTCTCTTCCTGTAGCCTGAGAAATCTTTGCAGTGACTTAGCCCTTCAAATCTGACTGAATCTGATTACAGCTTGTTTTCCTGCTGGGTAAACAAGATCACCGCTTTGAGGAGCATCATTAATAACCCCTTTCCACCCAGCCTACTTCCCTTGAGGCACAACCTCTTGACATCCTTTCTTTAGGTAAATCCTTACAATGCTCACATTAATCCCTTGGTTCTCCAGTTTAGTGGCTTTGCCTGTAGCACTGCAAGTGCTGCCTTACCGAAGTCCACTGTCTACATAGTCAATTATCTTATCAAAATAAACCTACTAAGATAGCCAGGCATGAGATAGCCTTGGTAAACTCATTTTGCACTTGATCTCATTTCCCGTTTACTGAGGTCAGGCTAGTTGGCTGCTTGGGGATCCCAGCTTACACAGCTCTCCAGCCTTAGTTTCTTAATGATGGCAATGACCTTTGCTACTGGTAGAAAGTCTCACCACTGGACTGTGTTTTCACATGCCAGTTCCTGAACGGGGCGATTATGTTGCCCCTCATTTCCCCTTACCACCACCCATGCCCTTTTCAGCAAGGAGTGCAAGCAGCTCTTCTGGTTTGCTTCCTCCTGGCCACAGCCCAAGGCTCTGAGGGGTTGCTCATACCCAGCCTTGTTTATGGCTGGACACAGTAATGTCAGTCCAAGCGTGGCCTCACAGGTTTCACTATCACAGCCAAAACAACTCCAGCCACGCATGAGCAGCTTACATCAAAGCGGCTGGCATGTCAGGGATATTCAGTGGAAGAAAATGAGAAGGCTCTGGGGACTGAGGACAGGATAAGCAACATTTCACTTTCCAAGCCCTGGTTCCAGTGCGAGCAGGTGACTGAACAGCATGAACAGCATGCAAAAAGATCTCACACTCCTCTGCCTCTTGCAGCTCCCCAGCTACTCCAGTGTGACGGCAGCGCTGACAGACCGGAGACCAACACATTTCCCACACCGTGCCTGCTCTGACACAAAGCCAGAGCCCTGGGCTCATGCCCTTGTCACATCCATGTCAAACAAGGAGCTGTCCTGTGCTCCTGCTGCTCTGGGTCTGGGGTAGAGCACAGGGTGGGGTCTTTGATACAGGGTGAAAGCACAAGTGTGATTTTCTCCTCTGCTCCAAGCAGAAGTGACTGCTCCGAGGCGGGGCAGAGCCACTGTCACCGGAGAGGTACGGATCTCAGCAATTCTGAACCTACAAGAAGGGCAGACTCTTTATTCCTGTCTCTTTCTGTAGCCTGGAGTTATTTTCTTAACTTTCAGCAACTTGAGGTCTGACACCACATCAAATACGCTTGGGTTTTTTCCCCAAACCAGATTCTCTTACACTGTCTTGCAGCTTTGTGCAGCCACATATGTGGCAGATCAGTGAGGGACCATGCCCTCCTAAACCTCAAGTGCTGTCTGTTTTAAGAGCAAGAGGTTTCACAGTTAGCAGCTTCCTTTGCCTAGTGATTGCTGTCAAGAGCTTGCTCTGCTGGACCAGGCTCATCTTGGGAACACACCAGGGGACTGACCACAGCATCAGCATCTTTGGTGGCCTCCTCTAAAGCCTTCATGGCCCTGCGAGTCTGGGTATGTGCACAGGATGGGGGTTAAGCTGGAAGAGTAGATGCCACTGTCAGTGTGCTTGCTCCTCCTTCCAGGAGGACTTTTCCATGCATCAAAACAATGTCACCATTGAATTGCATCACACAAAGCACGCAGATGGAGAAAGGAAACACAGGCAGATATTTTTAAGCCTTGTCAGACCAATGGATAAAATAGAGCATTCAGTGCTCATATGTTCCTCTTCCGTCACAAACCAGCACTTCCCAATTCTCTGAAATTCAATTCATGAAGAATCAAATCCAGAAGTAACTGTTCAAATGTTGAGGTTTTTGCTGTTCCTAGGCCCTTTCTCATGAATTCTCATGCCCCTTTGTTCTTTTGGTATATGTTCAAAAGCAGGAATCATTTCCAAGGACAGCACTGTTACAGAGGGAACTGGTAAAGAAATAACCACAAGAGAAAGACAGGAGAGAAGGCCCTGGTTGCAAGCCAGCACCAAAGAAATCCCCGAGGTGGAACACAACCACCCAATCAAGTAACTCAAAGCCACCAAGGGGCTCTTCCTAAGAATTCCTTACAATTCCTTACAATTTTGCCTACTCTCAGTTTAAATCACTCAAGCTGAGGAAAGTCATCCTTCAGCCTGGCAGGTCCTGGTTTTATAAGCCCTCCCCAATAAGCTAACAGGAATTTCTGAGTATCATTCCCATCCACCTGCTTTCCCAGACTTCAACTACTGTCTCCAACTCTCCCTCTTCAAGCTTAGCTCTTGTGCCTGTACAAAACCCAAGATTTCCTTAGACATCTTGAACACACTTGCAACTTGCTGGCAGAAGAAAGAGAAGCCCTTACTCACCAACCTTGTTCCTTTCTCATCCTTATTTTTACACTACTTCTATCCTTGCAAAACCAGGAGCCTCAGGAGAGCTTTGGCTGGGATTGCAGGGCTGTGCTTTCTGTCCTAGGAGACTGAGCTCCCTCTTCTGCAGCTGTTCTTCATATTCCTCACACCTGGCACATTTTTTCTACACTGTGGTCTGCAATTACGTTCCCCAGGTTGTCTCTTTTCCCACAGAAAGGAGAAACCTGCTGTCAAAGTGGAAAGCACGTTAAACACTTCAAACCTCGCTGCTTGCACAATGCAGGAGGAGCATCACTGTTTCAAAACCTACAGCATGATGAAACCTTCTCCCCTCCCACTGCCAAGCACCACATCCCATTAGGGTTTATTTTCATTGGCAAGCACCAAGGACCTCCAAGTTCAGCCTGCTGGTGCTGCAGGGTGAGTTGAGAGGGGTTGCAAGGCAGGCTTGATGGGCCGCTCTGCTTGCAGGCATGACACACCTCTGATGGGCCCCCCTCCACCCTGATACTCTCAGAAAGGATGGGGACACAACTGCCAGCAGCTCCTGCAAAGAAAGCACCTGAAGGGACCACAGTGCAGGCCCTCAGACACTGCCACCATGCAAGTGGGGAGCACAGTGCCAGCACACAATCCAAAATGAACACGTCACTTGATTCACAGGAAGGAGCAACCAGCCTGTCAGCCCTGGAGCTTCAGATCCACCGCTGGAGCCAAATACCAGCTCCACAAGAGCTGTTCAGGGTTGCTTCACTGACATACCTGGGCTTGAAAGCTGGATTTGGAGTGTACTAGGGAGGTCCCTGCCCACACTCTCCCATTTACCAACATGCCAGTTATAAACCTGATGAAGAGGCAGTAAAGATCAGTTTGCAGTTCCATTTTACAGATGTGGACAAGGGAAAGGTGATCACAGCCCAGGAGATGTTCCGCATGTCCCTGACCTTGCTGGTTGTCCCAAGCTGGCATTGCAATGCCTCTCTCTGTGGTAAAGCAATTATCCTGCTTATCTTCTACCCTGTAGAATTAGAGTTATCTGAAACAGTTAGACTCTGTTGAATTTCTTTAATTTTTCTTTTAAAATCCGTGTTAAAGATGGCTTTTGGAAGCATCCTGAGGAGAGCAGTAGGTGCCACAATGATCACACTGATTTTCCACCATTTCCCTTTTGCCCTGGAGAGTGAGTTGGGCCCGCTCTTGGACAGTTTGTGGAAGAAGACAAACGTGGAAAGAAAGAGGCAGCTATTTCTGCAATGAACTCTAGTTTCTTCAATAAGAGACCAAAGTCCAGTATTCCCTGAAACCCAGTCAGCTGCCCAGAGGCAACTCTTCTTCTGCTGCCATGCCCAGAACTTGCTTCAGCCAAGCACTCCAAAACCTCTCTCACTATTCGCCACACGATTCCATGTGTAGGCAAAAAAATCTGGCATTGTCCAGGCATAGGCTGTGCTTGCAGCCAAGGCTCCCACCACCTGTTTCAGCTGTGCTACCCTGGACAGCACAGAGGGAGGTGAGCCCCCCCCCATTACCACGAGAAGTCAGGCAAGAAGTGAGGGTCACCACCCCGCCAGGGTTAGCTGGAGAAAGCAAAGCCTTGTCCTGCCCAGAGCAAAGGAAGCACAGAGCCTGCCTGCTGCCCATTCCCTGCTGCAAATATCCAGCCCGAGGGAGCACAGCAGCCCTGAGCATCCTGCAAGGGCATCCTGCAAGGGTGAGTGCTTCCCTCGCACAGGCAGGCGGGGTCATGCACCGCTGCCCTGCCAGAGCTCTGCCTGGGCTCACCACAGACATCCAGACGGGTCCCCAGAAGACCTCACGTGGCACTTGCTGCTCCTGCTTTGAATGCCCCTGTTACAGAGCATTGTTATTTACTGGCCAGTGACAGACTTGCACCTGGGGACTGAGAACTGGGGTAAGTCCAGAAATATTCCCCACTCAAAAACAAAAAGGAAAAAAAAAANGTTACAGAGAAAAAGGTGCTATTAAAAGAATGAGAGACTGGTAAGAGTTTGGTGCTGGTCCGAAATGAACATATTTTTAGGGCCCCAAAAGATCCTGTGGAAAGTCTGAGGGGGGCAAAGAGAAGATGAATAGGGGAGGTGAAAAAAGAGAATTCCAGATGTGCCTTTGCAGTCCTGTTTTGGGAAGAGCTGTAGGATCTAGTGCAGGGACACTGCTGTGTTTAAATGCACCATGCATTTTTAATGTTCACCTTTTTTCCAGCTCCTGGCCTGAAGGCCTCATGTAGTTCTGAGGAAATGTCCTACAGGGTCTCAACCAGTTTGTAGCTCCAAGGCTGCAGTGCTACCCTTCACAGCCCCCTCAAATAGGAGCCCTCAACCGTGAGCTCATCTGGAAAGGCACATTTTTTTTAGTCAGAAAGAATTACCCTTTTTTTTCCCAGATGAATGTGAAGGAAAATTCTGAGTCTAAGCGAGTGCTAACCACAGTGTCCAACACATGGCAGGGGCAGGTCAGCAAGCTGCTCCAACATGGTACTTTCCAGAAGGCACATCCTGGCCATTGGTGCACAGAAGCCTAAATTTTTATTAATAAAAGACACAAGAAACCCCCCAGAATGGTGCAACACGGTGAGTCTTTAACTCTTTGCAGTGGCCATCCTTGCAAAGGGTACAAGTATGGTGCAATGGTGCAATGCAAATGGTGCCCACCTCCCCATGCCACAGTCTGAGCCAGGGCAATGCTTCCCTGCAACATCTTGGAGATGGAGGTGCTCCCTGATGGAGAATGCCCTCCTCACCCACTTGTGGACATCCCATGGGACTCACACATAGAGATCCCTTTGGGATCAATGCATCCCTCTGAGCTTCAAGACTGCTGCTCTCCCCACCCTTGGTTTGCAGGCTCCTGATGATGGTTCCTGCTGCTGGATCATCATCTGCTGTTTGCAAGGGGCCCTCAACACTTTTCTCTGACATCTCCTGGACATCACTTAACTGCATTGCACATCCTGTTCTCATTTTGTAGGAAGCTGAGAACTCAGGAAACTGGAAGCAATTATGAGAACCAAACATCTCAGAGCTGTAGGCAATTTTTTGCGGATGTAGAGACGTTCTCCCAACTTCCTGTCCATTTGAGGAGCCCTGTGACTTTCTTCTCCACTCCTCTGCCCTTCAGGCTGGAGCAGAAGCCATTCCTCACAGACTGCAAGACAAAAGCAGGAGGGGTTTTCCCTCTCACAGGCCCAAACCTTAGGAGCGAAAAACCCCGCTTTGCTTTTGAGCACTGCACCAACCTGGGTAAATTCAGGGCTGTTCCAGAGAAAACAAAATGAAGCAGAGAAGCAGAAAAGGTCAGCAGGCACTGCTGGCAGTGTTGGAACACCAGCAGCTTCTTTTCCCACTTCCTTTTCTGTTACTATTTTCTCTGCTCGATGCTCCTCAAACTCCACATTTGCAGCAGGGCGCAGAAGAGGAGTTGCTCTAGGAACAGGCATGGCTTGATGAACCACCAAGGCCACCAGGGCTGATGCTCCCATGCAGCCTTGTGCCCTCAGCTACCTGGATTCCCCCACGGCCCCCTCCAGCCCCCCACTCTGACTTGCCCCCAAATTCCCCAGGGACTCTGCTCTGATCCAGTGCTACATTTGTGATTGCCCTGAAATCCCCCAGGCCTGCAGCTCGAAAACTACCACTGCTTTCTCCCATAAGCACCAAGGGGGGAATTTTTGTTTTCCTTCCATACAAGAGGTGCCTGGTACCTTCTGGGGTGAATGAGGGCTCTGGAGACCTGGTGTGCACGTGACCGCCAGCTGGTAAAAATGTTCAGCTTCCACAAAGTGCAATCCCAGCCGTGCTCAGTCATGTTTCTTGCTCCTGTGTCGTGCTCCTATCCCTTCCTCATCCACTGACTAGACTCCTTCAGCCGCCTAACCACTCCCAAAATAAAAATAAAGAATAAAGCAAGGCAGTAGGATCACCAGGTGCCTCAGGACACTAGGTAAAGCAGCACTGCTGGACATAGCAAAGATCAGCCCTGGTTTGAGAGGGGTTGGGGTCACCAGGGAGCTGCTCTGGGCCATGCTGTGGTTGTGGGGAAAGCGTCGCCCCCTAAATACTGAAGGAGGTTCGGGGGTGTCCTCATTGGTCTCTACAACTACCTCTTCTACAGTCTCTTCCACCATGCCTACAGGAAACAGCCTTAATCTGAGACAGGGGAGATTCAGACTAGGTATTAGAGAAAGTTTTTCACTGTGAGGACGGTCAGGTTGGACCTGGAATAGGTTGGCATTGGAATAGGTTGCGCAGGGAGGTGGTGGAGTCACCACCCCAGCGGTGCTCAAGAGGTGTCTGGATGTGGCACTGGATGACGGTTTTGTGGTTTGGGAGTTAAAATGATAGTGCTGGGTGGACAGTTGGACTTGGTACTCATGAAGGTCTCTTCCAACCTTGATGGTTCTGTTGGAAATGATAGAACTTAAATTTTTTTAAATATAAGTTTAGTCATGGGTTTGTTCGCCTTTGCCCAGGGGGAGGGAATTGAAGTTTCTCCTCAAAGGGCTGTTCATCGAGGTTGGGTGAGGTGTGATGAGCTTAACATCTACAGATTGGGAGTAGCCAGAAGATACAGAGGAGATAAACGAGCCTTAACAAAAACTATGCCCTGGTGTAGTTGGAGACACCTGGTCTGGGAAAAAAACCAGTGAGGACCTAATCAGCATCGAAGGCAAAGGGATCAATAACCAACAGGAGATCAAATATTAAGAATTGTGTAATTTAGGACCAATGAACGTGAATGTCTTTGCAGTTTTTTATGTATAAATATGTGAAAAGTCTAGTAAAGAACCATGTCTAGTGGAATGATTTTCACTGCACAACCCGGGCAAGTGCAGACGAAATAATTTCTATTGCACATCCTGGCTGAAATAACATCCCAGACAGAATAAAGTAATGCTGTGATTCTCTTACACTGAAAAGATGTCGGAGAGTTCCTGTTTTTCCTGCAGTTTCAGTGGCAATTCTGTGGTTCTGTAAGGTTCTATAAGGTTCTATAAGGGGCAAAGATTCCTGGCAAAGGCTGGAGGCTCTGCTCAGGCTGCAGCACGGAGGGGAAACATATCCCAAGGCTGAGGAAAACCCTCCCAAGATCTGTCTACACACACAGAGTGGGACCCTGCTCAGCCAAGAGGAGAGGAGGGGGCTGCTGGCGCAAAGGAAATGCTGAAAGCGCCTTCTTT
>VZRQ01001598.1:764330-865771 GCA_013397975.1 Machaerirhynchus nigripectus
TTTTTTGTTTTTCATAGTGTCTTCTACATTGAGGTAGTCGTGGGACGAAAAATGTGTCCTAAGGAGATGGAAAACTATGTTGCATCCTTAGTGCTGAGTGCACTTGGTGACACACTGGGCTATTACAACGGGAGATGGGAATTTGAGAAGAGTGGCCCAGTCATCCACAAGGAGCTGGCAGAGATGGGGGGACTGGGCAACCTCAGCATCCAGGGTTGGAGGGTCAGTGATGATACCGTGATGCACTTGGCCACGGCCGAAGCCCTGGTAGCTGCTGGGAAAAACCCAAGCTTGCCACACCTCTACTCTCTGCTTGCAAAGAACTACAAGGAGTGCATGAATGACATGGAGGGCAGAGCTCCAGGTAACCCCTCCATCGTACTGTCTGGGTAGAGCTGTGCTGTCGCTCGTGTCTCTCCTGCAGCTTGGAGCTGGGGCTGGCCCCGGCTCTGTTTTTGGCTGTTCAGAGTCTTAACTGTATTTCACATACAGGCAACAGTGTTCCACGCTCAGTACCTGTTTCAGGATGAGCTAAAGAGAACAGAGTAAGGCAAGCTGAAGTGGTTTGGGCTTCTCTGAACTAGATGAAAAAGATACTGTTTTGCCCACATTTACAAAACATTCTTACGGGTGTGTCTGAGGCCTAGCCTTGAACTGGGAAGGGAGATGGCTTTTGCAGTTGGGATTCTTACATTCAGTGGATAAAAAATGCACATTCATCCAGTAGAATGCACACCCTGAGATGCTGTGTTAAAGCAACATATTTAAACAGAGAATGAATACAGAACTTCTCATCATAAGCGCGACAAATTACATGTAAAATATATTTAAAGGCACAAAGATCCTTGCTTGGAATAATTACGCTTATTAAACCCAAAGTCTGCTTGTGGCTAGCTCTGCGTGCCTGCTTTCTGCCACAGGATAGTCAGGCCACAATCTTCTTTTCTGAAACCTGTACTTCCATCATCTCTCTTTTTCCTCTGCATAGGCGCAGTGGTGCCGATTTTGTGTCACAGGCGGTGGGCCTGGCAGTATTCAGGAAGGGCACCTTGACAGGCTGAGACCCGTACAACATACCCTGTGGTTCCTATTTCACCCAGCCCTGCTGCCCCAGCTCTTCCCCGAGGATTCCATCTGCCTCTGTGCTCATGGCCCAGGCTCTTCTGGATGCTTGGATTACACTTAAATTGGAGCTGCTTAGGCTGGGCCTCTAATTTGACCAGTGCAGGAAGCGTGAAGTATCCAGGAAACAGTCAAATTCAGCAGTCCTGTACAAAGTTTATACATTAAAATTGTATGCATGCTTATTTGGAGTGGCCAGAGCATGTCAAGAGTGTTCTGTCTTGACATTAAACATAGGAAAAGCCAAATTTTGCCACTGAGCATAGTGTATTAGAGCTGTGCATTTCCAAAATAAACCAGGTTGGAAACCTGAACAGGAATTTATTCTGCTTACCTTTCCACAGTGGCCTCCTATCCTTGTGTAAAGAACTAATTTACGTCTTCTTTTAACACCCATAGTCCCAGCTGTTGAAGTGGCCTAATTAATAAAATATTTAGGAAGGGGTAATGATGCTTGTCAGAATAGCAGAAGTTGGCAGATCAAGAGATTCACTGCAGTTTTGGTGAAGCAGCATCGTTTAGTTCCCCCAGCCAAGGCGGACTAACCACAGCTGGCAGTGAGATAGCACCTGGAAGGTATTTTCACCCTCTAAGCTTGGTGACTAAAACCTAAGATGAAAAGGAGAAGAACCTAAAACTTAAGAGTTAATGAATAATACCTAAGGATAATAGGACACCTATTGCATTCCTTCCATGACTAACTGAGCTGCAATATGCCCAAAAGAAGTTCCGATTTGGAATCGGAGAATTTGAAAGCAAATTTGCTATGGATACTAAGAGGGGTGACAAAGAAAGGTCAGATTGTCTAGGTAAAAAAAGAAATACACATTGTGTAGTGGGTCCAAAGACAATTTAACATCATAAAATCTGAACTGCTCCTGCTGCAGCCACAGGAAGGGCGTTCAGCTCTGAGAGCTTAAATCCTGACCCTTCGCAGTTTAATTCCCACTGAAGGGAATACCTAATCCATACCCTGAACAGCTGTCTGCAGTCTGGAGTCTCCACGCCATATTGCTAAGTCCTAATGATAAAAGTTGCATGCCAATAACTTCTTTTGGCAGTTCAGAATAAATGGATTTTAACAGAACATAACCCGTGGTGGTGCTGTTCCGGCCTAAGCAAGTACTCACCAGGGAATTGCAGCCCTGAAGGCTGAGAATAGAAAGTTGCTGTTGGAACTTTAACCCAACACAGAAGAGATTTCCTTAGAACAGTGGGGGAAAGTCATATTGATGGCTCACATGATGGAGTCCAGACCCAAAACCCGAAAGGTGCAGTAACAAAGGGATTCCCGCAACGTTCTGAGTCATAGGACAGCCACACCGGGTCCCTCAGGGATGCAGCCCCAGGAGAGAACTCGGGGGGTAGTGATTCAATGAGGAGGTAATCCCCACATCTATTATTGCTATTTGTGATGTACCACAGCCCCAAATTCATTGTTCCTTGCGGATTGCAAAGACAGTGAATTAAGCTACACAAGCACAGACGTAATTCTTTTTTCATGGTGCAACTACAGTGCCTCTCCAGGAAACCTTCTGCTTCAAAATTGTCTTTTAGTCCAAGTCCTCTCCATTTGGAATTATTTACCACACTGTGTTTTTTCTTATCTCACCTTTTTTTTATATGTACTGATTAATCCCAAACAACTGTTAATGTCTGTGCTCATGAAGAGTGTAGATAAGTGGAATGAAAGCCTATTCCAAAAATAGGGTCCAGCTGTTCTTGAAACTTTTTCAGGTTGCCTTAATTCACACACTACTTTTTCCTTGTATTTCTTCTTTCTTTAGACCAGTACCATGCTTAGGTTACTTTTAGTTTACTGTTGTTAGTACAAAGGATTCCTAACCAGGATGTGAAGGATTTCCAAAACAATTTCCCAATTCAAAAACTCCCTACAGCAGTTTTTTTTAAAACCTGTTTTTATAAAGAAGACCTGATGTGATTCCAGCTTAGTCATCCTAAATCGGCTTTCCAATGTTTTAATATTTTAACTGTTTAAAAGCATGAGGATAAAACTTGTAATACTTCGTAAATCCTAAGAGTCTTAGCTGTCGTACACTGGTTTGTTTTACACAGTTTTTTCCACTTGCAAGTTATCAGTAGTCATTTCCTAAAATAATACGCACAGGCTTAAAGCTGCAAGCAAATTGTATTGCAAAATATCCAGTCTTTCTTTCCATTTAAGGCCTTGTCATCTTCCTTTTCCTTTTGACTACAGTTAGTGCAAGAACGACCTCACCTTTTATCAAGGACTGAGGTGTGTGGTCTCAACCTGCCCAGACATGTCCCGAAGAAACGTTTTTCTCCAAGTTTCAGCCAGAGTAATCTTTGCTTTTGTTATGCAGATTTTGACTTTAAGCTACCTTAGTCCCTGTGCTCTCTCCCCTCCCCCTTGTCTTCCTGGAAGAAGTTCTCTTTTACCAGAATATACAAATAGAGTAGCTGGCACAGCTTTTTAAAAATGTGGCTTTGTTTGATAGGTTGGTTTTAATGTCCTGTTGCAGGTCATTAAGTACAATGCTTGGTATGGTGTGATTTTTAGAAAAATCCCTCAATTTTCTCTTAATCATTATAAAGTTGGAAATTATTCTGATATCCCTCTTAACACTTTTGATACACAGCAGCCCGCACTGAATTAGTAAACTCCACGAAAAGCAGATTTAGAGGCCTGAACATGTTCCCAAGTTTAGACATCCTAAAAGCAAACTCACAGGCACTTCAGTCAGAGGTTGATGGTGACGGGTCCCGGCAGAGCTAGACACTTGGCCCAGCATGTGACATTATTCCTGACAGTGGCCAGCTGTCAGTTATTTTTAGCATATGTCCAGCAGCCAGTCTTAAAGCTGTGCATGCATTTGGAGATATTTCAGTTACAAGGGTGCTGTAAATGCAGGTAGAACAGGCTGCCATGAACCAAACCCTGCTGCCAAACATGTACATGAAAGTGCAGAAGCCAAGAGCTCTGTGGAGGACTTAGTGCAGTACCTGGCTGTGATTAGCAAGGTCACAGATCACGGTGACTGAGCTGCACCAAACTGAGGTGAAGTTGCTTAACCAGGCTTCTTCCTTGCTACTCCATTCTATTTAGTTTGACTTCCCAAGTAACAGAGCACCTGCAAGTTCATCAGCTACCTGTCCCAGTGAGGGAACAAAGTGTAGGACAACAGTCTGGCTTTGGGGGGGTGATAATAGCCAGCTGCTGCTGTTACCCTGTGTGTCTGAGAGAGGACTGAGCACACTGGGGTTAGTCTGTGGAGTCCACCTTTGCCATTGTCCAACACATCAGAACTTTAACGAAGCTTCTTGAAACCTGCCTTGATTTACCCTCCTGCTGGAAAAGAAGTATTTCAGATTGGGCCAGAAAGGAAGACTAGGAGAAAAAGGCAAAGGCAGAAGAGAATCAAAGGTAATTTAATGTTCCAAACCTGTTCCTTCTTCCCACCCAAGAATTTGGACTTAACTCTCGAAACTGTTCACTGTGTTGGCTGGGGAAGCTGGCTGGGTTCTGAAATTTGGGTGTGTTTTTTTGTCCTGTGAATGTGTTGGACTAACAAGTGTTAGTCTGAAGAAGCAGCACTGGAAGAAGCAGAGTAATTCCATTGAAAAGTAAATAGCAGAAATATGAACGAGATGGAGGTGGGCTAGCCTTGTTTTTTATAGTCTCTCTGTAGTTACCCTTTAGTGGCAGTGTTTGGAGATGAACTAGTGGGCTGGACAAACCTTTGGTGTCACCTAGTACAGTTGTTCTTCAGTTTATGGAAGAGGAGTACAGTAAAGCCAGTTATGCAGACCGTGTTGAGGTGAGGGAGGTGCTACACTCACGGCTTTCTGACAGATGTAAACTGCAGTAAGGGAGAGCTGGAAAATATTTTCTGCCTGAGGAGCGTGTGGGGTCTCTGCCTTTAGAAGTCCTGTAAAAAGGCTAAACTGAAAAAGCAGTTACCTAGACTTGCCTTGTGTCAGAGATCCTACAAACCTTTCTGTTTACAGAGAGAGAGGTATCTAGGTATATGTGTATATATCTATTAGTGTATATGTTTAATAGATAACGTGAAATGTAAATATAAACCATGTCAGTAAATCAGCAGTGAAGTGTTTCCTACCCCCTAGATCTTTTAATTATTTTCACAAACAAAAATTATCAGGTCTGCTGGGGAGGATGCAGGATGCTCCAGCAGTTTAAGGCAGGATACATATGTGAGCAGACAGCTTTTGAAAGGAAGCTCAAGTCCCTTATGCAGAGCAATGCTTTCTTCCCCACTGCCCTGCCTGTCTTCCCCCTGTTCCCAAGCCATCTCCTGCTGATGTTCCTGTCTGTTCTATCTCTTGGGCTTTACCACTTGTGTCTCCAGGCGCCATGTCTCTGGAAGGCACCATGAAGCTGGACCCGGGGCGGCCGGACGGCTGGAGGATCCCGTTCAGCCCGCGGGCAGGGGGCTGCGGGGGAGCCATGCGCGCCATGTGCATCGGGCTGCGTTTCTACGACCCCGCTCAGCTGGACACCCTGGTGAAAGTCAGCATCGAGAGCGGCCGCATGACCCACCACCACCCCACCGGCTACCTGGGGGCCCTGGCCTCAGCACTCTTCACGGCTTATGCAGTGAACAGCGTGCCCCCCCCGGCCTGGGGCAAGGGGCTGATGGAGGTACTGCCACAGGCAAAAGCCTATGTGCAGGAGGCTGGCTTCTTCGTGAAGGAGAACATGGAGCACTGGTGAGCTGCACTCCCTGCACTGCCATTTCTTAAAGCCCTCGTACAACAGGGTGAGCTCTGCTCATACTTAAGTTTCCAGTAATCAAGTTTCAGTAATCACATTATGGTAAACTCCTAGGGCAGCACATACCTGCCATAGGATTAAATCAATTCAGAATACCTTAACTTGGGTGAAAAAAAGGCAGGTTGTGTTCGGGTCTTGTCGTGACCGTTTTTTGGATCCAGTATGAAGTAGGTAGACTTGTCATCTCACACAACTGTGATCATATGAAAGATGGGAAACAGGGCTCAGGAACAGTACCAGGCTTAGGGTTGAGCTCAGTTTGAAAGTTATAACCAAATGTGACTGCATATTCATTGCAGCTCTGTGTGCAGGGGCACACACACACAGAGGTAGAGCTGCTCTGAATTTGGGAAGATGACTCAGTTCTCACTCTGAGCCTTTGAATCCTGCAGGTGTTGGGCTGCCTTCTCCCATGTGGCTGGAGGAAGGGGAAATCTAACTCACTGAAACATGTCCTTGTGCCTCTTACTGTAAATCACGTCCCTACTTTTGACAAATGGGGGCCGCCTGCCATTTTGCCGAGCCCTCGCTCCGGGCTCTTGACGTGGCGCGTTTTCCGCTGGCGCCCGCGCGGTGGTCGGCTGTGTGCTGCTGCCCTGGGACAGCTTACATCCGCTCCATCCCATCCTGTCTGGCAGGTATTACTTTGAAGAGCAGTGGAAAAAATACCTGGAGGAGAGAGGCATCTCAGACGGGGTCTCGTGTCCCACGTTCCCCCCCAAGTACGGCGTGGAAGAGAGAGACTCGTTCTACACCTCGCTCAGCTACAGCGGCTGGGGGGGCAGCAGCGGGCACGACGCGCCCATGATCGCCTACGACGCCCTGCTGGGCGCGGGGGACTCCTGGACGGAGCTGGCCCACCGCGCCTTCTTCCACGGGGGCGACAGCGACTCCACCGCTGTCATCGCCGCCAGCTGGTGGGGCGTCATTCACGGCTTCCAGGGCGTTCCCCCCTCCCTCTACGCCCACCTGGAGTACAAGGAGCGCCTGGAGAAGGTAGCCAAGGGCTTGTACAGCATCATCTAGGCAGGAGATGGCAGGGCGCCCCACGTGCGCACTTACCCATCGGCTGTCCCCTGCTCGCTCGGTTTGCAAACCCGCCGGATTAAATCTCTTGAGTGTAAGCCAGAGCCAGGCCTGCCTTTTCTCTGTGTGTTGGCTTCAGTGGGGAGGCCACGTCGGCGCTAGTTTGGGGCTGGTGGTTTGATGGGAGCACACAGTGGTCCCCTGAGACATCCCTCCTGCGCTGCAGGGTGGCTGCACATCGTCTGGGTTTCAAGAGGAGCAGGAGCACCTACTGCAGCCCTGCTGGTCCTGCTGCAGCAGCAGGACAGGCAGCAAACCCCACTCGGGCTGCCCCAAAGCAGTGTCCTGCTCCTACGGGGGGAGCAGGGGGCACAAGCAGCCCACTGTCTCTGGGGACAACAGAGCTTTCTTATAAAATTATTTTAGCAGAGGATATTTTTTGTTTTAAATCACTGTGGAAAAACACCCCAAACCAAACCTTAAAGCTGTGTAAGCAGCACATTTCGCCCAGTTCCACACCACTTCTGCAATAGAGGTAGGAATGCATCATGCTACTTCCCTATTACAGGGAATGTGGGAATTCAAGACTCCTGACCAAATCCTTACTTAAGGCAAAAATGGGTAATGAGAATTAACAGGCTGCATTTTACATTGACTTCTGCAGTGAATTATATTCTGCTTTCATCGTTACTAAAGGTAATTTGCTTAATATTTGCTATGCAATATTCTATTAAAATAAGGTTTTTCTTCAAATCCAGACTATGACACAGCAAAGTACTTACTGTTTTCAGAACAGCTTCAAAAAGAGTGTATCCCATTCAATAAAAAGACCTGACAGGCCTCTGTTAAATGTTACACTCTATTATGGCATGGGTTAAGGGATGGAAAGGGTATGAAATCAGAGGGTGCCAGGGGTCTGCAAGCTCCAGCTGCAAGAAAGAGGAGATACGCTCCCAATGGTAGGGAGAGAAGTTACTGCATCAAGGAGTAGGGGTAGAGGGAGAGGCTTCCCAAGAGGAGTGCCTTAGCACACCTTTCTGCAGGGAGTGCACATAAAGGCATTAGTAAAAGCCCAAATCTGACAAAAACCAGCAGCAATAGGATTCACAATTTCAACACAGTTTACTACAGCTCGTGGGTGTGTTGTATAAAACATGTTTTAGTGCAACATAGTACAAAGTTTTTGTTGGTTTTTTTTTTCCTTTTTTCTTTTTTTAAAAATCCCAAACATATTTCCACATCATGCATGGACAGGGTCTCTCTCTTTCTTCTTGGGTTCGTTACAGAAAGTTACCGCAGAGAGAGTGGTTTGAAAAGCTTTGTGTTAAAACTTGTTACAGGAAGAATCTGCCTTATAAAAACTGAGAGAAGTTTGAGACTGGGCAACACACTGCCAGAGCAATGGAGAAATGTCACCGGCAAGGTACATTCAGGGACCACCATGGGAGCCACTTCCCAGGAAAGCCTGGGCTCTGTGCAGGAACCACAGGGCTGGGAAGGGACCCTGTCCACCCAGGGGGACAGGGCCATGGGCAGGCCTCCAGGAGAGCCCTGCTCTGGGGCAGATAGGTTGATGAGGAGGAGCATGGCTCAGGTGCAGAGCAGAGCTCTCCCAGGAAAGAACGGTTCCCGCTGACTTCATTTTCTGTTCTTCCTTAAAGCTGAAGTGAGTCGTGGTTCCTGCCCGAGAGCAGTACGTAAAGGAGACAGTACAGTTAGGAAACAATACCCACTGGCTGCAGCTGCAGCTGTTTGCACCTCGATTCTTCATTTCCATTCACTTCCCATCCCACTCCTCTCTTTGCAGACGTCTTAGCCAGAAAGGGAAGACAAGTGTGCGGGTGTGCGATACATACAGATATAGGAGTGTGGTTTTATGCATATGCTGGGGCCAGTAAGCAGTTACGTCTCGAGGAGGCAGACTTCACAGAGGGACGAGTGAAACTGGGCTGGCTTCTCAGCAGCAGAAGAAACCAGTGCTGTTCTGGTGGAGGCGCAGAGGTGGCCAACTTCAAACGCCTTAGCACGAGACAATCTGCAGCCACGTGGGTCCTCTCCCAGACAGGAGTGAGGCTTCACGGTGCAGATCTCCTGCCTGAAACTTCACCACCTCTGAAACATCAAGGCATCAGGGTCTAACTGACTTAGTGCTACAGAGCATCTGCTGAGATCCCCTCTGCTCCCAAAGAGCAGTCCGACCCTCCGGAGAGGACAACAGCTGTGGGTATGGCACCTCTCACACGTGAGGCAGGGGGGTCTTGCAGCTGCGCCCATCCGCCCTGGTTGGCTTCAGCCATGCTGCAAAAAAAGAAATGGCCGGATTTGCCAGGAAGACATCAAGGAAGACAACAAAAGGCCATTTTTGGCAAACATTTTCGGCAAACATTTTCTTCCGCCAGACATAACGCTTATGGGGGAGGAGGCGGTTTCCTCCACAGGACAGGGCAGGGGTTCTTGGCATTAGGGGCTGCAGGAGGTCAGGTGCCCCACGTGGTGAGAGCCCTGGTTTGGTTCACAAGAGCCATATCTTTCACAGAAAGAACAGCATTTCCTGCCACAGCGACTCTTACAAGAGCAGGTGACTTTGCCAGGAGGGGGAGCTTATGGAGAAATGGATTCTCTTCCTGAAGTCTGAGAAACAAACGGCAGGAGAAGATTTCTCTTGGCCAAGAGGACGGGGAAGTCCCGAGGGTGCTGATGTGCTGCAGGCTCCTTGCTTTGTCCAGGCTCACACTGGGAAGTAGTGCGGCCACAGGAAAACTCGTGAGATGTGGTGGTTACAACTCCATGTCCCCACTACGTGGCATGTTTGCTACTGGGCTCCGTGGCTGAACCATCCAGGGACTGTGAACCCGACCCGTGGAGCTTCTCCTTTCCTCCTTCCTAGAGTCATTACTTTGGTCATGTTGAAGCCTTCAGAGACTGGATCAAGTCTCCCATTCCCAAATGACTGGGGCACAGAGGGGATCCGCCTCGTCAGAGGTGGCAGCATGGACACCAGGGAGGAGCATGACTCTGGTGAGACCGTACATGGACCCTCTTTGCTACAACATAGTCAGAGCTTTCAGGTGTCCTCCTTCCTTTCCCCCCTTCAGTTCCTTGTGACAAACTAAACTGCTTTTGTCCTGACCACAAACACGTTCAATATTCAGTCTCTCCAAGACCTGGGAACACTCCCAAAAGATGAATTGTTCCCTCCTGAGAAAACAAGTAAGATGGAGGCAAGAAGATGCTAAGACTAGAGCCAGTCTTTGAAATGGACCTCCTGATAGACAGCCCAGTTAACGCCTCTGGGGACAGACCTGGCTTTGTCTGGTTTGGAAGAGGGAGGAGCTAGCTCAGTGCACCTTGGGAAAAGACCTTCTTCACTGTGGCACTGAGTACGAGAAGGAAAACCAGTCTGTTTTGGAGAACATACATTTACTTCCAAAGAGATCATCCCAGGACCAAATACCCCCTGGGAACTCCACACTGTGTGGTGGACAGGGGAAGTCTACAGTTTTTTGAGTGACCAAAAAAGAAATGATAAAAAAGTAACAGCCCAAAAGACAGCAACTGATGTGAGTCAAATCAGTCCGAGCGGAACATCCGCTATGTACAACAAGTGTCTCTGTCCATGGGGGTGAGGGGGTACGTTCCCACAGGTGCTGGAAGAAGCCTTGGACCTTCCTGCTCCTGCTAGCTGGGCAGTGCTCAGCCACCGTGTCGGAGCACAGACTCTGAAACAAAAGAAACAAGAACAACAAAGCCCACTGTGTTCCTTAGGGTTCCCAGTGTATCTCTGCTTCTCTCCCTCTGTGCGTCCCTACAGGTGTCTCTGCCTCTTTAGTCTATGGTTCCCGGGTGGATGCTGAGGACTGGTGGCTCTAGGCAAGTGGGAGAGTAGTTGAGGTGAGGCTCTTTGATCCACAGCAAGGGAACCCCGTTCTTGCCCTCCGAGTTCTTGCTGGAGTTCCGGCTCTTGAACCGTACCAGGAGGATGGTGATGATCAAGATGCCAAAGATGGGGAAGGGGTAGAAGAACACAAAGTAGAAGAGGGCGTCATTGGAGCAGATGACAGACTGCAGGGTGGAGCCTGGAAAGAGACACAGGGTGGTCACATTTCATGGTTTCTCTGTAATCAGGGCATGCAAACTCCCTCAGAAACACAAAAAACCAGAGGCTCATTATTCTATGACAAAGCAGGAGGTGGAGTTCTGGGAAAAATACCAGTGTTAGAACAGAAAAAGTTATAACAGGGCACATATCAGCTTTATCCTCCCAAGAGTTTCACGAGTGATAGAGTCCTCCCTGGTGGAGATTCTATAGTATCTTATAAAGCAGGGAGCCTTGCAAAGCCTGTATTCTCTCAGTGGTGCTACACAAAGGCAGCAGCACCTCAGGATGTCTATCTCTCTTAAGGGCCCACAAAACCCTCTTGACCACAGTTACCTCTGGGGCCTCTAAACCATCCAACAGCTTCAGGAGTTGTTGTGAGGAGACCCATGTGCCACAGCCTGCAGCCTTGTGCAGAGCTAATCCAACTTCCCCCCAAAAGGAAGGCTTAAATCCCAGTGGGTGGCAAGGTACATCCCCACTGGCTCGAGACACACCAGGTGGTAAATGCTGTGGGTGAGCAGCCCCAGCACAGAGCCGACTGCAGCATGGATACTCAAGCAAAGCAAGGGCTGCAAGAGCCGTTGAGCTGACTGGAAAAGTACCAGCACCACAGACTTGCCCCAGTCCCATTCACTCCTTGGTCTTTTCATCTTGGCTGAACCAAAGATGCATGGGACGCCAGGGCCATGCCCCCAGACAGTCGTCACCGCTTCTCACCCGCATCCTGCACGTGCACAGCGACCATGCCCGACTCCTCCTCGGCCAGCCGGTACCAGACGCCGCTGGGATCCGCCAGCCACTCCTCCACTCGGCACGAGTAGTTGCCTGTGTCAGCACCGCCAGCCTGCAGCACCGTCAGCCGGAAAAGCACCGCCGACAGCCTCTGGAAGCGCAGGCGGCCCTCCCAGCGACCAGCCTCGGGGCTGAAGATGGCGTCAGGGCCCACGCTCAGCACTGCTTCCCTCTCCTCCTCCTCCTCCTCCTCCCCCTCCTCCGTGTGGTCGCCTGCCTCTTTGGCCCGCAGGTTGTACCACGTCACTGCAAAGTGGGACTCGGGGCTGGAGCGGGACAGGATGCTGCAGTCCAGTGGGAAGGACTCCTTTTCCTGCACCGTGAGGTTGCCAGTGGCTGTGTCCACCTGCAAGGTGGGATCTGAGATGACAAAAATCAAGAGGTGAGCGCTGAGTGAAATGCTGTCATCAGAACCATCCTGCCTCAGTACAATCTGTCGTGACTCTGGTGCTGGGCATGATCCAAGCAAAACCCAAACCTTGACGCAGCCTGCCAAGACTCACAGGTACCTCTGAGGCCAACCCTGCAGGCACGGCATCCTCACCTCACCACACACCGTCTGGCACAGAGTCAAACATGAGCTGGCTGCAAGCACCACCCTACCCCTGCCCACCCTTCAACCCAGCTAAGGAACAAGAGGAGAAAGCTGCTGCAGCCCATCCAGACGTGCTACAAGAACGTGTCAGGATACCAAGGTTTGGTGTGTGTGCTGAGGAGCAATGTGCTACTCCTCCCCAGCTACTGTGGCACAGAACATTGCACTCCCTGCTTTTTATTTCTTTGAGAGTGCTCAAAGGACTCGAAAAATCATTATGACAGAAGAGAAGACCTTTTCCAGCAGCTAGGAAAGTTATTTAGGTAAGAGATTCCTCAAAGGAGATGGCCTCAACACTGATGCAGCAAGGATGCTCCGAAAGTCTTCCTCTCTTTTTCCCTCTAGTGCTTGCTGCAAGGCTGAAGAAATGTTTTTACCTAACTGAGACACAGTGGCCAGAACCCATGATGAGTTGATTAAAGGCTGACTTCAAGAGCAATTAACATTTGGTTTAGTCATCTTGCCAGGGAGCACATACTCCAGGGATTACAATCAGTCTGGATCTAAGCTTTCATTTAAAGATTAAAAAGCCTTTTCCAAGGCAGGAGCTGAGCAGGAAGGGCAAGCCGATAGCTCACCGAAGGGAGAGGCACTTTCTCCTCCAGCGAGGAGAGCTGGGCAAGCCCACCCTTGTGCAGACCCCGGGTGTCCCTGCAGGATGGGGCTGCTGTCCCCCAGCTCTCGTTAGCCACAGGGCTACTGTGCCCAGTGGGCTTCTCATTACAGCACCTGCCCAACATTTTTCAAATGGTCCCATGAGGAAAACCTTCATTAAGGCCAGAGCTCTTCAGGTCATAAGCAACATGAGTGTTTTCAGTTCACATCTTCCCAGGTAAGACTCCTGAGCAGAAACAGGAATGAGTTAAGTAATGAAATTTTGGGGACTACTGAAGTAGAAACGAGGAAGGGAAGGAAATGACTTGTCAAAACTAACACAAAGCCTCTATCACCTTCAGCAGGTTAAGGAGAAAGAGGAGAACTGATGTCTGAAGGTGCTGAGAGGTTTCCCCCCCACTTGCTGATGATTATAGCCTTGACAGATGAGGATGGAGATCCTCACTAATGAGACATGAGTCACAAGCACAATTAGTCATTTTGTTAAGTACTGACTGCTATGAAACAAAAACAAACAACAACAAAGCACTTTTAGGAAAAAAAAATTATCTTCAATTAGCACACTCCCAACTCCCTCTCTTCTTCCCACTCCACATTCTTCTGCAATTCAAGAGGAGCCTCAGAGATTTTTCCTGCTGTTCATTATCCCCTCCATCAGGGCTGGCAATTACCACACTGGATGGAGAGCTGTACTGACAACCCAGCAGGGCACAGGGATTGCCTGGGGAGGTGTCTCTGCTCAAGCCACTTTGGCCAGCAAAACTTCCCAAGCAAAGATGTGGCAGATAAGAGCTCTACTGTCCCCTGAGAATTCTCCTCCTCCACAGTACAAATCTCTGCCAGGAATGACCACTAAAATCTTTCCAGAACCTCACGCTTTTGCCAGCTCTGCTGCACAGTGACAAGGCTGACATCTTGCTGGAATGGGCAGGCACGAAGCACTGCAGAACATGCAGAGAGTGGTTGCTTTAGAAGCTGGAAAGTACTCAGTGAAGGAGGACTGCACTGTTTTTTGACTTACAGCCTTTAAGACAGACATTAAATCTTGAGTCATATGCCTCAAAAACTACGGAATCTGTACTTCCCAAGGTAAACTGCCTTTGCATCTTATCTGTTGTTAAAACAGGCAAAACTTAGCAGAGTACTCTGGGAAACTGCTGTTGAGGGTTTAGGAGTCCATCAGTGCTGGTCAGTCTTAAGAACCACCTTTTGGGAGCACACAACTCCACTGTGTCCTAAGTGACTGAAAGTTGGCTGAACAGCAGCTCCTTGTGGAGCTCAAGAGGAGAAAGAAAGTGTATGGTCTCTGGAAGCAAAGTCAGGCTCTGCAGGAAGATTACAGAGCTGTAGTTCATATATGCAGGGAGAAGACACAAAAGGTCAAAGCTCAATTAGAGTTGAAATTGGCCAGTGTTGTGTCAGCTAGACACAAGACAGAAAGGGCTTTTTAAAGGAAGATAATAGCAAGATGTCTGGAGAAAATGTTGGACCAATACTTGCTGAAAATTGTCACCTGATTAACAGGGATGAAGAAAATGCAGAGGCATTTGATGGTTTTTTGCCTCAGTCTTTAATAATACTGACAGACCTTGGGCTGCCCAGTCCCGTGAGTCAGAGGACCACGAGTGCAGGAACAGTCACTTTCCATCTGCAGACTCTGAAATTGTGAGGGCTCTGCTGTATCAGCTGAGTGTCCACAAGTCCGTGGGGCTGGACTCATCCCAGCATACTGATGGAGCTGGCAGGTGTTATGGCAGGACCCCTCTTGAACATCATCCAAAGGCCCTGGGAGTCTGGGGAGGTGCCTGCTGGCTGGAAGCTGGCCAGTATTATTCCAGTTTACAAGAAGGGCATGAGGGAAGACCCAGGAAACTACAGACCCGTTAATCTAACCTCAGTTCCTGGAAAAATTATGGAGAAGATTATAATGGGTACTACTGAAAGGCACTTAAAGAACAATGCAAGATCTGGATACAGGAGTTGAATGCACCATTAGCAAGTCTGCTGACAATACCAAACTGGGAGGTGCTGCTGACTCTCTTGAGGGACAAGAGGCCTTACAAAGCAATTTAGATAGATTGGAGCTCTGGACTTTGATTAATGGAATGAAATTTAACAAGCTGAAATGCCTGGATTTTGCACCTAGGTCAAAGTAACACCATGGACAAGAACTGGGAGAGGAGTGGCTGAAAAGCAGCCCTGCAGAAAGGGATCTGGGGGTGCTGGTTGACAGCAAGCTCAGTAAGAGTCAGCAGTGTGCCTCTGCTGCCCTCTTCTTACGAAAGGACCTTGCCCCTGGGGCACACACCTGGGAAGCACAGGTAGCTTCTTCCGTCCTATTCTCAATCAAAATGTGAGTAAAATCAGGAGCCTGTGCTATTCAATCTGCCAAAGGTGCTGAAAAAAATTAAACTGCAGATGCAAGATGAAGTGACAAAACCCAGGCCCATATAGCTGTGTTTGCAGGACTTGCTCTACACTCTCCAGAAAAGCAAGGGTGCAGTCAAGAAGACAGGGAAAATGGAACCAGCATGGTCTGTCCTGTGGTCCTGCCCTCCGCCCAGACCCTCACAGACAAATGGTGACTCATGTTTGCCCCAAGAGGGCACAAGGCTGCTCATGGTGGATGGCACCAGACACTCCTCACCTGGCTGCTTGACCGTGAGGGTGATGAGCCCGGAGAGGTCCTCTGCCCGCTTGTACCAGCGGTCGCTGGGGTCGAGCAGCCACTCCTCCACGCGGCAGCTGTAGGCCCCGCTGTCCCGCACGGTGGAGTTCTGGATGGAGAGCAGGTAGAGGCCCGGGGCCGGGCTCTCCAGGTGCAGCCGGCTCCGCAGGTCGCCCAGCGCCGCTGGGTCCCCGTAGTGCAGCGTGCTCTGCCGACTCAGCCAGGCCACCACCTCCTTCTCGGCGCGGCCCGGCCGCCACACCGACCACTCCACCGACAGCTGGGATGAGGGGCTGGTCCGGTTGCTCACCAGGCACTCCAGGGTCACCCACTCGTTCTCCAGCACCGTGATGTTCTTGTGGGTCTGGTTGACCTGCAGGCGGTTATCTATGGGAAAAGGCCATTAGAAATGCAACGTGACCAAGGGCTGCAAGGGTCCTTTGTCTCCCCACAAGCCCTTCCTGCGTGGCCACAATCCTCGGGTGTGATGAAAGAAATAAGGAAGTAGAGGAAAAAATGACGGAGAAAGGAAAGGACAAAAAAAAAGAGGAGAAGAAAATAGGGCTTGTGTTTTTTAGGGTTGTGTGAAAATCTCAGGCCAGCCACCAACAATGACCCATTCAGTGCAGGGAACTGGAAACCCATAATCTCCCAGTAGGACCTGGGAGGTCCTACGTGCACAGAGACCTAACGAAGGGAGATCACACCTCAATCTTTTCTTGTTCTCCTCCTAGGATGAGGCAGTAGCCTGATCACACCCCAACCAGTAAGCCCCCTGTTGTGGAGAAAGGAAAAAAAAAAGCAAGGTGGAGAACAGACAGCTGATTACAGGGAACTGCCACTACAAAACGAGAAGTGGCACGAGGGCAAAGTCACACGCAGTGTTTTGCTGCCTTGGGAATGTCCCTGGTTTTTGCTCCACAACTTCATTGATACACGGGAGGCTGACTGGAATCAGCTCTTTTATGTGAAATGACGTGTCGTACACTCCTGAATCTCTCACAATTCTTTCCAGGGGCAGTCTGGACTTCCCTGGTACCGCTGCTGCAGCAAGCAACAAGCACCGTACTTCCCAGAGAGAGGTGGGCGATGCGAAGGAGGGGGCAGTCACAGCTCTCCCGTCCCTGACCACCCCTCAGCCATCTCGGGACTCAGCAGACAGAAACGAGGAGCTGGCACTGGCAGCAAGCCATGGCCTGCTGCACTTCCTGCACGCGTGACCAGGCAAAGCTGCGCTGGGGACCATATCCAATATCCCCCTTGCACCCTCATCCACAGAGCTTGTGTCTAGTCAGCCAAATCCAGACAGAGAAAATGCACTAAGCACCCTACTCCAGCCCTGATATCCAACTGCGTCCATCCTGCCTGAGGATTTTATCTTCCAGACACAGGCAGCCAGAGCAAGCAAGGACAAGGCAGGCTACCCCATGAAGTACCAATGTTCTGGACAGTACTTGCCTCCCTGCTTCTCCCCTTTGCCCCTTGTCCCAGCTTGTGGGGGCCATATTTAGCTCCTCCACCACCTCACCTTTATCAGTGTCATCCACTGCCATGGAAATCACCCACAGAGCAGATTTCTCCTCTCCTGGCAGCCAGCTCCCCACCTCATTGAACTTGTTATTCCCATCTCACGTGCACAGGGAAAAGAGACAGGGCTCCCTGTGCCTGCAGGAATACAGGCACAGAGTGAACCTAAACTGTGTGCAAGACATAAAGATGCTTTCCCAGGCAGGCACACAGGGGTTCTCTCTCAGGAGGTCACTAGCTGACACTCTTGCTACGTGAAGCTCTTGAGGATAATGAAACCTGGCTGGATGCAGTGGCCCTATAGACTATGGGGGACAGACAACCTTCACGTGGGGACACCGAAAGGCACACAAGCTCAGCCCAGAGGGACAAGAGTCACATCAAAGGAGCGAAAACCCTCTTTCCACGCAGGGATATGCAGGCATGAGGATGCAAGGACCGGGGGGCAATCTCACAGGCCGTGCACAGGAGCCAACACCAAGATGACCCCACCTGGCTGCTTGACGGTGACCTCGGTGCGCCCTGACACCTCCTCTGCCAGCTTGTACCAGGCGTGGTTGGGGCTGAGCAGCCACTCCTCCACGTGGCAGTAGTAGCTGCCGCTGTCCCGCACCTCTGCCCGCTGCACCGTGAGGCTGAAGAGCCCGCCCGAGGCAGAGCGCTCGAACTGCAGCCGGCCCCGCAGCCCCTCCTCCTCCGCGTAGGTGCCGTACTCGAAGGCCGAGCTGTGGGTGGTCTTCAGGATGAGCTTTCCGTCAGCGTCCGAGGGCTTGTGCACGTACCACAGCACGGCGAAGTGGGAGTCGGGGCTGGTCTGGGATTTCACCGAGCAGTTCAGGGGGATGGGCCGGTTCTCCACCAGAGTGATGCTGCGCTTCGACTTGCTCACCTGCAGCTTGGTCACTGTGGGGGGGAATGGAGAAGGATGAAGAGAGGTGGGTCATTAACACAGGAAAGAAACTCACCTGATTTGGGGTGGACCACTGAGTCACCTCTTGCCTGGGTCCCACTAGTCTTTAAGATATTTAGATATTCTACCAAATCTCTCCTTTCAAAGCCTGTCTACTCCTGGATCCTCTTACTGTGCCCCTCAGCAAGAAAGGCAGCTTTTTCACAGTCTGACCTTTAAAAGACTTTTCAATTCATAGTGGTCTAAGGCACTAGACTTAGCAAGGAGACTACACCCAAACTCAGTGGTTTTTCTCATGGTGAAATCATACCACTTGCACCTCAGGGCAATGAGCTGTTGACCAGTTCCAGAGAAAACCACTTCTGAGAAAGTGAATTAAATGTGACCCCACTGCTGTCACATGCCAGCCATCTCAGTGAGATGTAACTCATAGCTAGGGGAGGAAATGCAGGCACAACTGGAAGAGGAGAAAGAGCACCGGACTGGAAAGGATCAGGAGGGAGCAAGCTCTGCTCCCACAGCCGATCTGGCTCCGAGTCCACCACAAACGGCACAGCCTAGGACAAGCCACAGGCACATCACCTCCCTTGGCTTCCCAAGCACAAGTGCAGTTCCCACACTGTAGCTAGGTGGTCACACGGTGTTGAGGATGATACAGCAGAATCATTAGCTCTAGTTCCTGTAAGGAGAGACACACGGATCCCAGTTCCCCTCTCCCTGTACGATCACAAGACAGAGCCTCCGCTGCGGTGTGCTCAGGCTGTGCTCGTCACCCGAGCCCTGAGCCAGGCCATTCCTGCCGGCAGGGGAGGACACAAAGCGCCCTCCTGTGACACTTGTGCTTGGTGTGCCCTGGAGCTCCTCTGGCTACAGACAGCGGAGGGGAGCAGCTCCCACCCAGCCGGACACACCACTCCTCCCAGCAGCTCTGCCACCACGGCCCTCCCCTCCTTCACCTCTCCTCACAAGGCTGCTCCCTCTGAAAGGGGAATGCTGCCTTGCTGCCAGGTGAAGGGACTCTGCTGACAAGCTGCAAATCTCTTAAATAAAACCTGAAGAGCAGACAGGTACAAACGGCACGACAAAAGTGTGGCACCACAGGCATGAACAACTGAAGGCTGCCAGGGGACCTGTGCCCATCCACACCCTGGAAACACATCCCACGCATCCTGTGTTTGTGAGGAAGCAATGTTGTCTTCTCTCTCTCACCAAGGCACAGGCTCCTTGCTTTGCATCACGCTTTGCTTCCAGCTTCCCTTGGGCACCAGGGCCTCGGATGCCTGTTGGCAGAAGCGATGAGTGACGGTGCCCAGGGAGAGGATGGGCACAAACAACTTCAAATGGGAGGAACTCCCATCACAGCAATGCTTTCTGCTCTATCACATCTGAGATAGGCATCCTGGTATCACATCAGACGTTCCCCTGGAGCCTGGATTGCCCGTGGCTTTAATCAGTATGCTAATAAAGGCTCTGTGGCTGTGGTATGGCATGCAGACACTGGAGGAAAGAAAGCAGGGAAATTGTCCTTGTTTTTCCTCCCTAGGGACTTCAGCCTAATGGAAAGAGTCGGAGTCACCCTGTTGTATTTCTGCCATACCCCAGACACATTCCTTCCCCTTTGTTTCACTTCAGGACAACAGTCTTAGCCACCACACCCACCCTCATCCCACCTTTTTGGCTCACCATTGGTTAAGAACGTTTATTTCGAGTATTAATCAATCTTCCAAGTCCCTGGGAGATGAACCAATTAAAGGAGAAGGTGGTTCTCAGCAGTTTCCTTTTCTCCCCCAGCCCCCTTTCCAAACAGTTTATTTTTAATTGGTACTGGATTATTTTCTGCAACCGTTACTACGGAAACCCTGTTACTATAGCAACTGTGTATGTTAAGTCAGTAGCCCTATATCTATTAAAATGCAGTATATACACACGCTGCGTGTGGTGGGTTGCTCAGTATCAACACACACACACAGAGACAAAGCCAGGCTACACACAGACCACAGCTGCTGAGAGGCAAGCACCCCTCCCAGTGCTCTTCCCACATCGTGGCACCTCCAGGAGATGAAAATGAGGACAGCTGACAGGGAACAATTTTTATCTTAGTGTTTGGGGCAACAGACCTGCACCTTGTACATGACAGATGTATTCCACTGAAGCAGTGAGGGCTTGTTCCCAGACCATAATCACAGTAATTGTCACTGTGTACAAACAGCACAGACCCCCGAGGTCATCCAAGGACTCTCAGACAGCCTCCCTGCAGCTCTCCCTGCTTCCACTCAACCTCTGGGAAGAGGTCTTCTTTTTGAGAGTAAGAGGGAAGCAATCTTACTAACTCTTACAAAAATGAGATCTTAAATTACACACACACACCCCTCCCCCCCAAACGCTCCAAGCAGTCCTTGGCAGCCGCTGCAGCCAGCAGTCAGGAATTTGCCCACATTTGCACTGAGACCCCAAGATATTGATGAGCGCTTCTACAGCTGCTCCCAGTTGGAGCAGCAAGCCCTGGCAGGGAATCACAGGTCTTCCCTTTGCCAGACTGCACTCTTGCAGAGGTTCGTAACACTGTGCACGAAGTTTTCTCTAGAGTAGAGGTATCAGTGATATGTGATGACATCCCTGCCAATGCACTTTTCATCAAACATGAATTATTTTCCCAAGGGAGGCATACCACAGAAGATGCAAGTGCAGGTTTTGTTTCCCTCCCACAGAAATTAGATAGGACATTCTCAGTCTTTTCCAATTCTGTGAATGCCAAACGCTTCCACTTCCCGGTACTGGCTCCTGCACAGTATACACGCACCCACCTCTTCTTCATTACCTTTTGCAGATCCTATAGGAGTAATTCACAGCTTTTACGGACCACAGCCTGATAACTGCTAAGTTGGAAATGCTGTGGCACGCATTAGGGCAGCTTCACCCTCAGGCTGGTTTCCTTGTCCATGCAGGGGAGAGATCCTGGGTAAGATATGGGAAGCTTTGTGGGGTAACTCACACTTCTGCTCTCCCATGGAGCGGACCATCAGCCACCGTTCACAGATATGCAAACGAGTCCAGAAAGCTCATTTTGCATTTGGGAAAGATTATTTTAAAAGGGGAAAACAGAGTAATATTGAAGCTGGTGGTCCAGGGTGATGGGAATGGTATGATAAAACACCAGGGAGTCCATCTATCTCTTCCCATTCTGGTGGTATAAGCCTACTCCAGTGCAAACTGAGTCTCTCCATGCCACGTGCAGCTTGCCAGGTCATGTTTAAAGATGCTGCCATGACATGGAAATGGTTGTAGCTGCTGGTGCACGGGTGAGGTTGCAAGAAGTCTGACACCCCAGGCACTGAGCCAGCGTAACCTCCGCCCTACTGACAAGGGGGAAACTCCCTTTCCTGGCTTGAGGATTTGCCTGGGCAGAGAGCCAGGAAAGCGCTTGGCCTTCCAATGGTGAGTTGATGCGGTGTGCCCCAGGGGCTGGGGTTCCGGTGAGGCAGGGCAGGGCTGCTCCAGCCCTGTGCCAGGCAGCGGAGGTGGTGGGCGCAGCGCTGTCAACAGGCACGGTTACACGGCATTTTCTGCTGCGCTGCCAAGAGGCTGATGTTCTCTTAACAGCCTCCCGAACATCTGCTCAGTGAGAGGAACAGGTGCCTGTGTCTAGGTGAAGTTATCGTGCATATCATCTGAAAACCATAATCCTGTTGCCGCAATGTCTCCTAGCTCCCTGGAGAGTGCCAGTAAAGAGGATATCGTACCTTAATGTACTGTAATTGGCCCTACATACGCTATTAAGGCTTTCAATTTACGCTGGCAACAAGTCATGGTTAGAACCCTCTTAGCTTTTTTTAAGGCAGCCTGGTCTCCCAGCCCCTGTGAAGCCACACAACCTCTGTGAAGAGTGTAGGTGCTGAACCCTGTAGCAATGCTCGGGCAGGGCCCTGCAGGCAGCACCAGGACAGGAGACAGCTCTTTGAGGGCATCCTAACCCAACTGCTGCAGGAGCTCCAGGAGGTTCAATGGGAGGTGGCTCAAGCCAGAGCCTGACCAGGACATGGGGGATGGACATCACATGCTTGCTGGAGTGGAGAGGCTGGCAAAGATGTTCAGTGTCCTCAGCAAGCCCATACATGTACTGGACACCTCACCTCACCGACAGTCCTCCAGCATCACATCCCTCTGCACTAACTCCCAGGCTGAGGAGAATGTCCCCACCCACTTTCAGGGACACGCATTATCTCTGGATGCCTGTGGCAGCTTCTGGTCCTCAAAGCTTGCACCTCTGGCTGGAGGACCAGGTCAGACACACCTTATAGCCACAGAAGGCTACGACACAGCCAGGTCCTCTACAAGCTGATACATAGTAGGCGTTTCCTACACACAAGCAGGTGTACACAGCAGTACACCTGCCTACATCAAGCAGGCAGTCAGTCTCCTCAAGCTGACCATGTGGTAAGCACAGTTATACAAATATTTGGGGGAAGGGAGAGCAGTCATCAGAGGATGAGGACAGAGACAGTGATGTGATTCACAGGTTTTCTGCTGACTTGCTGCCTCTTGGCTCCCTCCCCTCTGTTTCACCATCAAGCTGGGGTTACAACACTTACCTTTAGCAAAGCACTTTGCAACCTGTACCTAAAAATGCTGTGATGAGAAGATGCTCCGTCTCAGACACCTTACATCATTTTTGCCTTGTAGGCAGCAAGAAAATACAACAGCAGGCGTTTACTTCCCACCTGGGAGCTACTACTACCAAGTCCTGGGAATGGCAATGTTTAATTGCAGCAGAAGATGCTGTTTCCCCAAAACAGCCCCATGCAAAACCCCAGAATGTTGCTCCTGCAGCAAAGGAGGGGGCCATCCGCTGGGGAAGGGGCCAGCTCTGCATGAGCCAGCAGCTGTGGCACAGAAGGGTGGGCAGGAGGATGGCCACTACCACCCTGAAGAGTCACCGGAAAGCCCTGTCACCACAGCAGGGAGGCGGTGTCCCACTTTGGAGGCTGCTGCTCTCTGGGGAGCTCTCCTCCAGAGAATGCTCTTGCTTGGAGAGAACTGATGAAGTGTTGCAGAAAGTTTTCTGGGGGAATGTCCTACTTTTAAAAGCCTCCACTGAGATTTCACTGTGCTGAGGTGTGTGTGCAGGGGGAGCAGAAACGAGGCCAGCCCAACCTGAACCCAGCCCTGGTTTAACAACCATACATAGTGGGTTTAACACCACGTAGTGGGTTTAGCAGGCCGATCAGGAGAGATTTTTTTCCAGGACCACAGCCCCAAAGTGGCTTCCTGCAAGGAATCCCAGCACGCTCAGTGTACAACTGGCCAGGCCTTTGGCACAAACTCAGCCATCCCCTCAGCCTGTGGTCACAACCCCGAGGTGCTTCATCATTTCCCTCACTAGGGCCTGAAAAGCACTTGGTGCCTGAATCCCTCTCGGGGATGTTTGCCTGGGATTCAAGAGACCAGTGTGCAGGTTACTGGCACAGGCTTAGACACGTACTAACATTCAGACCTCTGCCAGCTCTTCTTCCTTCCACCAAGGAGGGCTGAGGAGCCTCCTCCACCTCGCCAGACACTGCAAGGACTCCTGCTTTAATGACTGAACGGAGTCAAGCAAGTACACGCCAGCCTTCTGACTCAGCATGGCGAGAGCTGGGTGACTCACGTTTATAAGGTTAGCTGAAAGCAAACCAGCATTCAAAAAGGAAAGATGTGCAAGCCCTTTTGGAGAAGAGACATCGGAAGAAAGGCATTTGCAGAAGGGAAGAAAACGAGATGCTCCTAGGAGGAGTGTGCTCATTAAGCTTAACCACGGCATAGAAATCACAGCAAAGTAAAGACAAAGGCTTCCAGCACGGGGGCAACCCCCCCAGAGAAGGCAGGAGCAGGGCAGCACAGCTCCCAGCTCCAGCTATTCTCTTTTAACTGAACACAATTCCTCCTGAAACTGGATTAGTGAGGTTGCAAATTGCATTAGCCAACATGGGAGGCTGCTGGTGCAACAGGAGCAGCAGAAAGGGAAATAGCATTAGACTTCGCCTGCCATTATTACTGCCATTATTAACTTGTCACTTTACTGTAGTGTTCCTATAACAATGAATTATTGCCTGCAAACAGGCTGACGTGATTGAATTACTGGGAGAGCAGCTCTATGGGAAGGAAAGACAGTGTTAACCCTTTCCTGAGGAAGGCTCAGCTTCAGCCCCTTCCCACGTGGCCAGACGAAAGAGCTGAGGCTGTGACTCTGAACACCCCCAAGTGACCTGCATTCCAACATCTTCAGCAAGTTGCTGCAAAGTCCACAGCCCAGCAGGCAGCCCAGACACTCCCCAGCCTCACAGCTGCTGCTGCAGCAGCAAGACCAGCCGGGTATTTAGGTAGCCATGCACGTCCATGCTGACCATCTCCCGTCCAACAGCCCTGCCCAGCACTCAGCCCTGAGCACAGGCACAGGACTGAAGGACACGGTGCTACTGCAGCCTGGTGAGTGGAGTTTGATGCTCTCAAAATGGTGCCACAGGGTGCTGTGACAAAGCAGAACAGGCACCTCTCCTCAAACCCGGTGGTGGATCTGCTTGCTCATCCGCACCAGCTCCAGCCCCAAGAAGTTTTATCACTGCACCACCCCAACGCACCTGCAAGCTGCCCCATGCCCTGCCCCTCTCCAAAAGCAGCACAGCCAGACTGCAGACCCACTAAACACCGGGGGAGTGGGTCAAGTCTGTCTCTGCATGTGAAGACTGCAGGCAGTGACAAGGACATCTGCTCGGCCAGGGAACTGCCTGGGGTTACCAGCCATGCCGGAGCCTGTGGAGCAGATAACTAACTAGCAGGTAACCAAGTGGGGCCTCGGGGAGGAATGCATGTGTGACCCAGAAAGGCTCTTTAAAGCCCAGAAGCCATAAATCTGCCAGCACATACAGAAAAGGCTGCGTGTGTAGCTGCAAGGCTGGAAAAAGCTGGGAAGCTCACCGCCTCCCAGGTCCAGCCAAGGACATGGCAGAGACCACCAGCTGGGATGTGCCACTGGCCTGGAAAAAGCAGGACTTTCCCCAAGAAACAGAAACCACATCACTGTAAAGAACAGCAAGAAACAAATATACCCCAAAGCAAAATGCCCCATAAACCTAAAACCAGAAACTTTCCTGCAAAACCCTGAAATGCACATAGAAGTTCTGCACGAGAGAGAGGAGGAGAGGGAGGAATAAAAGATTCCCAGCATGAGTTGTGCCTGCCGTCAGGAAACAATATACAGCTCACTGATCACTTGTAAATTAAAATATGGAGATAGGATCACTGGAAGATAAATTCAGTACCAAGCTACAGCCACTGAGGATAAAGAAAGAAAAAATAACATACCAAGAATATTCAATGAACTCCTCGTCAGAAAGATTTCAAACAAAGGAGCGCTCTGTCAATTAGGAAAAGCAAGTAATTAAATGCACCCAAAGAGCAAGTTGTAACACATGCAGCAGCACCACACACCAACTCCCATGCCGTGCTGGAGGCTGGATATCCTGAGAAAACTTCTCCCTCACAAAAATACCTGACAGTTTTGTGCAGCTGCACGCTCAGAGCACAACTGCACCCTGTAGCGCACGGCTGACTTTCGCGCGCGCTGTGTTTGACTTGGGCGTTTTCAGCAGCTCCTGCCAAAAAACTGAGTGCTGGGCAGACAGGGATGAGCTGCTTAGGGTGGTGTGAAATGTCATTTTTTGGCCATCCAGAGAGCAAGCTCTCCAGACAGACCTCAGGCAGGATCAGGAGATCTTCTAGATACTGCCCACACCAGCCCTGCCAGTGTCAGGTGCTGCTCTCCATGCAAAGAGAAGTCCCCTGAGAAGGACCCAGCTGAATCCATCCAAGCATTAGCTCACTCCACTCACCTTTAGCTGTTCCTTTCCACAGGGCTAGCTTTCTGCAGGTGTACTAAACTGAGCTGGCACACAGCAGGATCAGTGCTGGCACAAGGAAAGGGACAGGACCATGCAGCCAGCAGCACGTGCTGGGGATGACAATCACCTTCTGTGCAGCCAAGCTCTAGGTCAGCTCCACCTGCACCCTGAATGCTCACGGATGATGCTGCTTCCACAACTAGTGAGTATAACTACTGTTGGAAGAACAACCACATGAAATGAGCCATCTGTCATTTCTTAAGGAATTGTATTATTGAACTTCTTAAGGAGTGACTAAGTATTTCAGCATGATGGGCTACAGATCCATCATTATCTGCACTCCCTGCTTCTCTGTTAACTGGGACAAGGAAAATGATAGTGATTTTCTTTAGCGGCATCCCAAATGCCTCATTAAGAAAGTAAGATGGCCTTGAGAGAAAACTTTTATGTATACATGTTAAAATAAAAGACTCTGAGCCACAGGTTCAGCTCGTTTGGAGCCATTTTGCTGTAAGGAAGCAGATCTCAGGTTCAGTGAACCCAGGAATTCAGTCTTCAACCGGTGTTAGAATATGCAGTTTCTCATGCCAGGAGAAGCATTCCTCAGCACACAGAAGACAGAAAAATGATGCAGGTCCCATGCACAGGGATGGACTGCCAGAGGTGTTGCTTGGGCATAGGGGGAGGGACCCCTGGGCTGGGCACTGCTCTGACTGGAGGGCTGAGAATGCAGCAAGAGAAAAATTGTGCTGCTGCAGCACTGAGCCTGCTGGCCCCAAGGCCACTCACCTCGTGGAGACCAGCAGGGCGGGGGCTCCATGCACAGACTGGGACAGGAGAACAGTGGTCAACATCTGGCTGGAAAGCTGCTCATCATCAGTCTCCCTTTCCCACAGGGGCTGCCCGTGCTAACTCTGCTTTTGGAGTCTTCAAGGATAGGAGGAGGTACAAAGCTTTAGAGCTGGACACCATCTAAGTACTGCTCACTGCAGAGTATTTTAGTTCAAGGAGAGCAAACAGGGAATCGATGAGAAGCTGAAGTGTGTGGAGAGAAGCTGTTCAAGACAACATCAAAGAAGGTGCATGTGCACAGACTGCAAACAGGCTGACACCATGGTTTTGTGTATCCATGCTGCAAACGGGAGTGGAAAACCGCTCAAGAGATATCAAAGACAGAAAGCAGAGGGTACTTTGAAATGGAAGTGAAAAAATTTGGCCTAAAAGGTAACCAAGGAGAGAGCTAATTTGAGGAGAGCAGCATATCCTGGATACAGCCCAGGCCTCCTGGCATTGCCAGTCTTGTTGGGGGGCTGAAAAGAAAGACTGCACTAAGATCAGTGGGCACACACAGAGCAGGCTGAGTCAGGCTAAGGTCCCACTAGGTGCAAGGATGCACTCCCACACCCTTCACCCTTGTGAAATGCATCCAAGATGCTTCCATACATTTAAAGTTCAATTTCTCAGGTCACGCCCTGGGTGCATTTTCCAGGCTAAAGTCCCAAGAGAAACCTTGAACATAACTGACTGCAATCAGCTTCAACACACAGAAGGCTCTCACAGGCAAACCTGCAGAGGAGCCAAGTAGCATTGTTCCCAGAAGGAAAATCAAATGCAGGGAGAGGTGAATCACAGCTCTGACCCCACAAGACCAGTGTCATCATCCCCAATACAGTATCAGGAATGCAGCAGAACATCCAGCACGAGCTCCCTCCCCTGCTGCTTACACCTAGGAGGATGCGGATATTTGGAGCAGGGAGTGATGGCTAAACGTGGAGAAAAAGCACCGTGGGCTGCTGGCCTGGGATAAGTAACTGTGCCAAGGAGGTGACAGCAAGTCTAAGTGGGGAATCTGTCCCAGAGGACCTGGCAAGTGTGGCAACAGAGCTCCCCAGGGCAAATGGGCAGGAGTAGGAGACTACCAGGGGTACAAGGTGGGAGAATCAAGCACACCTCTGCTATCTGCAGAAGAAAAAGGGCTCCAGCTGGGTCACTAATGCAGGTCTATGCAAGGGGACAGCTCTGGGTCATGCAACACTGAGCCCCTTCATTTCATGTGTTCAGTGTGCTGCAAGGAAGGAGCAGCAGCTCTGAGGCAGAACAGCAGGTCTTACCCCACTGGCAGTGAAGGGAAAGAGCGAGTCCCTGAGCACACAGGGAAGAGGAGATTGCTCTGCACCACAGCTGCAGCTGCTGAGGAACAGGCTCCTCTCTTCTGATAACTTCTTGGACTCCTTCATCACTCAAGCAGGAGTACAACCATTTGCCAGATGAAGCAGGCAGCTGTAAAGCAGGGAAGCAGTGCTGTTCTACAGAGCAAAACCACTCTGGGATCAGGCAAGCAGCTAACTTCGGTTTCCAGACTTCACTTCTGTAAGGAAGTTTCCAGCTCATTAACTTTCCTTGTTTATTGCAGGATGCTGACATAAGCAAGAAGTGTCAGGTTAAAGTAGACTCTTTGTGGCCTTTGAAAACACTTGGTGGAGCCTCTACTCAAGAGTCTGGTCAGTACTCCACTGGCCACCTGTAGAAGAAAAGGCATCTTTCACATCCATCCCTGAGAGGATTCCTTGCACACTGAAATTACTAAGAATTAGTAAGATGAGATGGAATAAAGGCATTAACAGTAATATCTGAGTTTCATTTGTTAAGGAAAGCTTTTCACTATACTCCACAAATGTCTTGGTAGTTAATTGAAAATCAGTCCTCCTCTCCCCCCCAGCATCAAGCGTGCCATAAAACAGCCTTCTTTTCCAGTTCTCCTCTGCCTCATGCCCTCCTTGTCCTTCCAGCATCCTCAGTCTGCACAGTCACAAGCATCCCCTGCTTGGCTGCTCAGTCAGCCTTCACAGAGAAGGAGAAGCATGAGACTGAACAGTCTCTTTGTGGCTGCCATGGATGAGCTTGGACAGAGGTAAGAGTCCTTCCTTCTCCACTCATTAGGTTTCTCTGGCCAGTGCTAGCCCAGCCAGGCCACTCTCAGTGGCTTCCTGTGGACAGCAGGAAAGCAGCAGAGTGCTCTGCACCCACTTCAATGAAAGGTTTCAGGGAGAGCACAGCTCTGGCTCGCCCCACTCTCAAAGTAAGATTCAGGCAAAAGCCACCACCAGCTCCTCCAACGCCAGCTTGACGAGCCTCCACCCTCCCCCTCCACGATGCTTTCAACTTGACAGTTCCTAATAAACCAAACTTTAAGAAGCGGCCCCTGGAGAGCCTCTGGAAGCTAATTAATGCTCTAATGAAGAGCATGACTGCCTTGTTTGCTCGACGGCTCCCAGGTCAATCAATCTGCTGTAGACCAGCTTGCAGAAAAGCAGCGAGGAGCCCAGCACCCCTGGCGTCTGCTCAGTTATCATCCCCTGCCATCCCTCCCCATCCCTCCTCCCATGTTCATTACTGTCAGAAACCCAGCAGCAAGAGGACAGATTTATAGAGGTGATTGCAGCTTCTCCCCAAGCTCCCGACCCAGGATTAGTCATGAGGGAACAGGCCAAGGGACAACACAAGGATGGAGGGGCGGGGAGCTTCATGGGGAGGTGCATGAGCATGAAAGGGGTGAGAAGGTGCTCAGAGCGTGGGGGTGATACGTGAAAGCCCTGCTTTTTTATTCTGCTGCTGCCAGAGAGACTCCCCAGCGCTCAGACCCCAGGACTTTGCCGAATCACCCCCTCGCTTGCGCTGCAGGGGAATGTTAAGTGCAGTAACTCACACAACGACAACGGCAATTTAATACACCAGCACAAATCTGCTCAAGCCTCCTCGCCAAAAGAGACAGCACTCTGCAGACACCCAAGCCTGCCCAGATTGCAGCACAGCCCCCGTCGTGCACTGTCTGCTGCCCTCGTCTGAGTCCTGCAGACCACATGGACACGCACTGCTCCCAGACAGCACCTGCTGTCTCAGTGTTCAATCCCTGGAAACCTGGCAGGGAGAAGCAAGATCCAAGGAGGAGATGGGAACAGAGCCTGCCTGACAGCCCTTGCGTCTCCCCTTGACTTGTCTGGATCTATCTCCACCTTCCTCACCCAGGCAGGACCCAGAGCCCAAGTGCTGTTTCCCCTCCATACTTTATGAGGAGAGGGACAGGGAACAGTGAGGTCAGCTGGAATCTCAGCAATGTGAGCACTGAGAGCTCAGCCTGAATCCACTCTTCCAGGGTTACATGGATTCAAAAGGAACCACCTGTACCTCTGCTTCCCCTAAAACCCAAGAAATCTGTAAGTGCCAGGGAGTCACCACATGGCTATCCCCGTATCAGCCCACTAAGCCTTGCATGCTGGATGCTCTTCTCCACCTGGAAAGGTGCAAGGCAAGGGGCAAGGCAATGTCTCTAGATGGGAAAATGGTGGTGAACCCTCTGGGTAAAGGGATGATGGCCTTGGGGATCAAAGACCCAGGTTTTCAGAGGCAGGCCAGATACCACAGCGGAAGGGGAGCCCCAAACACAAAAGAAATCTCCACCTCTGCACTTGGGGCTCACTTCAAGTTCAGGCTGCACTACTGCACGGTCTCCTGCCAGCTTTGGTTTCGGGGAAGCAGCTGGCATGAACTGAGACTTTTACTATTCCTCCCCTTCTGCTGCAACATGAGCTCACCAAGAAAGAAACAACAGGCAGCTTGAGAGATGGAAGTAAAAAGGAGAGCACAGCATTGTAGGCAAATGAAATAGCCACAGGCAATCTAACCAGTCTGGTCCCTAGTCATGTCCAACAGCCCCCACACCAGCCTGGATTTCTGCGCCAGCCTACAGAAGTTAGAACTCAGCACTGGCCCTAAAGCAGTGCAGGTCTCTGTCCCTGCAAAGCACACATGAGCTTTCAAAACAAGGTGTGCAGGCTTGTGACACTGAGCAGCAGCCCAGGAAAGGGAGCTTTGGATCGCAGTGCTACTGCTGGTGAACTTTTGTGATACCTAAATCCTCTATAACCTCTCACACACACAGCCAGCACCCTTTATAGGGACTTTTCCTCACATTGCCAGTCCTTAGAACAGCTTCATGCCCAAGGGGTCAGGAACATCACACTCAAAGGCCAAATCTGGCTCAGATGTCGCGCAGGACACTTGTGCCTTCCTGCCTGCAGACCTTGTACTCAGAGCTGGGTTAATGCTGCCATTGCCTGCCTTTCTTACTCCCTCCTTCAGGCCCCACGTTTCATTTCTCAAAATAATGCTTATTTCTTCTGGGAGTAGGAAAGGACCGGATGTTTCAAGCTGCTGACATTCCCTCAGAATTACCTGTTGGCCACAAGACAGCCACAGGTGAAATTACTTTGCAACCACACTAACACATGCAATTCAAAACCAGCATTGCCACCTCTGCAGCTATCACTCAGCACAGATGACATCCAGAAACACCACCCCACTGCAAGAGTGCCAAGGAGAGGCAGTCTGAGCACTGAAATGGCAAACCAACACACCAGGAGAAGCTCCAGCACCCTGTTCCTCAGGGACGTGGGACTTCACAAAGCAAGGAGGCCACCACTAATTTACCTTTCTCTCCTCAACACACTTCAAAGGCTGAGGTATACTGATTTCCATGTCTGCACCTGGAACCTGTCAAACAGAAAGGTCACTCAAACAGGGAGCAGGGGGTTAAGAGGGAACTAGAATCCCAACATTAATTTACAATCTAGAAACACATGCTGGCTCTCTTTGCCAAAAGACCTCCAGGCAAGCCTTCTTTATGGTGTCCCTTAGTGGACTGGTAGTGGAGATAGGTCACCCCAAGCATATGGGTCAAGGCAGACACCCATGGCTAACGGGAAAGGAAAAGCTACACTGAGACACCAAGCAGCAACCTGAAGTTATCTCAGATTAAGGTGACTGTAGAGGCACAGAATCAGACAGTGCTCTCAGGTGTTTAATCGTTCGGGGGTCCTGAATGACCCCTTTTGGAGAAACCCTGGATATTTATCCAAAACCCAGCACCCACATCATCACACAGGTTTGACTCGGAGGGCTCTAGGACATTCATTCGGAAGTGTCTGGGGAAGGTGTCTCCCACATCATCCGGGACCCCTCTGGAGATTATCCTGCCAAAGACCCAGGAATGACACAACACGACCCCCTGCTGCCTACAAAACCACAGAGAACCAGAGCAGTCCCTGGTCCGGCTGCCAACACCGCACTCATGGAGAACATCAACCACCTGCTCCTGGAGGCTGCCTGGGACATGGTAACAAAACACACAGAGGGTGCAGCCCTGGTGCTGGGAGAGCTCTGAGGAGTCCCTCTTCTCTTCCACCCAGCTTGTGAGCCATAAAGCCTCAAACACTATGCAGGGCTCATTGAACTGACAGCTAAGATTTGTGTTGCAGTCATTTGCTGAGCAGCTGGGAGACAGGGAGAGGTAAAAACCACGGAGACCTAGAAAACTTGTTCTGTTAAGGCATCACTTGAGGGTTACTGCTCCAGTAAAGAACAACAGGCTGCCAGAGCACGGTTTAACTGTCCTGCCTGCCACCCTGAACTGTGACACACAGGCTCTCTTCCGGACGCTGTTATTAAGGATTTCTCTTCCCCTCTGTCTCAAGCACAGATACGCATGCACAGGGCTGTGAAGAAGCATATTACTCCAGGGACCACATCCATTCAACACTGTTTCCTAGGGAAGTAAGCTAAAATGATGAACATCACCAACTCGACCTTGCAAGCAGTAAAACATGTATTACAAGGCAGCATAATCAAGATAAATGGAGAAGATTAACCTGGAAATGAGGGCAAGGGAGAGAGAGGGAAGGAAAATGATGGAGAGCTCATGAGGTGGCTGGAGCTCACAGCATCCCCTGAGTTGTCTAAAGACAGGGTTGGGGAAGGTGGAGGGAGTATGAAGAGGGATACTGATGGGAAAAACACAGTCGCGCTGTGGGGGAGACCCTAGGAAGGAGTGCTAGAATGAGAGATGCACCCAGTTACCAGAGCAGAGCTGCAGCACCCCACCTATGCTGCATGTGCAGGCTTCGGTGGGAACACGTCTCTCCCTCTGATCCTGCTTGCCCCATTCTTTTCTCTTTTCAGAGTCTACCCTGATGAATGGAGGTGGCGACCTGAAAACCTCACAGGAACAGTCCAGAGACCGGACTGAGCTCAGCCACCTCACTTCCCAGAAGAAAACCCCAAGAATTGCATATAAGGAGCAAACAGAGGACCCAGTTCCCCACAGGTGGATAAAGGAGCTCCAACACAATCACAGTCTAAGAGCTGAGCCAGCTACAAGTGAGAAACATCAGTGACTGCTAGAACAGCAGTCCTAACTCAGGTGAGACCACTGCAGCACCAGCACACACCCCACACCGCTGACACACCCCTCAGCCCCTCCACACACCCTCAGCACTCACCTGGCCGCAGGACCCTGATTTCCAGCAGGTTGGAGGTCCTGTCCGCCAGCCTCGTCCAGCTGCTGTTGTAGTTCTTTCTCCAGAGCTCAGCCACGCACTGGTACTTGCCGGCCTCGGTGTCGCTGGCCCTGCTGATGCTCAGGCGCACGTTGTTGCTGGACTCGGCCTTCTCGATGGCGGTGCGCGTGCGGAACCCCGCGTACCTGTCGCCCCACTGCACCCCGCCGTCGCGCGTGAAGGTCACCAGGTCGTGGAACTCGGTGCTGCCCGCCGGCTGGAAGCGCCACGTCACCGACACCGGCACCCACGACGGGTAGTGGGGCTTGATGATGCACTGGAGGTCGAAGGACTCGTTGTAGGTCACCCCCGGGGTGCGGGAGATGGCTGTGACAGCAAATCCGGCCTCTGCGGGAAGAGAGGAGAGGGCTTTGAGAGACGCTTGCCCAAGGAGGCCCTGCTGTCAGCATGCAAAAGCCAGAGTGTGGTCATCCAGTGGTACAATCAGCCACTTGAGTTGTGTCAGCTTCTCGTTTGCTATGGCCAAGTGATGTGAAAAGCAGAGACTAAAATACACAAGTGGTGACTGCCTGAGCAGCAGTGACTGCCTGAGTGAGTACAGGCTGCAGCCATAGCAGGATTGCCCTCGATTTCTGCCCAGAGGAGTGAGACCCCCTGAGATCCAGAGGGCAGGAAGCCTCTGCAGGCTGCCAAAACCCTGTATGGAAATGCACAATGGCAAGGGAGCAGCACCTGGCAGAACAGCTACCCAGCACCAGCCCCCTGTGATTCACATCCACCTCTTGGGCTGGGGGTCCCACCCTGTCTCCCACCCCAGGTCTGCGTCTGGTTGCTGCAGCTGGTGGAAAAATGAGGAAAGCAAGAAGTAGCAGCCTTTAAAACATGCATCAATAGAGGCGGCAACGGTTACAAAACCCCGTGATGGAGGCAAACTGAAAGAGAAGCTTGTTGCTCCTGTTCTTCACCCAGCACAGCTTTTGTTCTCTTGCAGATCACAACTCCAGGACAGCTTTATGCAGTTACTCTCGCATGTCTGCCACTCTGCAAGCTGGTCAATACACTTTGACTTGTCTACCCCCAGCACTCTGTTTGTTTAGAGGAGTTGAAATCAGCAGTCTATTAGTAATTAAAAGATAACATATTCCAGTTAGTCAACTGGAAGCCAGTGAGGCTTACATATTCAGCCAGAGTATTTCCACTGCTCATTTGTTCCAAACTGCAGAGAGAAATATTTTTTTTTCTTCCAATCACTTCAGCATGGCCAGCAGACTTAGCAGGGACCTTGTTTTCTTCTGCCAACGTCCCCAAGAAGCGCTCCCCTCCTCGGAGGCTCCATGGGGTGTCTCACATGGGCTGACAGTTCTCCCTCTTCCTGCAGTGCTGACCACCCCAGCTCTCAGCACAGCTGCCACTGCTTGAGGAGACCCCAGACAGTGCCCAGTCAAAAAAGGAACATCTTCTGGGTCAGCATGGAGCTTCAGCCTGCCTTGAAGAGATGAGCCAGGAGCTCCCTGCTGCTGCAGGCAGACTGGGCACAGCATGGAGCCCACCAAATCTGCACACTTCCAGCAAGTGCCTCTGCAACCCCACGGCGTCACTGTGCCCGAGCTCTGGGATGTGTAATTACTGAGAAAACAGGTCAATCTTCGGGATTAAAGCCTCTCACAGCATGTTCAGTGATTACCCAGGAGTGCAGCGTGAGACCCAGGCTGCCTCCCCTGCAGAGCTGCTGCGTCTCAGCCCCACGTAAGCCCTCACCTTCAGACCCTCCAGCAGCCCTCCTGCCCCAGCAAGCGTGTTACCAGGCCCAGCTCAGAGAAACCCTGAGCCAGAGAAGGCCCTAGAAAGCCAATCTAATTTCACCAAGACCAGCTGACTTGATCAAGTTTACTCTCCAGCTGGCCTGGGCAAGGGAGCTTCATGAAGCCATGCAGAAACCAGGTGTGTTTCTCAGGTCTTCAACTCCACCAACATGGTCATGGCACTTAGGTTAACAAACAAAAGCCTGTCCTCTTTTGGGACTTGGTACAAAAAGCACAAAAGTGGACTGATTTTCTGCAAAACCTCCCTACAAAAATACAGCATTCCCTCCCCGCCTCCTTCTGTGCTGAGCCAGGGACTGAAGTCCCTGCCATGCACTCGAGAGCCTCAGAAGTTGAGGAACATCTGGTCTCTTCTGACAGCACATCTCTCTCTTCTGGCTGTTGCTTCTGAACCACCCTGTGGTTAGATTTATGGGTTTGAACATCATCTGTGTGGTTCAGCTAGAGTTTCTTACCCCAGCAGGCTGGCAAACAATGAGACCTTAACTTGAAATGTGAGTGTCACTAAATTTACTGCATTTTTTTAAAAACAGCAGTTTCTGAAGCCACAAACCTCTCTTGCTCTTTGTTAGCACCCTGCATTTGAGTTTCTCAGGACATTTCAAAAACATTAAGCTGAACAAAAGAATACCACATTCAGCAGCAAAGCAATACTCAATCGTTTCTCTACTATATTTTTATGAGGTACTTCAGCTTTGCTAGTTAAAGGAAGAGACCTAGGAATTTGTTAGGACTTGACAGAACACTCTCAGCAGCTGGTGACTGAGAGGAGCAGCGGAGGTGGGACAACCACCTTTCCATCACATCTTCTGGAACTACTGTGCACTTCTGAGCATCTTTAATTTTAACAAGAGTAAAACTAACACATTTTAAAATCTCAGTGCTTAACCTCAATATTCTTTTACAAGTGGCAGAGTAAAGGGAAGGGCTGATACTTGGGACCTGTAGCAGGCCAAATGCTGCTGACCTCATAAGGAAGACACCATTGAAACTAGATGAGACTTTGCCTTTAGTTCTTTACAAAAGAACATCCCTACCTGCTTTTGGAAGCTATACATAAAAGATTTCTAACTCCAGACAAAACAGCCTCTGAAAGAAGGTCAAAAGTAAAGGACAGGAAAGGACAAAAAAGCAAGATTTTCATCAGAATACAAAATGACTTTGAAGTCTGGTCTCACACACATCTTGTCAAAGCTTAAAATTAATACTTCGGAGTACCAGTAAAAGCCACACAATCCCCACCCTCCCGCCAAAATTCCTATCTCGACCTTTCAGCAGAGCTCCGTGATTGTCTTAGCCTTGGTATTCTGAAAATCAGTGGCCTCATAGAAGCAGTTATCCCTACTTCAGCCTTCTGCAGGTCACTTTTGAAACCAGACCAAGAGGACCAAAGTAACTCACAATCCATGCAAAATGTCAAACTCCCTACCTGCCCCTCTCCTAAACTGTTGTGGTTTCACTGTGCTTGACATCGAGGAGCTCCTTGGCAGAGCAGAGTACCAGCTGCAATGATCCCAGGTACTGGTTTAGCTTGGTTGGACAACACTGGTTCTGGGCCAGCAGCTCAGTGCCTCCCTGCAGAAGCAGCAAGGACCATTCCTGACTTATGCTTTCTGTCAGAGATGCTCACCATTTCTGCTGGCTGGGCCAACAGACGCCCAGCATTTTGCTCTCCTGATCTGGTGAGCAGAGATGAGGTTTACCCAGGGCAGGCAAGGAGGCTTTGATGTCCACGGGCTGCCAATGGAGCACCACCACTGCACTGACCAAAACCCAGCTCCACTACTGGCAGGACACATCATGGGACTGGCAGCCTCTCTCCTCTGAAGGACACTGGAAGCCCTATCCCTCTCCTCAGCCTTTGCTCCGGCCACAGCCACCCCTCAGACTTTGCCCCCACACACAACGGCGCATGCAGGAGTTTTGCACCAACCTACGAGGAGCTGTGGGGAGGCTGCTGGGTGCCTCCATTTTGCTGGCAAGAACGGGCAGGAGCGCTGAGAACAGCCTCAGTGATTTGCAGGTGACCTTCTCGGGGACGGCCAGGCACATGGGGACCGTGGCCCCAGAGACCCCCATGCCTCAAGTACTCACCCAGAGCAGTGATGGACACCGGGGTGCTCGTGTGCCGCTCCCCAACCATCTGCCACTCCCCATCCAGTGTCCGTGTCCACTCGGCCACCCGGCACTCATAGTGGCCCTCGTCCGCCTTGACGCTGTTGAAGATCTCCAAGGTGAAGGAGCCGGGCCGGACCTGCTCCACCTGGATGCCCCCGTAGCTGCTGCGCTCCGCGTACGCGGGGCCGGGGTGCAGGGTGCCCTCCCGGTCCAGACGCACGATTTCGCTGCGCCGGTTCAGCTTGTCCACCAGCTGCCAGGTGACCGACAGGCGGCTCTGGGGCCCGAGGCCCGAGCGCACGTTGCAGCCAAAGCGCAGGCTCTCTCCCTCCAAGACATTGCTGGCGTTGTTGATTATCTCCAAGGAGATGCTGGTCTCTAAAGAGAGAAACGCATACACACAGGGGAGATGATACACACTCGCCACTGCTCGGGCTGCAAGAAGGACGCTGCTGGCCAGAGACGCTTTCTACCAGGTGCAGGAAACTGCCCACGCATTTGGGTCCAGGCACGTCTTAACCTCATGCGTGACCACATCCAAAAACAGCTGGTGGGCAGCGAGCTGCTCCTGGTGACTTGCACGCTCAAGGCAGGTGTAGGCCAAAGCTGGGAGAAATCTCTCTGCCTACGGCTCGGGAGACATTGCCGTGTCTTCTGGTCACAGGTCCGGGATGGGATCTCAGCAAAACTTGAGGGAATTTCTGTTGCTACAACACGCACTGCGTGCAACTGGCTCTGCCAAAAAAAAAGCTTCCAGCGCCCTGTGGCTTTTTCAGTTCATGTCATCCTGATCACCATCTTGCCACATCCGTTCCTACCAACACCTTTTGGGAGAAGCTCTCCCCCGCACTCCCACTGCTATTGACACTATAGGTAGCTATCACTGTTGGGTAACGTTCAAAAAAAAATCTGGTATCTTGAGCTTCCCAGAGGTGTAAGGCTTTGTGGCTGGTTTTTCAGAGATACTGAGTGCTGGTTACTCCCGCTGCCTTCCATCAGAGTTACGGACACTTAGCACCCTTGAAAAATCATCACATTTGTTCCTACAGCTGGTGATTTATCAAAGGCAAGAATCAAATCTGTCTGAAAGGTGGCTGGGTCTAGAAACACTACATTTGAGACATTTGTCCAATGCAAGATTTCTAGCTAGAGTAATTTTCAAAGCCAAACAAATGAGACCAAATATCGGTAGGAGAGAAAAGAAATAGAATTTCTTTCGGAGAAATGAGGAGGGAAAAAAAAAGCTGGAGGAAAGGGCTGCATTTCCCTACAAATCTAAGAGACAGGAGGCAAATATAGCACAAAATCCTCTTGCAGCTACCCTCTGCTTGGTCAAAGCCCACTGCCATGATAGCCTGGGCGACTCATGCATGGTTCACCATGCCACAGCTACCAGAGTTTCAGAAAGCAAAACAAGGAAATGAGTCAGTGGAATCTCTCCTCTCAACCTGTTATTTCTGTATTTATCAAGTTTATCTGACAAATATAAAAGACATTCAAGGCAAGCCTTCAGTTGTTTTCACCAGAACTGGCTGACACACAGTGACCAGGACAGAGCTCCGTGCTGAAGAGCACTGGGGCTCAAGGAGCACACCTGGTTTCTCCCAGTGCAGCTGTCTTGCAAGACAGCTGAATCACCATCACACAGTGGCCTGCAGGAACCTAGCAGCTTTCAGGATAAACCAAGGCCAAGCTGCTCTCCCCATTATGCCTGCTGAATACTTTACAGAGCACCCAGCTCCCTGCAGAGCAAGGCCAGGAGAGAGGTGCGAGGAGCAAGTCAGAGGCTGTCACATGTACCTTCAGCTCAAGAACAGAACCGCCAACTTGGTGTCATTACCAAGGTGGGAGCATGACTCCCCACCTATGAACCTGACACACACCCCTCCTTTTCCTCCCCTTCCCAACAACAAAAATACATCTCGCCACTTGGGACTCCAAGCCTCCACAGCACGTGAACTCTTATCCTCCTTATCCGGTACCGCCATGCTCCGGGCACATCACAGCTTCCCCAGCTAGCAATGCCCCCAGGAGGGGATGGGCACGTCTCTACTTACTGAGTGGCATGACCGTGATGGGGATGTTCTTTGGCCGCTTGCTCTCCTTGTCAATGAAGTCTCCCGTCACGGTCTTCTCCCGCTCGGTCACCCGGCAGTTGTACTTGCCGCTGTCCTCCAGGCGCAGCCGGTAGATCTTCAGCACAAAAACGTTGTCGCTCTCTTTGGCCACCTTGAGCTGGCCCAGGGCCTCACGCTGGGCAAACTCGTTGTTGAGCACAGGCACGGCGTTGGGTCCCAGGCTGGCAATGAGGGAGCTGTTGAAGGCCCAGGAGATGGAGAAGTAGCGGTCGGGGATGTTCTGCGCCTCCAGGATGCACCGGAACTCCACCGGCTCGCCCACGATGTACATCCGCTTCTCGGTCTCCAGCCGGACACTGAACTCCTTATCTGGGGAGAGACAGACCGACTCGTGTCAGGAGGGCAAAGCCCACCAGGAGAGCCAGCACACCTCATGTGAGGTGTTTACAACTTGCTACTCCCGGCACAGCCAACATCACTCAGACAAGCGCATCCAGAGGTGAAAGGTTAAGGACTTGCTTTTGCTGTGAGAAACCAGACGGGCTATGCTGCCAGAGAGGCACCTTCTTGCCCTTCAAGCAAAGGCTTCCTCAGTCACAGCCTTTCCCTCCAGGTAGCACCTCTGATGTGACACCAGCATCCAGTACCACTGTGGAATATTACCTGGAGCCTAGTCCTACTCACACCCTGCTCAGCTAGAGTCAAGAGGCAGAACCTTTGGGGATATCAGAGATGAAGAAAAAGCTCAGCTGGGTCTTTAGATCCTTAGCAGGAAGCTGTGCTGTGGGCTAGGAGAAGGATTTTGACTTGAAAATGGACCTTGTGCGATACAAAAGTGCTTGCTGGAACTTTTAGTTTTATTCTCTGCTGTGTCACCTCCTCAATTACCAAAATCCTCACTGTCTGTGCTAGCACCAAGTGCTTAAGACCTATGTTTTAGCTTCTGTGTCAGCCCCAGATCTGACCATGTCAGGAGATAGGGCCTGCCACCCAAGCCCCCTTGCTGCCCTGGCGTTCCCTGGTTGCTCTTTGCTGACACTTCCCTTGGCTGCAGGCAGTGCCTGGGCCCTCCTCTGCCCTGCTTCACCCTGCCAGCAGCCCCCCAAGCGGGGCACACGGCAAAGCAGGGAGCAAAACCCCAGCCACCTAACAAGACACAGCCCCATTTCCCATCTCCTCCCTCTGCCCAGCCAAGGGAGAAAAGGCAGAGGAGACACTGACCAGTGGCTTGCACGTTGACGACGGCGCCCTGGGAGCGCTTGCGGGTCATGGCATACCAAGAATCGTCCGGGTCCTGGATCCACTCCGCTGCCTCGCAGTAAAACTCGCCCTGGTCTGACGGGTGGAGGTTGTAGATGGTGAGCTTGGAGGTGGTCTCCCCGACTTTGTCCAAGCGCACATCCCCCGTGGCCTGTCGCTGGGCGTAGGCGCTGCCAGCCCGCAGGACGAAGTCGCGGCTGAGGGAGATGATCTCCACGGGCGCCTCGCTGCCTCGCTGCCGGTACCACGCGATGGACACGTGGCTGTGCTGGGCTGTGCTCTTGGACACCTCGCACTTCAGCTCCAGGGAGTCGTGCTCCACCTTGTTCAGCGTCTGCGGGATCGCTGTCACCCGCAGCGAGTCGGGGATCACTGTAGCAGAGAGGGACACAAACAGCCCAGAGTTAGCAACACCGAAACACTGAGTCTAAAGGCCGAACACCTCAAAAGAGAGCTGGGGGAGAGGTTTCTTTTTACAGTTGCAATTAAACTGTACGTATTAGCAAGGCTGTGTTAACTCACATATAGCCCCTAAGACAAGGAGAATTGTTCCCAAAGTCCCTGGCTGGGAAAGACTATGACCTGCAGCACAAACTCCAGTGTGGTGCTTAAATTCCTGCTCAGTGCGCCCCAGCAACTGAACAAGATTTTCCATCACATTGGAGAGCAGCACGGTTTAATACATCCATGTTCCATCAAGGCATTTTGTCACATGGAGCCTCTCCTCCATCACGTGCCCCCCAGCACGCGCTGTGACCCCCGTCTTGCCCACATCCTTCAGCCACTCCTTAGCCCTGGCACGGTCTTCACTCCTCCCCAGTCACTGGTGGGGCCAAGCCGAACATGTTCAGTTCCTTTAATCGTCCCTCACAAAAAAGTCAAGAGATCCAATTCCCTTCTCCTTTGTTTACAGCTTTCATCTGTTAATGACCCCCTCAGGCCAAAGGAAGGGGTTTCTGCATTCAGAAGGAACTGTCTCCTCTAAGGGCAGCCATACAATTGCATCCTGACCAGTGCTCACTCCCAGGACACAGCCATGTCAAGGCACTTGGGAATAAAACTGCTGGCTGTTTTATTAAAAGTCAACTTTTCCAGTTGACTAACCAGAAGAAAGGAAGTATAGCTGCTAAAATCAGGATGCGAACCAAAAATTGCAGCCACCCCCCAACCTTGCTTGGATTTAGCAAGAGGTTCTACCACCAGAAGACAGACTTTCTAATAAAGAAGCCTTTCTAGACTCTGCTGTCCCAAGAAACATCACGTGGAAGGAAGAATGTAAACCTTCTCCCCAGCTCTGCAGACAAGGCAGTGTTTGCGAGCCTGTTAATGCCCACGGTTTTGCCACATACCAGTGGAATATAATTAACATATCTCAGTTTGGTTTCATTGACAGCACTGGATGGTTTTGACAAAATTAGCTGGCTGCCAGAAGGCTGCATCTGTTTCATTCAGGCACTGCTACAGAGAGCAATGAGCTGCAGCGAAGACAACCACTGGGATTATTTATGGCAGAGAAGTCAAAATCAGAAGAGGGCAAAGAAAAAAAGGAACAAGGTGGGAGTAAATGAGAGAGAAATCTTCCCACATCCAGTCTGGATGGGAGCATTTTCTTTTACCACATATTCACCACCCAGGCTACTGCCCAACAGGAAAAGTACCTTGTAAGGCTGCTTATATTGTCTCTGTCCGTGCGGCCACCACGTCTTCTACTCCCTCCCTTCCCCTCATCTTTCTCACTGGAGCTCCCATCCCCTGCTCACTGGCAATAGCTTCTGGCAGACCACAGCCACGATTCTGCTTGCTTTGCCTTTCCCCCTTACCCCTGCCTCCCAAACAGCGGTGACAGCAACAACTAACCTTGCCAGTTCACGCTGCCTGCACAACAAGCTTTAAACTTCTCATTTCAAACCCTACTGAGTAATTTCCACAGATGCACAGCTCCTTTCTCCCCGCCCTCCAGCCACGGGCTCTTACAACTTCTCTTACGTTATTTAAATAAATTAAGCCTCATCATCATCTTGCTGGAGCGACTTTCCCGCGGAGGTGCTTTGAATGCAGAGCCTCTGTCCAACAGCTTATGGGGCGAAGGCAGGTAACTGTGAAGGAAATGTGTCTGTCCTCTCTCCCCTGATCTGAGAGCCCTGTGCACCCCACCAGATGCCTGTGTGCCCCCCAGCCCTGCTCAGCAGCACGGCTGCTCTCTGGTAAGCTCAGGGAGCTGCTGACCCCAGGAGCCCGTCTGGCTTTGCAGGACAAGCCAGGTCATGCTCCAAGAGGGGACAGGCACTTGGCCTGCCAGACGTGGAGCTGCCCACTTCCCAGGAGTAATGCTGGGAAACCTGTTTGAAGGCTGGGCCTCAGGCAAGCACTTGCCACACCATTCCCTGAGCTGGTCGGAGGCTACAACAGACATCGTTTTGCCAGCTGGAACCATGACTTTGTATTTCCAGGTCATAACCTGGCTGGAGGGTTAGCATCCTTTATCCCACACAGGCAGGTTTTTGCAAAGTGCACTCCTGGAGAAAAATCAGGAGGTGCTGGCATGTGGTTAAAGCTGTAATTTAACTGTGCTAACACCTGACACACTGTGCTGCATTCCTCCTGCTACTTTAGTTAAAAAAAGCCAACCAAGATCCTCTGGGGAGAAGAACTGGTCAGACCTTTTGGGTTGCACACAGCCTTAAGGCTGTTGTCTTACATCAGCATGGCAGAGACACATATTCCCATACACTCAGTGCCACCTTCCTAACCAGGAGGACTTGAGATGCGTTTGACAAATGAAAGCCCAGTTTTTGCAGGATGAGATGATCAGGGAGGAACAAGCCAGAGCCCTGAGGTGGCCGGGCCAGCGGGGAGGCCCTGTGCTTCACACCACCACTCTCACGCTTGGCCAGCGATGCACAAACAGCTGTTTGATTTACACTGCGAGACGTGCCTTGGGTGCTATGTTCAGGGAGGGGGGAACTTGCTAGGAGAAGAGAAAATGCCATTCTCAAGAGGCAGCTGAGCATGGCAACAGGTCACAACTCCTTTTTAAAACCCACTGAGCACTGGGGACTCCCACAGTGGGGACAAAAGTCTGCCGGGGCTCATGCACCGCTCCAAGGCACAGACCCCACTGGCCTGCGCCAACAAGGGCTGACTCAGAGGGGACCTCATCAGTGTGTACAAGTATCTGAAGGGCAGGTGTCAGGAGGATGCAGCCAGGTGGTGCTGAGCACTAGGAGGAGAGAAACATGAGGAAAAACTTTTCTGTGAGGATGACAAGAGCACTGAAACAGGCTGCCCAGAGAGGCTGTGGAGGCTCCTTCTCTGTAGATACTTAGAAGCCTTCTGGACACAATCCTGAGTAATGTGCTTTGGGGGACCCTGCTCAAGCAGGGAGATCTGACTAGAAACCTTCAGTGGTGCTTTCCAATCTCACCCATTCTGTGACTCTGTGTAACAAGAGGGCCACAGGCATGGCTTAGCCCATCCGGCTGGAGCAGACTAGGGCTGGAAGTCACAGAGAGAAAAGGAAGCAGGGAACACCGCAAAGGTGCTTGCCAGGGCAGGACAGAGCATGCAGGGAGGTGCATTCTCAGAAGAGAAGTTCCTCCCAAGCCAGTCACCCTGCTCAGGCTTCAGTCTGCATACCAGGACATGAGTGAGTCTGCACAGTGCTCACCTGGGAGCCCTGGCTTCGCTGCCAGCCATCACGCTGCCAGCCGCCCACGCTCATCCTGCAGCCACCTGCCACTGGAAGCACCAGGACTCCTGGGGACACTCTGCCGGCTGAGCTTCACTTGAAAGCAAGGACAAGCTTAGACGAGAGTCACCTCCCCACATGAAAGGGACCAGAGCCACACCTGAATCAGAGCCAAGTGGGATGCTGCGGGACACATCCTTATGCTCTTTCTCACCCAGCTCCTGCCTGTTTCTCCTCTCTTCTCCATGTGCCATCCAGGCAGCCTGCTCTGCACTTCCCCCAGCATCCAGCCTTGCTTCCTCCTTGTCCCCCAACACAAGTCCATCCCTGCAGCTGTCACGACCCTCTGCAAGTGTCAGCAGAACTCCCTTCTCTCCAGCATCAGGGTTAGGTTTGGCAGAGAGAGGCTGGACGAGGAGAGCAGTGACTGAAAAGCAATTCCTGGGAGCAAACCTACTGTGCTACCACCATCCCTGAGCCAGTCAAAGCTGACAGCTTTGAGCTTGTACTTACAACACTTCAGAGCAATGAATACAGCATTTCCCATGAGTCCCCAAGCCACAGGCCACTGCAGAGGGCACTGGATAGGTACTCAGTGGTGGGTGGGCTGCTGAGCACAGGGTGCTCACAACCACCACCAAGTTTTGAAAGCTCCTGAAATATTAAATATAAATATTTCCACTAGAGGGTGTCAGGGACCCAGCCAGGGAGAGTCCCAGGGCCCAGCTGCCAGGAACAGGAGGAGGAGCTCAGAGCTGCTCCCCACTGGCACTGCGCCCCACTCAGGGCACCCCTCCTCGGGAAGCCTGCACACCCAGCTCCAGTCAAACCCACCTCAACTGCACACACCTCAACAACACGCAATCAATGAGCACTCGGTGAGCCAATTACAGCTAACTTCAGGACAAGGAACTGGCTTGCAGTCTCCCAGAAAACAGGTAGGAAGCAGAGACTGGAGTTCCCAGGTGTGCACTGGGTGCACACCTCAACACACTTTTCTCCAAGCCCCAGGACAGGCTCCATTTCCAGCAGCTCCCAGTGCTGTGCTGAACTCTGCCCACGCACACAAGGATGAACCAGGTGTCTCACTTTTCCCCAGGCTGGCTCCGGTTCATCCTTGGGTCTCCAAAACCCCAAACACCTCCAAGGGGTAGGCTATCAAAGCTTTTATGAGCCAACACAAAGCAGAGATCTACCAACGTTTTCTCTACTCCCAGGCAAGGCAGCAATCCTGCCTGAGATGCCCCTTCCTTGCTAAGCAATGCAGGAGGAGCATCAGGCTGGGAGCCAGAGGCTCTCTAGCTCGAGCTGGTGAAACAATGCTGTGAAAATCACTTAGCACCACAGCAGCCTTATACTTCAGGCTCTTCAGGAGTAAAACAACTTAGACAGGCTACCCAATACAGCTGGGCCATCTCAGGGCCACTGCAGAACAAGTAAAACCCACCAATCTCTTCTTCCTTTGGATTTCTTTGTAGCTTTTACCCACTGATACACTTTAAAGACATTCTATGGTGCTAGCCTGTGTTCCGAGCTGCCTGCTTCATACCACGTGGACAGAGCTAAGCTTACCAAGCATCAGGTGTGAACTATTTAGGAAGAACAAATACATGTATTCTCTACTCCTAAGAAGCTCTTTCTGGTTAAGACATACACCTTGGATTTTGCAGGGAATTAGTGCAAGAGTTACGTTTCCATCTGCCCCACAACATCTCGTTGCCCCGCAGGGATCATAGCTCGGCACCAATAAACCTCCTTCCAAAATCCCTCTGGATGTGTGTTCAACACAGAAAGTTGCTCAAGGGGAACAGCAATGCCAGAGCCACCCTGGTGAACCCAGAGGTGAGCACTGGGAGGCACCTGAATGGCAACGAGGGTGGGAATGTGAGGAACAGGAACACAGTGCTTTGTTATTAAGACTCCGCAAAATCTGCTAACCCTTCTGTGGCCACCCATGCCATTCCAGGGACGGAGGGTGGGTCTGCCACCAGAGACACTCAAATGCCACAGGAAGAGCTGGAAGGGACCTGTTGTCTCCCAGTCACTGGAAGCCCTCAGGGATCCACGTTCCTTCCATCCCTCCCCCACAGCACTATTGATTCCTATTCCATACAGGATCCAAGTACGTGTGCAGGCGTGCGGCAGGAGGGAGGGGGTGGTGATAAGGCAGGAGCGGTATCTAGATTAGCAGTGTAATCCTCTGGAGCCCTCGTGCCTGGCAATTAGCTGTACATGCTGATCCATACCTGCTGCAGCACACCAGGCACTCCTCCCCGTCAGTCACGAGCACGTGTAATGCCTTCAGCAGGCAGGAAATGCACACCGTGCTATGCTGCAAAACTGATGAAGACCCTCAATGTCACCTCTGCAAGTGGAAAAATATCTGAGCTGATCAGGCCACTGGTAGCATCTCTTCAGCTTGTCTAATTTTTAAGTAGCAGCTAGAAACTCTCAGGTGGCTGCAGGCAGAAGAGAGCTTTGTTTCTGTTGTGCTTTTAGGTTCCCCCACTGCCCAAGGTCCTACCTGAGACCAAAATTTGAGAAGGAAAACCTACCACCCCAAGAGGTATTTTCACTGGGACTGAGGGCGCAGGGTCTCTGTGCAGAACTTTCCCTCTTCTCTTCCTTGCCTACCAACATACAGTCACAGGCTCTGGGTACCACGGGGAAAAACAAGTATTAATAATCTGGTTGTTGGGGGATTATTTTCCTCCAGCAAAGCCCCATCTGCACTGAAAAATAAGGATGGTTAAAGACAGATAAAAGACTAGTCATTGTTTAACTAAACTAAAAAAAAAAATCATACGCTTTTCTGAAATAGTGGATTCCCTTCAAGGTCCTGCGTGGGTAAGCGGTACTACTGCTGTGGTACAAAGAAAAGCAGTTAAAATATACTTTTCATCTTCATGGAAATATTTAAGTCTTACTTTAAATGACAAGTCTAACAACAAAGTCACTTTCAGTTGCAACTCAATCAAGAAATGGATGGTGAAGCACTGAACTCACTTGGACTCGTATCACTGCAGCATTGTGTGGTAAGAGCAGGAAAAAACCAGAATAAAATAACACATCCCCAGGTTGCATGCTTGCAGCTTTTTTAGAAGGGCAGTTCACTACTGATTCAGCTGCTGGCAGAAGACAGGAGGGGAGCTGAAGAGTTAAGTGAGACAGCATGGCAGTTGTTTCATGGCAGTAGTAATAAATCCTCCGATTACAATGGTATCCTTGTTGGTACATTAACGACTGCCTGGAATGTTTATGCCAATAGAAATGCATCTCCCAATGCAACCGGGTGAGTTCAAGCAGCAAGTGGGAAAGGGCACAAGAAAAAAACTACCCAAAACATAAGTAACTAGCGTAGGAGAAAGGGGAGAAGAGAAGCAGACAGAAGATGCAAAAAGTGGAAATTAGGTCAGCTTTCCGATTCGGGGCCTGAACTTCTCCGTGCTTGCTGCGGGCTCCGCTAGTCACGCGTCCAGCCTACCCGGCTGAGGCTGAGGCTGAGGCTGTGACACCTCCCAGGCAGCAGCAGAGGATCCCACTGCACTGCCTGCTCCGTGTCTCCACACCGTGCCTTGCAGGAGGCACCTTCCGGACAAAGCCGTGTATCCGACCTGTGTGAGACCCCCCAGATGTCGTGGACAGAAGCCAGCGCGTCCACCCCAGCACATGGGACAGCTCCCCGAGCCCCACACAAACCCACAGGGGTTGCCAGCAGATAGCCACAGACCCCATCAGAAACCTCCTCCCTGTGCACCCAGGGCACATGTGCAGGGGGAGCAGATGTGCTCAGCCTCAGTTCTGGCTGGTCCTTGATGGACCTGGGAGACTTGAAGCTTTCTGAACTCCCAAGTGCTTCAGCTCCAGGAAAAAGGACACCTGCCCTCCCCTTTTTCCTTGGGCTTTGCTCTGGGGCTCCAGCCCCACCAGCACAGGGCTGTTCAGATCATTTCTCTGAGTGGATGCTCCTCCAAAAATGCTGGCCCCCTTCCCCTGACTGCTTTGGGTGCAGCATGGCAGGTGCTGGTAGCACACTCACAGCCCCTGCCCTCAACTAGAGCTGCTCTGGGGAACAGCAGAAGCCAGGCTCCTGCTAACAAGCTCCTTCTCCTCTATCCACCCATGTCCCAAAGCATCCCAAGGAGCATCTGGTTATTAGGACAGCTAATTTAGGTGGAAAAGTTCAAGCGACCTCATTAAAATTAAAAAAAAGAAAAGAGAAGAAACCAGAAAGGGGTGGTAAAAGGACAAGGCGGCATCCAGCAGTGAGAGTCATCATTTGTTCATTAAGCAAAAACTATCTGGAGCGTCAGTGGAGCGAACCCTGACAACAGCAGCCCAAAGGGCAGAGAAGCTGGGGACGGAGAGGCGGCCGAGGAGCACCATGAGCTGGGTGTGTGGCAGAGAGCACAGGATTCATCCCTGCTGCCATCTCCCAGTCAGGCCAGGAAGGAAAACCTTTACTCCCTCACACACACACGCTTTTTTTGCAATCCTGCTCTGCGAGGTAGATGCTCTCTGCAGCGACTGTGCAAATCAGTCTGCAAGTAAAAAATAGGTTTGAGGAGGTGGCAGAGCTGACATCCAAAAGGACATGGATGTTTGCTTCTCTGCAACAAGGAAACTTGTGCTTGGTGACAGGCTGGATGTCCCTGCTCTGCTACCCAACTCTTGACAGAAGGTGGTTCCTGGATGGGCTCTGTGGTCACAGCACACCCGGATGCAATCCAGGCCCACTGTGGCACTGCCCGGCTCCCACAGCTCTCCTGAAGGTAATGCTCACACCCTGGCTCTGCCCTGGGTGACGTTGGCCCTAGGACTTGCCCCTGCTCCAGCTGCTGTGCTCAGTGACACCTGGCCAGGCTGCCAGCCCAGCCCAGCCCCACCAAGCACCCCAGAGACCCCTCCAAAGCAGAGCCCAGAGGAGACACCCAGGGAGGGCAGCAGTGGGCTGCAGACCACCATGCACCATGCTGGCCTCTCACCTGCGGAGGCAATAACCTCCTGCAGCAAGCCAAGGTGAGACAGACCACAAATCCCTCTCTGCCTCCCTCCCTCTTCCACAATCTCACCTCTGTGAGGGCTTAGCTCTCCCGCTGATCCCGAGCACCAGCAGCGAGCTACTGCAGCTTAAGGCAAGCCTAAGCCACTGCAAACACGAGGGCAGAGCGCATCAGCACGCAACTTCCACCGAGGGTTAAGCTGATGTGTTTTACTTAACAGCACTTGTGAGCTAAGAGCAGGCACGTGGGAATTTGCTGTGGCTTAAACCCGGCACAGGGCAACCTGCTAAGCCACAGCTTCCTGGAGCCCACAGGACAAGCAGGGAAAGCAAAAAAGGAGCAAACACAGAGCTGACGCAGCTTGGGCTCCTCTGAAGCTGTGCAGGCAACACTGTCTTAATGTTTTACACCTCTGAAGCTGAAGTTAAGAAATGACAGAAATAGGAAGCTTAGAAAATCCTCTTTTCTCCAATTTTCTGAAAAGCCTGATTTCATTCCACCTAGTGCACTTAGGCAGGCAGGCAATGCCAACAGCTGAACAGGGAGAGTTGTGCAGTATCATTTCAAAACACATCTCAGGCCATATTCCCCCTGGACTGTAACAATGTTTGTGGTGCTTTGTAGTCAGGTAAGTCACCCTTCTCAAAAATCAATTTTCAAGGAGGATTCATTCTCCTCTGCCTCAACTATACAAGCAACACCACGAGATAAGAGTGCAAGAGCTGCTTTCAGAGATTAGTGCCCCTGCTTCAAGAGCTCGGCAGAGATCACACAGGAGGTCAAGGCGTGCACGTGAGAGCTGTTTTTCCTTCACTTACTTAATAATGAAGGTTTTGAGACCTGCAAGCACCTTTCTCCCATCTGCCTTTGGGCACCTAACCCGTCCCTAGAGATGGAAAACCCATGACCACAACTTCAATATCCCCTTCTGTCCTGCTCCTCAGGCTCAGCAGTGATTTCTTTTTGCCTCCAGGGCAAGACAACACAGAGCAAGACACACTTGGGAGATGGTTTTAGCAAGCAGAATCTGAGTCTATCCCCTCCAAACCCCACTTTTCTGCTGAACACACAAACACGGGGCATTTCAACCCTCACAGGTTGAAGAAAGCACAGAATTAGGCTTTACTCTCTATTATTACAGCTAAAATTCCTGTACAGCCCAGGTCTGGGTCTTAAGTTCCCATGGAAAGACAAAGAGAGAACACTGCCATCCTGATGCACTCAGGGAAGGAGAGAATCACATCCTTCACATGCAGATTACTGAGAGGCATAGGATGGTTAATAAGTAGATGAAAAGAAGTTTTGAAATCTAAGGAAGAAAACCAAACCCATACAAACTAAGACAGTGGAAATCTTCTCTTCACCCACCAGTCCTGTTTAAAGCATGGAAATTATTCATAACATTTTATAAAAACATACAGCTTCACCAGACAATAACCATCTAGCGAGCCACAAAGTCAGCATGAGCTGGAAGGATTTCTGGAAGCTGGAAGGAAGGGTGGTGGCTCTTTTGCATATTTCCAAGCTACTTTCTTCCAACAAGGTTTTGGCAGGTCAGAACTGTTACTCTGAAGCTGGCACTCCCCTGACGAATGAAAGGCACAGTCTGGCTCTTGCAGGATGGAGTCCAAGTTCCTCAGCCACAAGGACCACCTGCTCTCTCCTAGAGACTGAGGAAAGCAGAATTAAGATGAATAAAGCAAATTCAGCCAAACTGTTGACAGTCTTCTGCCATCTGGTCAAAGTAACATAGATAAAACAAGGTAACGTCCACTTCTGCAAATCTGTTTTCCTGAGGAGTTTATTTTCTACTGTACTTCTGCCATTTTGCCTCTTACTCGCATGAGTATGGTCATCTTTCTTCTCCAAGCTTCTTCTAGTTCAGGTGGTGGTAATTTGAGGGACAGAGAATAAGTAAAAGGGAGGTAAAATGCCTCTGCTTGAAACTTTTGGGCTTTGGAGACTGTGCAAAAGGTTCAATTGTGTAGCAATGAGCTAGTCTGGAAAAGCTAATGTGGCATGCACAACCAGCTGACATTCCGCATGAGAGTGCCTGGCATCTCCGTATTAAAATCTTTTATTAAATGTATTTATTTTTATATGCATTGATCTCAGCAGCACAGACACGCCACTGATGGTTACAGTCAGAAGGGAAAGCTCAGAGTCCTCCAAAATACAGGTAGGTCTCCTAGGGCACAATGCTCCAAGTTTTCCAGTACACCCCAAATCCTTTGCAGGAGACTGTGGGCATTTAAAAATAACTATTCAGGAAATAAATCTCTCATTAAAAGAAGGAGAAGATGCTTTTGGAGCACCTATCATTAACCCAAAGGCACACAGTGCATCAAAGCAGTGCATTAAGAAACCCACTCAAAACAGTAAAGAAAATAAGTCACGAAATAAACTAGTAAATAGGAAGTTTCCATGATGTCTCCAGTGCAGGATCAATAGCACTGACTCCAGCAGAATTCAGCATTTTATTTATAGGGCCTCCAGCCCTTCTACTGGTGAAGCCTCTGAGTGAGAGCCAAGCACAGTTGACACACTCCTGTCCCCAGATCCACGGACAGCTCCAGTCTTCCCACCCTGTCCTTGTTTCACCATCGCATCCGAGTGCAAAAGGCTCTGCAAGCTGCCAGCTTCCCAACTGCTGCTCCCTGCCCTGTAGGTAAATGGCAAAATGGCCAGCATGAAGCATTTCACTTAGGCTGCTGCTTCCCGGGAATGCCCTGGGCTAACGGGCTGAGACGCCCAGAGAGAAATGCCTGGGAACAGCAGCAGATACCCTGCTGGTTGCTGTCAGCTCAACAGATGGAAACACCACCAACTCAAATCAGCCTGAAATGACTCCTGAGCAGAAGGAGGGCAAGGGAAGTTCTCAGTAGTTACAGAAAGAGGGATCCCTAAATGTCCTGGGCTGCTGTGAAAGAAAAACAAGGGAGCAAGACAGAAGGTAATGCTTTTAAGACTGCTGGAAGACAAGAGTCTTCAGGAGGGGCTTCTCAGCATTGCAAGATTCTTGGACAGTATCTTCTTCCATCTTCACCTTTTGTACCAGCCTCTGCCTGGTAAATGTTCTCAGGTTGACCTCTTCCTACAGATTTTTAGGCTTCCAGAGGAGAGAGCACCACCTGATAGTGAAGTGTTTGCACCTGTCTCCCACCTAACTTTAGCGAGTGGCCACTGCTTTGAGAGTGGCTGAAGTTCCCAAAGTGAGAGATAAGACAGCAGTTCACGAGTAAGTTTTGCAGGTTTCATTGAGCAGCTGGAGAATCAGAAGAGATACCCACCACATACTAATATTTCTCTGTGGAAAACAATCAAATGTTTGGTCAACCCTCAAGACACCAAAGAAGCCACCTGGAAGATAACCATGGAGGTCTGGCAATCAAGGAAAAGCAGCCACTGCATTTCATTAGCTACTTAGCAATTCAACCATAAAGCAAAACCCACAGGAAACCGAACTTCACTAGTTCTTCTGTCCACATTTCTTCCTCTTCCTTTTATAAGAATCTCCATCAAAGTTAACACTGTCATCAGCATTCTATCCTGTCTAAAACAGGGGACCCACTCACCCACTCAAACAAAAAAACCCACTGAAGGTAGACTCAAGAGCCTTGTTTTCTGGCACAGCTAGGACACGTCCTCCCTTCTTGCTTATCACTGTTTTGTTCCCTGTAACAAAGCAGGACAGTTTTAAAGGCTATCATATTTCAGATCACAGCTAAATTCCTATAAACACAGCCTTCAAAAAGGAAGAAGAAAAGAGCTTTAGACTGTTTGTTTTCTTCTGTTACATTAAAATGGTATGAAGGTTTTTTTTCTTTTTCCACGTAATTATTCTGGTTGGGTCTTTTGTCTTCTAAAACCCTTCCTTGAGCACATTAGGTATTCAAGTCTCCTGTGCCCTGGCAAACTCAAGGGTGACTGAAGAACTAGTGGAATCATGACAGCACAGACGGGAGAGGGGGGAAATCAATACATAAGGGAAGGGAGCTTCAGCCAGACTCTTACAGCTCCCATTAACAGGCACACCTGGGGAAGAAATTCCTTGGGAAAGACTCTCTACCTGTGGCCTGTTAGCAGAGATGGCCACACCTGAGGTTCCAAGCAGCTCTTTTTAGCCTGGTTCTTTGAAATGCCATCTCTCTACAGCAAAACAGACTATACAGCAACATTGTACACTGCTGCCCCAAAATAAATAAGCAGGGAAATGATTTAAAAAAGAAAAAAAACCAAACATCCTTGTTTAAGAAAAATGTTCATTCTTCTAGCCATCACTGGGAAAAAACCCCAAAAACCACAACGTAAAAGAGACAGAAAGCTATTTTCCCATAAAATTCATTGCAAGTTTATTTGAGTACTCAATCATCCTCAGACATTCTGGATCTATTAAGGCCTGGTTTATGCCAGAAAACTCCACACAAAGTGATTTCAGTTAAACTAATGCAGCCTCTTATCCTTGCTGTTAAAACAGATATTTGTAGCAGACTTTAATCCATGCAGTTCACCTTGATAATTTCAGGAATTTAAGGGTGTCCACAAAGGGGTGGGGGTAGTAAGACTGTGGAAAAGACACACAGGCAAAATGCAAAACTTCACTACCTCACACGTTGCAAGTGAAAAGACAATTCCTTTCATGCCACCAATGCAAATTCAGCCCCCGAGAGTACCCAGAAACAGTATGAGAAAAATGTGGAGATTAAATTCCTAGGAGGCCGACAAATGCTCCTCCTTCATCCACAGAGCTGCTGAGGTGCACGCCACCACACTGAGAACATCGAGAGCACGGCCTTTCGCTGGCTTTGGGTAAATCTGGCTTGGGAACTCTTTCCTATGGCCCACAAGATGTTTGCCTGTGGAAACACAGGCTGAGAGTGGATAAGAGGCAGCCACATCCCCAGAAAATGTGTCATGGTCACCCTGAACACAGCAGTAGAGACAGAGTGGGTAGATGTGCAGCCTAACAGGGGCTACCAGCACTGGCTTGCTGAGTTTCACCTCCAGCAGTCTCCTCCTACCTTCTTTTTTCGCATTTATTTCAAGCAATTAGGCCCCTGTGATTCAACGTTTTTCCTTTAAGGAAAAAAGTCATATATCTATTTTCCACCTCTAGAGTTCGTGGTGACTGCTGTGGTTTTGCCCTAGGTGCTGACCAATACACTGGTGAGAGAGGTTTTGAGACAGGACTTTCCACTGAACTATGCAGCACTGGCTCCCTCCTGGAAATGTTATTTCCACAGAGGGACTGGCACATGCATGGCTGGTGGATTGGCAGCAAGACTGTCCCTGGTGGGAGTCAGGCACACCTTAAAGAAATTCCTCCACTGGGAAAGGAGGAAAAGCAAGGTCAGTGAACTCAGTCTTTCCCCACTTTGTGTGCACAGCTGCTCACGGAGATGGGCAGCACTGAAGACCCCAGGCTGGTTTGGAGCAACCATATTCCTCCACCTGCCTGTCCACGGGTCAGACCTGACCTCCCAGAAATGCAAACATCGCACCTCCCCGGAGCAGAGTCTGACATCTTTATCCATCAGAGCCATGTCCTACCAAGCCAAGAAACCCCCCACAGTGCCAAGGACCTACAAAGAAGGAAGTGGCCACCTTACAAATCCTCACAGCAGCCCAACAGGAGGTTGGCTCCTCCTCAGCAAGCAGGGTGCCATGATCCTTCTTTCCAGAAATCACCAACCACCTCCACTGACACAGCAAAACATACCAAAACAGGGCAGACAGCCCCCCGCAGCACAACACTTTTGGGTGGAAAATGTCAGGTTTTTCCCAAGGTGTGATCAAAGTCACTTTCCTTTGCTGTCTGGTGGCAGGAGCACCTTGTTGGCTGTGCAACCCCAGGCAAGCACTGAATCACTGCCTCTCCAGCCTCCCTGCATCAGGAACAAAAGCCAGCAGTGCCCTGGGAGAGGCTTTGCTTACTGTCCGTGCAGCAGCTCCTGACACATCCCAGACAGGAAAGGCTGGATTGTAACCTGCAGCCCCAGAGATACCAAAAGGAGGACACCATCAGCTTTACACACGCAGGAAACTTCACCCCACTGGAAAAATAATGACAAGGTTTGGGCTGTGTTTGTTTTTCCAAAGCCCCCAGTAGCTGTCACATTACAGAGCATCTCTGCCGACATGCTCAATCGCACACACCTGTGAGAACCTCTTACTTTCCTTTTAAAAATTTCCCTCCTTCCTGCCTTCCACTTTTTATTATTTTCATTGTTTCTCTGCAAGCTCATTTATCTTCAGAGTCAGCCATTTAGAATTTAATAAAAGGCTTCACTGTCTGTCCCCTTTTTTCTTCAAAGGCCCCGATTTATTTTTCTGCCTCTTCTTGGTTCCCCCAGCCTAATTATTATTATTTTTAACCTTCAGTAGTTTCCTTTGCTTTCTTCTCCATTCTAATCACTCCCTGCTCCTGTTTTCCCCTCTCTGTACTAAGTTCCTTTCATCCCTTCACCTCCCTCTCTGCCCCTGGCCAAGCATCCAAATACATGCGGAGCAAGCGTAACCAAACATAAATATGAAAGGGATCATCCAATTTCAGCAAAACGCTGGCCCGTACCTATTCAAATATTTAACTTCCAACGACTAAGCCCAAGAAGATCATAATTTTTTTTTTTACAGACCTCTGCAGGTCTTTAATAAACCTCAGCCTGCACCTCGATGACAGCCAGAGCTGCAGTTGCTGAGCTGTTCCCTATGCATTACAGCAGATTTGCTCCAAGGTAAGCAAGAGGGACGCCTGGGCTCGAATTAGAAGCAAGGAGATTTCATTCCCCAGTTGCTGGTTTATTGAAATTCAATGCCTCCCTCTCACCTGACACTTTGTTATGCTAACCCCGACCAGCCAGCAAAGATTCCCAGTCCGTGGGGAAGGCAAGCAGCCACACTCCCATCGAACCCAGGGAATTGTGTCCTGCAGGTCCCATTCCCATTAAACCTGGGGAACTGCACCCTGCAGCAAGACCTGCGGGTGGAGGCACTGGCAGGGACTCTTGCAGAGCACATCTCTGTCCCATCTCCACTCCTCCTAAAGCAAGGTAGATATGGGGTGTCCCTAAAAGCACTCCATGCCAGGGGACACCAGGTGATGGCCACATCTCACACCAGATTATGGCAAGGGCTGCAGGGGGCTCCTCCTGCCTTAGAGGGGCAGGACCCTGTGGGGTTCTGAACCCCTTGCACAGAGCAGCCATCAGGGTCCAGCACTGCTACTGCATGAAACCTTGCCATCCTTTAGACACTACACAACCATTTCATCCCTGTGGGCAAGGAGGAGGAGAGGAAGCTGTCTCCTGCTGGGAACATACAGCTCCCACCACATTTCCACCTTCTAAAAAGTGCACGAGCTTGCAGACCTGAGAGAGCGGCTGAGCTGGAGGAATTCAGGGCTGAGCAGCCAGCTGGGATGCCAGCTATCCCAGCCCATCTCCCCAGAGTCCTGTGCTGCACAGTGACGTCTGAGAAGAAAGATTAAAGCCCCAGGCAGCTCACAATGCCCTGGGATAAGCACACTGGGGAGAACTGCCGGCCCCTTTACCTCACTGCTCCGCCTGGGGAGAAACGCCAAGGCACGAGGAGGGCATGACAAGGATACAGACAAGGAAACCACACTTGGAGTGCAACAGAGCACTCACTGGAGAGCCATACTGCACTTTGCAAACATTTCATTACAAGTAAACCCTCCTGAAGGGAAGGAAATAGCATCTTTCTTTTCCAAAACAGGGGAAAACACGCAAAAGCTGAACCGTACGTGCCCCTGGGTGAGGCAGTAAGACAGCCTATCCTATAAATGCCCACCAAGGAGTTTTGACATAGCACTGCCACAGCATTGGCAAAAATACTGTGTTTACAGAGTGGAATAGGACTGCAGAACAAAGTAATCTGACTCTCCTCATTTCTAGAGGAGACAGAAGGCTGCTTCGAATGGTAGTGAAGACTTTACTTGTGGCCAATCTGGGTGCACAAACCTGGCTGAAAAGGGAGTTATCTACACTGTGAATTAATTCCTATGTTTTATGCTGGCTGTTTACACCCACCCTCAGCCATGGAGATGCCCTCAGTAACGTGGAAAGCCTTGGGTGAAGTTTTGCTGGAGCAACCCTACCACACCTTTCCAGATGCTGCTGCCCTACAGCAGCGCTGGAAGGGGCTCCTGCCTGCCCAGCACACACCCAGGCACCACCAGCAAGGACCTCAGGCTCTGCTGGGAAGAAGGTGCTTGTGTTTAGCATCCCACAGGAAAAGCAGGTCTCACCAGCACAACCAGCCCCACAGCAGCCGGCTGTGAGCGCCGCAGAGGGAAAGTTTTTTAAAACACCCCGAATTCCCCAGCATCCCTCCGGCTGCTTTCCCACAAAGCAGACCTCAAACCAGCCTCTCACTAGGAGGAGATAAATAAATAAAATAAAATACACCCGTGCGTGGGCTCATGCAATTTTAATCAAACTAATGTCTGCAAAAAGGGGGGTAGAGGGGCAGGGAGGGATTACGGTGCCACTTGTTCAAAGCGCTCCCGTTTATTCCACATCTGCGATCCCTTCTGAGCTCCCAGCAGCAGCCAGGAGTACGAGAGGTACAAAGTGAGCGCGGCGCGCGCTGAGCTGTCTCCGTTTTAGTCACCGTCTGCTGCTCGTGTCAGCGAGGGAGCACCCCGGGGAGCCACTCCTCGGTGCTGTGCCAGCTAATTACACACCGACAGAAGCACCTGGAGGGGGGGAAACCAACGGGAGAGGAAACCAAGCGTCCTGAAAAACAATGGGTAACTTAGGGCAGGGGGCAGGAGCTAGGGAGAGCAGACCTGCTTCCCATGGGGTTGGGGGAGAAGGGGTAGCATGTGGGCAGGGAGAGAGAGCACCCTGAGCTCTATTGGGAATGGTCTTGCCCCAAAGGAGCAAGGACACTGGAAGAGGGGAAGGAGACAGTGTGACAGCCTGGCCTAGGCATCAAAGCAAGTGGGTGGCAGAGGAACACTGAAAAGGTGATTGTGGGCATCTCTGAGGTGGAAGGAGAAGGCAGCAAAATGGAGCAATGGCTTGAAAAGTTTTGGGTGCCATTACCTGCAGAAGTGCCAGGCAAAATGCTGGAGCTGCAGGAGGGTGAGAGAAGCTGGTGGGTTGTGGGGATACAGCGATGTTTGCCAGCTGTGTCAACGCATGATGTGCTTCAGAGGTGAAGGGAGAGGAGCTCATGGCAGGAGCAGAAAGGGAGCTCCATCTCTCGCCTGACCACGCAGCCCTGCAAGCCCCTATCCTGGCTCCCAGCGGGCCTGCTGCTAAGCCTGCAATACCAATGCTCACCAGCCTCACAAAGGAACACAAAACGCTGAATAACCATTTGGGAAGTGGTCCATTCACCTCAATACCTCCCTCGGGGATACCTGACAGGCACTGGCTTCGAGGAAAGGCAGAGGCAACTGAGCTGCTCGGGGAGGGGGGGGCTCAGGTATTAACCCACCCCCAGCCTCTGGGACCTGGACACAACTCCCAGATGGGGATTAAAGCCAGCAAAATGAGAATTTCAAACACACACCCTGCAGCAGCAAATAATCAGGTGCCAAGAAGGAGATTAACCCTGTGGGGCTGAAGGAAACAAAGGCGTAAGAGCTGGTCTGTTTAAGAAGCTGCTGCTGCTTCTCCCAGACGATCACAAATCCGACCAGGAGGAATCCGAGGGCAGTGCCTGCGTGAGAAATACTGATTGCTGGGAAATATAAGCCTCTGATTTCACACAGAGCCACAACAAGTGGCACGAAGATCCCTGCAATAGCTTCTAGGCAGAGGCGGTGAGTCAGGTCGTCTCCCACCCAGGTTGTACCACAGGATGCATTGCTTCAGAGCTTATTTTAGCTGATGGTGAGCAGACCACAGAGCCTCCTGCAGTAGTCCCTGCTCTGCCAGCTCCCAGACCTACAGCAGGCAGCACACAGCACCCTTGGGCAATGACTGTCATGCCCTGACAGATGGGCAGCAGCTCCTTGTCTGGGGTCAAAGTGACACAGGCCATTGATGGAGCAGCAGGGCTATGGGGATGTCCTTCACAGGTCACAGAGCCTGATTATTTTGGGGACACACACACTCACACACACACCAGCCAAGCTGGAGGGGTCACTGAATACGCAGAGCCCGAAGTGCAGTGCCCTGCTCAGGATTTACTTGTTCAGGGGACCATCCATTCAAAGCCAAGACAGGGCATCCCCCAGCACAGAACGTGGAGCTGCTCCTCATTTGCAAGCAGATGCAGCCAGTGCTCCTTTTGGGAGGAGGCTCTCCCTGCACTCTGCTGGCAGGATAACAACTCTGAGAGACGTTCACAGGCTCCCTACTGAGGGGCTAGCCGTGTGTCATGACAGGCTTCAAGAGACATATCCCTAATGCTTATGCTGCTGCAACAGGAACACGGTTCCCAGTCAACCAGCCTCCAGCAATACCACCTTGGGCTGTGATCTTGTCAGGTTTCATAAGCTTAATCAGGCTCTGCTCTGGCTGGCATACAGGGGTTTCACAGACGGGCTGGCTGGCTGTCCTACTGCTCCACAGAGCATCCCTGAATGCTCAACAGCAGTGCTAAGTCCTGGCAGTCAACAGGAGGACTCACATTTCTGTCTTGTCAACTTCAACCAGAAGATAGAAAAGGACAGGATGGGTGGCCCTGTGGGCAGCAGCTGGGTGGACCAGTAATAGGACTGGGACTGTGGTGCCTGGCTCAAACTCTTGACACTTTAGCAGTGATGGAAAGCACCTTCTAGCCTTTCAGTGAGAGATCTGCAGTGGCTCCTGGGGGCACACGTGTCATCTAAAACATCTCATTAGTGCAAACTGTCCGCAGTTATCCAGCTTGACTTAGCCCTACCAGAGCATCCTGTGGCCTGAACATACCACAGGAGACAGCAAGTCCATCCTGCTGTACTGATGGTCTGTGACAGGGCTGCCTGCAGAAACTCATCCCACGGCTGCCACGGGGCAGCTCAGCACCCATGCAGCAACCTGAGCCAGCGCTGAGCTTTTCACAGCAACAGGCTCTGGCTAAGCCCGGCCCCACGGGCACAACCCAAACCCACAGCACTGCTGCCCAGCCCAGCCCACCTCTGGCATCCTGGTTCCTACTCTCCCATTCCTTCCATCCACATCAAACCCTCCCCACGAGCCCCTCTAAGCAATGAGATCTGAGGAGCCCGGTGTCTGTGAGGACGGCCACGCAGGACACACTGCTCTGGCCACAGACACAAGGGAGCCAAAACGATCTGAGAGTGCCGGGCACCAGCGCCTCACTCCCCACTGCTCACCAGTCCCTGTGACTCACAAAGTCACTTCAAAAGGAGCTCCTCAAAGCACCATCACCGCCTCTGACATCCCAGTCACAAAGGGAGAGGAATAAAGGGTAGGAGGCAGCAGTGCAAAGGTAATTACTGCATCCTGACAGCCCCGATGGAAGGACAGCACTGAAACCCCCATTGTCTGCTCCAGAGTCAAAAGCCTGAAACAGCATCTAGGGCACTCGAAGGACACATGGAAAGGGTAGGGGAAGAGCCCCCACAAAGGCCTGCAGGAGGAGGCCAGATGGAGAGGGACCCATGTCTCTGGCAGCTCTGGGGCCTCCTCCCACTGCAGGAAGGAGCACGGACACTCCTTCCACCCCAGCCACAGTCCCTCTCTGGGCATACCCATTCCAGCTCTGCCTGCTTCAGTACCTCCAGGATGCCAACCTACACACCCCACTGCTTTTAACAGCACAAAAACTCCCATCCAAGGTCTTCCACCTGCCACTTTCCACACTCCCTCCTCCTCCTCCTGACTCCCTAGTGCTGCTGTTTCCTGCTTTTCTTCCTGCTCCCTTTTCAGCTCTCTTTCCTGCCTCCTCTCCCCTTTTGCTTGGTTTTTAAGCCACTCACCTCCATCTCCCTCGGCCCGCTCACTCTCTGCCTTGCATGCCTTCATTTGCTCTCCTTCACCCTGCCCAGCACTGGGACGACCACAACCCTCCCATTCCCCCAGTAAGGGCAGGTGTGCCATAATCCCCTATCCCACAGCAGCCAAAGGGATCCGTCTTTGGCTCAGCTTACCCTGCACCCCAGGACTCTGCCTGGAGGCAGGAACCCCTCATGCAAAGGAATGCTTTTCCCTGTACCAGTCCTCTGGCAATGTTCATACACTCATCTGGCTTCAGCTGTTGTACTTGAGAGTGGCTGTTTGGATGATGGGCAGTGCTTCTGACTTAACTCACGGGATAAGCCCTGCAGAGCCAGCACACGGGTGAGGTGAGGCCTGAGTAGCAACCCTGGATAGTGACACACCGGCCCAGGACGTGACTGCAGAAGGGAAGACACTGGAAGCACCCCTGTGGTCATAGCCCATCTTTCACACTGTCCCAGAGCACCTGCTCCCTCTCAGGGCGGCCCTTCTGGCCGGCACCCACAACAAAGGAGCTCCTTGAAAGCACAGGATCTCTCCAAATTATGGACTCATGCCTCTGGTAAAGCCACCTCTCCACCCACCTTCCCCTCCACATAGGTAAACACTGCTGTGCCAGCGCTCCCCGCTTCCAGCCGCAGTGCCAGGTGGGCCACCCGTCGGGCACAACCACCACCTGCAGCTTTGCAAGGAGTCCTGCCTGTGGACAGGTGGCATCAGTACACCTGAGAGAGCGCAAAAGGTGACAACAGACTGCCAGAGCACCTGTGGTCATCTGTGGCACGCTGATGCAATTTTTCTGCAATTTTTCGGTGGACAGAGAGCCCAGCATTAATGCTCTGATAAGTAACCTGCTGCTTTGGGAGGTCTTCGCTTCCACACAGCAGCACAATGCCACAAAGAAAACGGATCTCTCTAAACCTTCTCACCCTCAGTGTGTTTGGCATTACAAGTTACAATCAGGAAATGCTTTTGGTAGGAAATGGCTTTATAAAAATCTTGCTCTCTGGAATAGGCAGCTAAAAATGAAGGATGACAGGGTCTGAGCAAGTTAAGTGCTCAGAGCGCATTGTGCCTAGGACTGAGGCATTCCTGTCCAGAAAACCCTGCCTGCCATGACACACTTCCCCAGGGCAGGCATCCCTAGTTCTGCAATTCCTTGGAGAGCCCTAAGTTATCATTTCAACTCGCAAACAATAAGGAATAAAGCCCTGAAGGACGCAATATGTTGAAACACAATGTCAAGGAGCTGGAGCAGGGCAGAGCAGGGACACTGAAGGGCATCCAGCCCATTAGCACCAACTCAGTCATCCACATCACTTAAGGCAGAGGCTCATTCAGACTTCAAATGGGGAGCAGAGCAGCCCCACCTCTTGCCTCCTCAGGGTAAAAATCACGCTTCTCTCTGCATTCTAAAGCGCCTTTGTTCGGGTTTGCCCTGTTAGCTCTGGCTTTTCTTTGTAGGCTCTCCAGAAACATCTCTTGTTGATGGCAAGGGCAAGTGGGGCGGCTAATCCTATTCCATTAGCATCCTCTGAAATACTCCAAGGACTAGGATGCCGCCCGGGTGCAGGTGGCCAGAAGGCGGCTCTCACTAAGACAGCACGACTTCTGGATGTGTGCACACACATCCAGCCCCAGAGCCGTCTGCCATCAATAAAGCCTGCCAGAGGGAGGGAAGAGGATAAAGAAACAGCCCGCATGTGACTTGAAAGGAGATTTCTCTCCTACAGGCACAGCTTCCCCAGTGCCAAAGGTCGCCACTGCTCCTCTTTTCTGAAGGTGACACGAAACTCCTAAATTGGGGGGAGCATGTTATGCGTAAGAACAACTGAGCACCACTCCACAAGGGCCAGGGAGGGTGGATGGGACACCCCCAGCCCCCCATGCTCCTGACGGCTGCAGCAGCACAGCCCCTGATACCCCAGGGGGCAGATATAAGGTTGACAGAAGCCATCCCCTCCTCCTATGATGACCCAGCAGTGCCTGCAGCACTCTCATGTTCCTTGCAGCCCTCCTTCCCATTACATTTCCCATTTATAAACAGCTGTTTGGCAGTATTACTAATCAGTGCTGCATGGAATAATGTTACGTTTCCCACCACATTACTGTTTTATCTTCTATCCTCCCCACCTCCAGCTGCTGCTTTCCTTCCACCACCCCCAGCCTGGAAAGCAGTAATACGTTTCTTCATTTTATTCAGGCTCTACTTCTCTGATAACACAAACTATTTGCTTACAACCCATGCAAAAAAAAAAAAACCAAAAAAAAACCAACCAAAAAACACCCTGAAAGTTTTTTTTAAATTAAATACTGTTAAACCCACTTAAAATAAATACTTGCTGAAGGAGTATCAGCTGGAGACTGCTCTCTGACTTATAATAATCCCACTGCGCCCAGAGAAATCCTCTTAAACCTATATCAGATAAAGACTGTAAAACTGTTAGAGGGCTAAACTGACAGGGCAGCCACAGAGTCAAGATGGAAAATTTCTCTCCCCAGCTTCTCCCTACCAAGGGGCAGCTCTGTCCCAGTGCAGGTCTGATTTCTTTCTCAGCACATAAAACAAAGCCCTGCACCACCTGAAGCTGAAGGGAGAGGGGAAAAAGGCCAGTCCTGCCAGGGCTTTGGGCTGAAGGAGGAGGACCAGGCTGCTGTGGGACCCAAAGCCTACCTCTGAGAAGCACCAAAGAATTGCTTTCCTTTTCCCACCTCTCCTGTGGGTAGTAGAAGCAGGGCAGAAATCCTCTGGAGCTTTAAACTTCAAGAAATCTCCCCATCTCCGCCAAACCCTTCTCCCCCAGATGCTCAATAAGAACATCTCTAAATTAGAGATAAGGATTCCAAATCATCGGAGCTAGGGGTGGGACAGAAGCAGTGGGCTTTCAAGTTCAGTGTTATCTTATCTGAGATGACAAAAACAATCTGATGTAGATTGGTAATGCTGCTAGGAGATACTGGGCTTGTGCTGCTCTGCAGTTTGCCTGAGCACTGGCCACCAGCTTGACTTTGTGGGTTTTGTAATTTTTCAACAAGAAGATGTGCATCCATACCACAGGGAGCATTTTGTGGCACAGAGCTGAGCAATGGGCACTGCACTTCCCCTCTGCTACGTGGGGACTCCATCGTCCATCACCAGACCTGTTTGTTCTCCAAGAGAACCCAAGGAAAGCATCGGCATCAACAGCAGGAACAGCTGCCCCTGCCTCTCAGGGCAGCAGAGCGGCAGAAGTGCAGAGCAACCAACTCTGAGGGGCTGGAACTAAAGAACAAATAAAGCAATCCTTCAGGGAAAACAAATTAAAAAAAAAGAAAAGAAAGAGGAGTGGGAGGAAGAGTAAGCACAGCAAAAACCTCCCCAGGGAAGCACAGCAGGAAAAATAGGCAACATGGAACGCCAAGTTTTCGGTGGTAATCAAATAAGGGCCCGCTCCATCGCAGGATTTCTCAGAGCTGCAGCTGGCGGGAGCCACGGGGACCGTACTCCACTTTCAGAGTTCACTGAGCAATTGCTAAGGCAGGGGACGGGTGCCATATGTTACCAGCTGCGCTCACAGCCATCACTTTCCCCGTTTAACGCTGAGAGACTCTTTGGAGGCACACGAGCACAGAAACCTGCACACTGTGTGCCTCTCCCCCGCCACCCGGTACTCCGGCAGGGCTGCCAGAAATGCCAGCAGGCTCTGCCAGTGGCACTGGGAGCAGGCCCCCATGCCAGGCAGCCACCAGGCCGTGCTGGCTGCTCAGCGCCCATCACTGGCGGGGAGGTGCAGCTGGAAGAGATGGGTGTCCCTGAGCTCCCCTCCAGCGAAGTGAAGGCAGCCCCTGGAAAGCTGCCGAGAGCACAGGAGGGAGGAGGCAGGTACCAGGCTCTGCCCATCCCACATTACAGCCTGCTGGCTCCACCACCTGCTCGCCTGACCCAGCCCAGCTCCTTCTGGCTCTACTTTTGTGCGCAGTAATTTCTTTTTTATCCTCCAGAGCTCCTCTTAGTTGTGCATACAGTGAAAAAGTAATCATCTGGTGGGGGGAAACAGGCTCAGGGCTGCCCAGAGGGCATTAGGAGAATATGTTAAATTCAGGATGGGAGATATCATTAGGTTGTTTTCAACACCAGACAACCTTTGCCCAAGGCTTGAACTAGGATGCTGAGTAACCCACTAGTGGCAGAGCTGGTCTTCAAATGCACCAGGATCTATGACTAAAGATTTTCCTATCCTGCTTAAAAACCTTTGCATCGTTTACCTCTTCTCAGCACATTATGTCAATATACACAAACAGCCTATGCCACCAATCCCTCTGCTCAGAGGGACAGACTGAGAGGCATCCCATAAAACAATTATGACTACCAAACACCTCATTTCATCAGGAACTGGCACACTGGCACAGCACATGGAAACGATCAGCAGGAGAAGCAAAAAGGGCACATGGTCTGAGCAGACTTGTTTTCAGCAACTCCTTTCAGGGCAGCAGAGGACCCCAAGCCTTGCAGCCTCATTGACCCTGAGGAGGCGAAGGGCTCGGCAAAGAGCAAATACCACATTCCTATCAACCTGAGGGACGCCTGAGAGGAGCCAGACACGGCTAGGGAGCAGACTGGAGGGCACGACTGCGAGCCTTCAGAAAAGAGGCTTTTTCAGGAAAGACTGCTTTAGTTCTCAAAGATCATTTTAGCTGACTGTTGTGACGTTACTCTTCAGGCTCGGCGCTGCACAGAAACCCACCCAAGCAAAACACCGCAGCTCTTCACAGTCTGAAGGCAAGTCAGCATTCGGGATTCCACACCTGCCTTCCTGACAAGGAAGGGACGTACGAAGTCTGGAAGTGAGAGGGCTCATTTTAAAGACAAGCCTAGATCTGCGAGCAGAGGGCTGTGCAATTGCCCGAGGCTGTATTAATTTACATTTTTAGAAATGCCTTTTAGAATACATTTTTTCTTACAATGCATGGGTGCAAGTGTACAGATATGTCCAAAAAAGGACACACGTTCTTATCGTAATTGTTCTCCACACGCTAGCTAAATTTGGAAAAGTACCTCTGCCTCAGAGGGGACAATATAAGGAAAAACATATGGAATACAGAGATGTGTTCCAAATGTGTCTGATGCCAGGTTTTTGAGAAACGGGTAGGTGGATGGCATTAAAAAAAGAAAGAATCAGTTCCCCAACTGAGAGCCCTTCCCACAACGCATGTCATGCCACCAAGCTGCTCGTGGTTTTGAGGGACAGGGCAGAAAGGAGAGGGAGGGGGAAAAAAAAACCCAAGAAAGAAACAAAAGAGTGGATACAATGGACTATCCATTTTTTAGGCACAGTCTGCCCACAATTTGTTCCATTTCTCCTGCACAGAGGTACAGAAGTGATATCATATAGTACAACAATAAGAAAGTGAAAATCAGGCAAGCAGTTCCAACAGGAAAGAATAGGAGATGGCATACCGCAACAAAACAGGAGTAATTGGAAGTGTTCAGCAGGAAAATACAGTAACAGGGGATGAGATAAAGACACAAAACGAGTGAGCCCTGCCCCACTCTGCAAGGACACGTACAGAGAGTTCAGTTACAAGCCATCAGTTCTAACCTGACTGGCATCTACAAAAGAGTGGTTTAGGAAGCTCAAGGAACAACCAGCCCATGCAATTCACTGCCAGATTGTTCATGACTAAAGCACAGGGTTGCCTGTGCCGGGCTCCCACGTCCCTGCCCACGGCACTGCGGATCACTGGCCCCCCAGTCTGGCAGTGCCTATCAGCCTCACAGCTTCTGAGAGGGGAAAATTGGGTGAGCTTAGGCAGCTACACTTTCAAGACAGCAGAAATGACTAAGCAGGACAGGAGATGAATCCTATTCAGCATTATTACCAGGCAGAGCTGAAATGTAAGCCTTTGTTTTTAACTCCCGCTATCTGAGGAGCTCAAAGCACATCACAATTATTTAGCTTAGACTTTGCGAAAGGCTTGTGTGCTATTATCCCTAATTTTACCAGCTGGAAAACTGTGAGAGAGATGGAGAGTGCCACATCCAGGGACATGCAGCAAGCTGGCAGCACAACAGGGCCCGATGCCTGCAGCATCACAAACCGGGTGCAACTCCCCAGGCTGTGGCCTGCCAGAGGTAAATATGTTTACCCCTTCCCACTCCTCCCCCATTAACAGACAAACACTTCCTTTCCATCCACAGCAGGAACATAAAGGAAACGCAGAGGAGCATAGGTCAATTTTTTGGTGAAGGTTACTACAGAGAGAATCAGGCATGTAAAGGAGGACAGCAAGAACAAAATACCCTGTGTCTAGTTGCAAACGACCACCTATAAGAAGACATTTGATTTTTTTTTTTAAAAATCCCTTTTTAATGTCAGCTAAAGGGTAATTTGAAAGTGAAGGACATTTTACTCCTCTGGGGAGCTAATTACTGCAACAAGCACAGCCCAAACGGGCAAAGATGAATGTAACTCACAGAGCACAACACCAATCCTGCAGCTCACTTTGGTTAACTAACACAGCTTGGCCAGATAAGGCACACACATGTTTCATGGAGGTAGCCAAGCTGCCAAGACAGAGTCAGAGAGATTAGGACATCTGTGCTTCAGATTTTCAAGTTCCACCTTCATACACCAGAGCAGAGCAATAGAGACAAACTCCTACAATGTCACTAGAGAAATAAGAACTATATGAAATATAAAAAATATGCCAGAAAAAATTAGAATTTGGAGATGTAAAATAGGTCCTTGCTGTTCTCACCTGGTTGAGATAATCAATGTTATGCCATTATTTAGCTCTGACCCTCCAAACTCCTTTATTTAGCACCAACCCTCCAAAATGCTGCTTAACAGTGGTTCCTTTCTGCAGTGCAGCCAAGTAGCTCAACACAGGATCATAGGACAACTCAGGGTGGAAGGGACCTTGAGGGTCTGTAGTGCAGCTATAGGGTCAAGCAGGGTCAGCTATAAGGTCAGACAAGGCCACTCAGAGCTTGATCCTGTCAGGTCTTGAAACCCTCCAGAGATGAAGCCTTTGCAACCTTTCGGGACAGGCTGAACTGCTTGTTTCGATTTTTGCCCTGTTGTTGCTCATCTGCAAAAAGCCTGGTCTCCCCAGGACACGAGCTGCTCGCTCGAGTACAGTGACAAACACTTCTCCCTGTCTCTCAGGTGAAGACAAAGAAGAAAAATGCAGCACAGAAAGAAGAGCCCCCAAAGACTTCTATCAGAACTGGTAGGTCCTTGTCTCCGGGATTGCCATCTCTCTCTTCGACACCTGCCTCAAGCAAAGCCACCTTCAGCCCTGTTGACAGCTGGAATAAGCAGCCACTGAGGTCCACGTGGCCCACATGGAGAGAAGTGACTGCTCTCATCCAGGTTGCCAGGAGCAAACTGTGCTCTCCCAAATCCAAACTGTGACATGACTTTCTCCCTCTACTCTGTGCACGGACAGATCACGTATGGCAGCACTTGACGAAGAAGGGAGGCTGCTGGCAACAAGCAGCAGCAGCTGGTATGGGATAATAAAAGTTCTTTTTTTTTTTTTCTTGCCTGCTACGCACTCTTTCAGCAGAGAGATTCTGGTTTTTCGTGGCAAGTTCAACAAAAGAGACCTGCTTTCTTCTCTTGAACGCTTGTCTGAGACACACACAGCTCCTTTCCTTCCAGTGCTAACTGTCTGGTCTGCATAAATCTTCCTTCCACCTCCCGTGCCACCAAAGCCTCTCCGACACACCCTACAGATGTCCTCCCTGTCCCAGCCACGGGCTTGCAAGTGGCCACGTAGTTAGATGCCACAGCTGCAGGGCACAGAGGATCCTGAAGACAAACTCCTAAAGGCATGATCTAAGTGCCCATGGAGTGAGTCCTGCTCTGCAGAGAGCTGCAAGTGCCTTGGGCATTTCAGGATTAGGAGACAAGACTCCACCATGCAGAGCCACAGCCAGCCCTGACCTCAGGCAGAGGGGCAGATGGCTCTTCACCCCAACAATGCTCTTGCCCACCATCACTCCTAAGCATGGCATTGTGTAGAAGCTTCACCACAATGGGGCTACCAGCCAAAAAACCACACAGAGCCCCTGGGAGCCATCACAGGTAATGCAGGATACAGGAGAACAGGGCAGAGACCAAGGCACCAACCCACCTGGGCAGGATGAGATCAATGAGAAACAGCAGAGAGCAGAAGTGTGGCCAGGCTGACAGGGCAGCCACTGAATAGCACCTAAGTACCATGAAAGCCTCTCTGCCCTCTGTGACCTAAGCCTGGCTGGAAGAAGGTCCTGGTGACCGTGCCTGCAGGCACCACCAGCTCCACAGCAGCTCCTGCCCACTGCAAAGGCAGCTGTGTTTGAGTGCTCCTTGTTTCTCAAGTCTGCACTGACATTGCTTCCTCCCAGTCTGTGGTACCGTGGAGACTGTGGTCTCCTCCCATCCAAACCCCTTTCATTTTTTTGCTTTAACTTGTTTAGGATTGATGCTGTACAGCTGCTTCCCCCAAAATAAAGACCAAAAGAGCTGCCACCCCCTCAAGTGCTTTGAAACCCTTCCTCCCGCTATATCACTACCTGTTTAAGAAAAACCTCAAAGCTTGATTTCTTCCCTCAAATCACTTACTCTGAAAAAGATCTCAACGTTTTTGGGAGCACAGATGAAAAAACACTGAGATAAAAGTCTGAAGCTTCTGAAGAGGTTAGACCTGGGCCTCTTCACTGTTATCTAAGTAAGGGTACAGGCACACAAACAACTCTTAGCAGAGATATAGTGGAGTACAAATTTGCAGTGACTCACGCTCTTTGAAGGAACTGCCATGTGCTCAGTTCTACCCTGCAGCAAAACACAAGTTTGCCCATCAACAGGAGAAGCACAAACCAGCACCTCTGTTTGCACAGCACTCCTGCAGCTTCACCACCTAAATTGCTGCGCAGAAACCTCCTCTTCTGCCCATATTTCACGAGTTAAGAAAAGGGGTAATCCCAATGACAATCTGGAAAATAATGTTGTCTTGTTGGTGGTGATGCTGTGCTTCTGGGATGCTGCTTTCCTTCACCTGCAAATCCTTTGCTGTCCTTAACTTCTTAAGAAAGTGAAGGAACAGCCCACATACTTCTCACAGCCAGCAACAGGCAGGACCCCAACACAATTGTGTGCATAGTCCCCAGACCCATGATTTAATCAGTCCAGTTTAAGTTTTATAACTCCCCTCTTCAGTATGCTCAAGTGTCTTCCCAATTCAACCACGAAGTCAAGATTCTCACCAGTTGCTTAGAAGCCTGATGGGGGAAGTTTCCAAAAGCAGACAAGTCTTCAGCCACTAGTGCCTAGCTCGAGTCTGACAGGTAGGATCTCTCTTTAGTCAACATACAGAACAAGGCACTTAATTTAAACAAAGATGGACTGCTCTCCAGATTTGTCCTTTTCTGTCTTCTGATGGCAGATACTGCCCAAACATCTACCACAGGCAGTGAGTCTGGTGTTAAATGGGTGGCAGACAACTCGTGAGATCTTCCAAAGTATCTTCCTGCCACCTTGACTAAAACAGCATGAACTACCCTCAGCAATTTTGTGTCAGCCTCAGGGAGCTGAACTCTGAAGGCAAACAACAGAGTTGCAGACTTTGTACGTGGGCTAATCCTTTCTCATAAATCAATCACAAGGCCGTGGTCCCACAACATCCTGAAGAGCTGCACCCCCCCTTTTTTTTTTACCCCACCTCCCTCAACACCTCTAATTCAGTCTGAGACATCCTAAATTCTTTTCCTAACACATCTCGCAGCCCAGGTATAGCTCCATCTTCCCAAAGATGCAGCTCAGAGGGGGATGAGAAGAGGAGCAGCAAGACACAGAAAGGCTTGTTTTTGAAGCAACAGAAGGAAATTGAAGAGTGGTGAAGAAGATTAAGCCTTGATACACATGTTTGCATGGCAGAAGGCCTTTGAACCACATGACTGGCCTCATTCCTAGCTTCAGTGAGATTAGCACTTGTGCTGCATGCCTAAATTCAGATAAGAGTCCCACAGAGTGCCTGGGGAGCACTTCTTACTCCAGGCCATCAGAGACATCAGGTCTTCAAAGCAGTACCAGACCGTGGCCAAAGTCTCAGTGAAGGAAAAGGAATCTGGAGCAGTGACACTAAAAATGAGAGAGGGACAACCAACCATGCCCGCTGTTCATGAGGCAGATAGAAGTGTACTTTCAAGCCAAACTGGCATGTCTCTGAAGCTGACAAGATTATTTTTCAGCAGCCTCGGAGCCCTGGAGACACAGCCTTCAACAATGCTCAGATGGCAGGGGCAGAACACATCCCAGCTGCTCTGCTGCAAGCTGAGCTGTCCTGGTGCAGACAGCAGCCCCACGTGCTGCTGCACCAGTGTCCCATCCAGCTCCCCCGTCACAGGGCTGTATCATGCAGGTGGGAAAAGAGGAGGGACTCCTCCTCCAGCTCTTTCCTCAAACCACGGGACACAACAATTCCAAGGTCCCAGAGCAGCAAGCCTAAAATCAACACTGCTTCAAACCCATGCACTTCACACATAAGTGGAGAGAATAGAGATGCTAACAAACCTGTCTCCCTTCAGGCTTTGCTGCTGCCAAAAAAGAGCCACTCAATCTAATGAGTCAATTAAAAATTCATAACTGGATGAACAAAAAAAAAAGTTTGGTTCTTTTTCTGAGGAAATGAGAACAATAACTCTCTCCTGTATATACTCTTCTCTTCTTGCATATACTCTCTGCAGAAACAAAACCAGCCTGAAAACCCCCAACCTGTAGTTCAGAGCTAAAACAACAGGAAAACAGAAAGAACATGTGATCTGCCCAGCTCTGCAGACAGGAGCCCATTTCCCCAGCAGGACTTCAGGGTCCAACAAGGCTGAAGTGAGCACCAGTTCCCATGACTGGGAGGCAGAGGGAAGGCTCTTTGTAAGGGCCTGCTGTCTCCAGGTCACTGCAGGGAGCACTCTGAAAAATTCAGTTTCTGTCAGAGTTTGGCTAACCCACAGAAAGCACCTTACACAGATGCCCACGTTCAAAATGTAAGTGACCCTAAGTCATTTCCAAAGGGAATTTTCAGAAATGAATTAAGCTAAACCAAATTAGGGCCCAAAATCCTGAGCGCAGGCATCCATGAAGGGGCATAATGGGGTTTAACTAAACCACTAAAAGTTTAGATCAATTTTCTTGAGTATCTCCGACACATGTAAGCCCCGAAGCCAATGTCCTCAAAGCACTGCTCACGGGTGCCTACGGACTCCCAAATCTACTGGTTTGTAGCTGTGGAAAGGGCAGGACAGAGCAAAAGAAGACCAACCCAGCTTTGACTCCACAGACCCTTGGAGAGCAGCTGAGGAGCTTTGCACTGCCCAGCCACTGGATGTTCTGACTGTGCTCAGCTGCAGCTCCCTGGCAGAGCAACCCAACATCCAACCCCACCCTGCCCCCAGGCACGTTTTTTCAGCAGGTGTTGGTTTCAATGGGTTTCACTCCCCGAGATGACTTAACAGCAGCAGCGCTGACTCAGGCTTGTTTAAACTGCAGTGCGAACTGCAAATCTGGACACCTAAAGCATATCACAGAACTACAAATAAAAAATAGAATACTCAAGGCATCTGCCTCCCGACTGCTCATGGACATCAGATGGGGAAACAGGCACCTAAATAAGCACCGGCACTCATGTTGTGGAGCTTCACCTGGGAGAGTGGCTGGGCTGGCACCTCTGAAGGAAAAGAAGCCAAGGCCACGCAAGCAGGAGGCAAGCAACTCAACCCAAAGGAAGGCTATTGTGATTTAAATCACATCCTGGCTTCTTTCACACAGGATTTCTTGTGTCAACACAGTCTGAACCAGCAACTCCACCACGGCTGGATAACGTCAAAGCGGTTTCCAAGCTGCAGGCTCACAGACACCTCCTAAGAAAAGCAAGCCTGCTTGCTGTCTGTGGCCTTATATTTTCATAGAGGCGTGTTTGTGTTGGGAAGGAGCTCTTTTAGGGGTCTTTCAGCCAAAGAGCTGGATGGAAGCCATTTGACTGCTGTTAGCTGAGTTAGACACTTCAAATACAATCCTGTTTTGAGATACAGAAAGCAAGCTGCAGCTCGAGAAGGTCAAATCTTCTAGTCAAAGGGGTGCCGTGGAAATACTCCAGATTTTAAAGAACCTGTTTTTGATTTTTCTAATGCAAACCAAAAAAAAAATAAATAAAAAAATCCCAAACCAGCTTCTCCACACTCATCTACAGGCAGCTCAACCTCATCAGTGTGCTGGTTTCAGGATGCATTCAGCACTGCTATAAGAGTCTGAAGATGACCATCCCTCCTGTTCCCTTTTATGTGCTGCTCATTATTACTCCTCTCTTCCCTGCTCAGCTACTTCACCACCTTTGGCACACAGCTCTCTGTCGGTGACTTGTGCCCTCTGATACCGACTCCCTGCTCTGTTCCCTCTGCGTAAATTAGTTCCACATCCATCTTGCTTTCAGCCATGGCTTCAAACATTCCTCTGCCCGGCCATGCTGCCTGGCATCTCATTTTTATCAGGGCCTTATTACTGAAGAAAGCTTGGTGCTTCCTGTGCCTCTACACCATGATTTCCTGCAATTCATACCACTGTGCCACCTGCTCTCCGCTCCGGCTCTCCCTCACTGGATTTTTATCTGGCAGCCTATGCAGGCCGCACCGCACGCCGGGGCTCAGGGGTCGGACACCCCACCGGCCCAGCCTCGCCGCGAGCGGGACAGCTTACCCACAAGGTTCATCTTGGCGCTGTAGCTGCCGAAGTACCTCTCGTCGGTGTTGGGCGTGTGGCACTCGTACTCGCCGGCGTCGCGGTCCTGCAGCTCGGTGATGTGCAGCAGGACGGCGTCCCCCTGCAGCCGCTCCACGAAGATGCCCCGGCTGCGCACGCGCTGGGTGTAGATGGCGTAGGGGAAGGAGGGGTCCACGGTGCTGACGATCTGCACCTCCCGCTCGGGGGCCGAGGGCAGGTAGATGGACCACTGGAAGTTCTGCTCCGCCGGGCCCTGGTAGCCGCTCACCTTGCACCACAGGGTGACGTGGGACCCCTCCGTGCGGTACAGGGGTCCCTCCTGCACTGTCACTTGCCGCTGGGCCAACGCCATGCCTGTGGGAGGAGAGGAGCCTGGTGTTACTGACCGGCAGGCAATCCCCACGCCCACACCCAGATATACCCATCCTACCACCCCTCCTTCCATGGCCATGCTGGACAAGGCGAGTCCTCACACCCCATTTTACAGCTGGCACATCGGGCTCTGAGACACCCCTCGAGTCACACTGCAGAATTCTTGCTGACTCAATGGAAGCGTTTTAAAATAAAACACCCCGTGAAAGGAGCAGTGGTGAGGTAACACAAAGCCCTTGTTTGGAAGCGGGAAGAACCCAGGCGTGAAAGGGCAATGCACCACGCAGTAACAAATCAGAAACTCAAGGTGACAGGTCTTTGTTTTCAGTACCCTTACTTTCCAACCCTCACCACCCCATGAAGAGAAGCCCCTGTGCAATCCAGGGGGCTGCGCTCCCTCCCTTCGGTGGCTGGGCCACCCAACTCCAATGCCCCAGGCACTCATCCTCCATCAGCACACCTGCCAGAGGCTTCAGCTGGTACAAAATCCCATTCTTTTTCCCCAAACCCAGCACACCTTCTCCACTCTCTCTCATGCTTGTAACGGCACACAGAGAAAGATCAGGTTTTGGGCACTGCCTTCCCAAGTCTGTTTGAAAGGTGTGCATTTAGTACATAACAAAACCAATTAAAGTTAATGGAGGGAGTGGGCACATTACACTAAAGCTCACTGCCCCTGGCTGCTGAAGTCAGGGCCCAGCACCGTGAGCCGTACACACACAAACGTGTGCAGCACAAAACAAAGACAGCCCCGCAGCACGGTGACTGCGATCCACTGTATTTTTACACAGATTATGGATGGCTGGCCCTTGGGCTCATGGCACATTACCAGCACAGCCCTCCAGGGGCCAGATAAATTACAGCAATCTATCTTGTTTGTTGCTACATCAAAGGCTCGAGGTCTGGAGACCACGGTGGGTGTTCATCGGTTATTGAGTTACCAGCAGCATGCACACATGGCAAGGCCAATCACCCTGGCTTCTGTGACTGCTTGCTTGCCATCATAAAACAGCAATAAGCCGATTTAAAGCAGGTCCTGCATAATCACGTTTGCAAATTTCATCCTCTCTGTGCGTGTGTATGTTGGGGGTTTCCCCCTCTCCTCTAATTTTCAGTAACAATGCTCAAGTCCAGAGAAGAATTTAACCTTTCAAAAACTGGCATCCTGCAGGGGAAGAGGCAGCCTTGAATATGGGGTTTATTGATTCAATCCCGCCCTCTGGACATCGATGTCCAGACACGAAGTTTTTCTCCACAGCCAGCCTGGACTGGAGCCAGCAGAGATGGTTCTTAGCAGCTTAAAACAAATTGTGAAAAATGGGTTCAGCACATCCATCAGGGCATGCAGCTGAACAGATGGAGTGCAATTCAAACTATTAACTTGGGCTCAGCTTGCTGCTGCTCCAAATTATGTTTCTTCTTACTCTTTATGAAATAATGTGATTTAAAGGGAGGACGGGGAAAGCTAGCACATTTGAAACAAACAGAGGCAAACACTCCCCCACTGTTTGCTGTACCAATCTCTTCATCCTGGGGAAAGATACTGCTAGAGACAACTAACACATCTAAGGTGCAGACAGCCTCTTCTCTCACCCCACAAAGGCCAAAGGACAAAGCAAATACTAGAGCCTTTGAAGTGAACTGTTTTCAAAGCAGCAGGAAGGGCAAGATCTTTATTACACACCTAAAGACAGCTCATAATCCAATTTTTGCATGCACATGCAGCCTTGCTACAGCATACAGATATCCCACGTGCAATGACAATTAAAGTTGCACCACAAGGCAAACACGCAGTGGTAGGAATTAGAAGTTGCACACACAACACTCATTCAGGTGTTTCTCAGCTAAGTGCACAACTTTGTTTATCAGGCTTTTAACATGGTGCTGGATTTTTTACATAGGAGTTATCCAACTATCTGGTTGAAAAATAGCATTTCATCAGAGATGCGTATCGGACTTTCCAAAGTTCACTGGAAGATCACAACACTGGGGACCCACAGCACAGGTTTTTGGTAGATGTCAAATCTCACCACCCTCATGGCCAGCACTAACATGGGCTTCCTTCTTCCCTTGCCAATAGTTTTTGGACCTTGATTGTAACTGTACCTGGAGTCCTCCTTCAGATTCTGAAGAGACCCACTTCATACATTCCTCCTCTTTTACTCCCTCTTGCACTGGATTGCTGCACCTTCCTAAATGCAGCCAAAACGGAGAGAGTTAAGAGCCAAAGAGCTCCTTGCTCCCCGTTCTGGCTCCAGGAGCTGAGGGACAGAAGGAGACAGTGCAGAAAAAGTCCTGCCCAGCTCCAGTCTGGATAGAAGACAAAGTAGTCAGGCTTTTGTTACAACTTGCAGCAGGCTGCTGTCCCAGAGGTGAGACACAAAGGCTCAGAAGTTGGATGAACAGGCTAGATCTCCTGAGGGGCAAGGAGCAGCACATCCGCAGTGCTGTTCCCTGTGCCTGGCCGAAAACTCCTGCTCCAACACAGCTGGGCACAAATGCTTTTCAACACTTAAAAAAACCCAAACCCGAACAGCAGAAGCAGGAATACTTCTCCAAAACTATTTTAATCAAGAAAAAAAAGAATAAAAACAATTAGCCTAAGGCAGACATCCACCAGCACATGCTGTCCTCAAACAGTTACCTTTTGCTTGATGTTTGGCATTTTGCAAGCTCTGGGAATTGCTACATCCACAACACACAGTATTAAGAAGAGAACTGCATTTCCTAGCGAGCAAGTGCTCTGATTAACAAAAATAACGTGTCTAAGATCCCATTTAAACTCTTATCATTCCCTCTTGAAGTGAAAGAAGAGCTCACTGCAGGAGGAGCTGTGTGCTCCACACCTTCCCTAGGACACCCAGGAGACAGTGATGGTGGCATTTGGCTGGTACTGCACTGGCACAGCTGGCTTTTAATTGCAAATCCAATATAATTTACTGACAACGCAAGGGCTGATAGGGAGGAGGTAGTGAGCCAAGTGCTACTTTAAAATTAATAAGAAATTATAGGTTTGTGCATCTGTTTTTTCCCAAAAGACAGCAAATCCCATGCAGTAAGGAGGAAGCCATTCCTGGATCCTTATCCCCTACAGATCTGGGCTATTGTTGACAGCCTTTTGAGCTAGGAGCAAGCCAAACAACAGCCAGACAGCTCTCAGCTTACCCATCTCCCAGGCCCTGGAGGTGCACGGGGGATAAGAGCAGTGACAAGAGGGGACATGCAGCCAGGTGACTGGACTCAAGCAGCAAGGGACAGTGCAGGACCCAGGAACCTCAGATGCCCAGTCCCTGCACCCTCCCCTATGCCACCCCACCCAGCAGGCTCCAGGGTCACTGCAAATGTCATGGGAAACAGCTCCGAAAAGCCAGGAAAAGGAAAGAGAAAAATGCCACGTCAGGGTCACACAGTCATTGGAGCCTCCCTTGTCACATCACAGCCAGGATTTCAATGCCTCTTCAAGAAAGAAAGGAGCAGGAAAGGAGCATCAAGCATCCCTGCCAGCCAGGCATCTCCCCCAGCAGTGCTGCAGCTCAGCTTCTGAGTACACTGTGTCTTTGCAGAATCTGTACCCTCACAGCAACCTCAGACGATTTTGGCAACATTTGACCTTTCCACGGAGACACATGCACAGCTCAGAGCTCTGGTTTTCCACGTGCAACTGGTCATCTCAGGTGCCTGATTTGAAGTACTTTGAAGACACCCTGTTTCAGAAAGTGCCGAACACTTACCCTCTGGGAAGGAGGTGGACCTTCAGGTCCCTTTCAGATGGGCGTGCAAAATTTGAGCTGAGAACATTGACTCAAGGCTTATTGCAAGGGACAGGTGGGTGTAATGAAAGAAAGGATGCCTGAGCACACAGAAACTCTGCCACAGCACTGACAGATTAAAAGTATAAATAAAAACTCATGACAGAATGATGAAAAGCTTCTTGCACAAATACTCTCCCCATCTCAGACCATACGGGTTATGTCTGCACTGCATCCAATGGCACCACAGCACTTGCACCAAGTTATCTTAGACATCAATAATCACTGCCAGTAGTTGTTTAATCTAAAGGAGAAACCTGAGCTCTTGTGAGTATTATTGTGGGTCTCTACCCACTAGAGAGCAACTAAAAAGGTCTTGATATAAATATCTTCCTGGTATAGATATCTTCTGTAAGCACAGGGCTAACAGTGCTTAACACCAAATGGATTACATAGTTTGAGGGGATATTTCTACCCCTGCAGCTTTACAGCAGTTTTCCTTCACTGAGAAGCTCTGAAGTACTATTTGTCAGTAACTGACAATACTAATCCTAAATTTCCTTTTAAAATTACTTTGTGCCTTTGACTACAGTTATTAGATAGAAAACACTTCCAAAGAGATCCCTCTCCCTTTCACAAATACACAGCAACACATCTGGGTTTTGTTGTTGTCGCTTTTGTTTGTTCAACTTACAGGCGCTCCTGAGAAAGTGTCAAGAGAAGAGCAACAACGAGGATGAACACTAGGGAATGGCTTCTCTGTCAGAAATAATGGAGTCTGGAAAAAAAAAGGTGACTTGAAGGGGATTTGGTAGAGGTTTTTTCACAAATACATATACCATGGCAAGGATGGTCAAGAATTTGACCTTCTACCATCTCTTCTAGTTTAAAAACCAAGGGCCATCAACCGAAACTGGCCAGATCCAGATTTGCAACAAGTGAGGCAGTTTTTGCAGCTGCACACAGCAGTCCTGTGGATGCCCCTGCCAAAGGACACTGCGGGTATGGAAAAAGTTCACATGGGTCAAAATGTAAGTGGGACAAACACATGAAAGAGGGCTACCAAATAGGTAAATCACAGCAGGTTCGTAAAGCTCCCAAAACAAGCTACAACTGCATAGGTGCCTGCCTACAGCCTTTTGAGGCGTGATGCCAATCAAGGTGTGCAGGATTTACTCTGAACTGGTACAGCTGTCCTCGTGCCACTTCACAACCCGTGTCATTGCAGACTATACTCTTCAACCACGTGGGTCACATCTGGTCTGCAGACTATGCCTTGGTTGTACTACAACAGAAGCTAAAAAAACCTACCATTTCAGCTTCTTCTCTAAGAGCGTGACTATTTCTGCTCTGAACAACTGAACTGGCTTCCTCAAAACATCCTTGGAACTGACATGGGAGCTTGTGCCCCTGTACAGGGAAGGGAAGGGGAGCATGCATAAATCCTACTTGGCTACAACAAATTAGCATCTGTGGCAGACCACAGGACCTGGCAGAAAGTCCCCAGTAATGAAGACAATTCAGACATAAGTGCTAAAGGGCAGTTATGCTAAAGAGTCTAATTCCAAGCTTGAGGGATGCTCCAAGCAAGCTCAACCCAAGAGCAGGTGCAAGTGCACACCACAGGCTGTGGCCACTGCTGCCTTCCTGCAGGTCCTGGGGGGCAGGGGACCTGCAGGAGCCCAGGCTGACACCCCAGCCAGCCCCTGCGCTCCAATGCACGGGATGGAGGTGAGGCAAGTGCCAGCAGACTTCTTCCTGCTGTTCCCTGTGTCCTGCTGCCCGGGAGCTGCAGGCTGTGGCATCGCCCCTCCTCAGCATTCCCACTCCCCTGCCCCAAAGCAGGAGCACTGCACCCTGCACAGCCCTTTGCTCCCAGCAGATTATTCAGTGACAGTTAACATTCTCTGAGCTCATATTCCATCCTAAATTCAGATTAATTTTTCAGTCTCACTTACGCATGAGGCCTCCTGGGGGATGGCCCTTCCTCTCTCCCTTCTGTCACCCATGGAGGATGCAGACACCTCTTGCCAAACCCAGCCCATTACTTAGTCCCTGCTTTTTCTCTGGACTCCACAGCAGGGTTGATACCCACAAAACAGTAATTCATTTCAAGAAGGCTCTTCCACACTCACCACTGTCCAGCCACTGAAAACGCTCCCCCGAGCAACCATCATTGTTTTTCCCCATGGGCTGATGACTAATAAAATCCCAGAGGGAGACTCTGCCCCACCAGGCAACACCAAAACAGAGACAATCTTTTAGCAACACATACCTGCTTTTCTGTGAAGTCTCCTGTTAAGGCACACAACCAAAAATTAGGTTTGAGCTTAATTTTTTGCATAAATGAGTCACAGCAGGAACAATCTCCATACACTGCAACCTGCTGCCAGATGGAAAAAACCAATGCTATCAGAAGAAAACATGTGGTAAGCCCCTCCCATCCGTCCAATACCATAAAGCCTCATTCTGGGAAAACACAGTGTTTTGCTTGGTGTATTTTTTGTCATGCCAAGAGAGCTCAGTGTACTGAAAGGCTGGCTGGAGTCACCTGCAGAACAACTCTGTCCCTTATCCTCCACCCTTTTGCTTTAATGTTTAAAAATGGTGCAACCAAAAGGATGCCTGATCTCCTATCCTCCTCCTCCTCCACTCCTGCCACCATCCCACCACTCCCAGCACATGGACCATCTTTCCCTAAACCAACTCATAAAGCTATTCATTCCTCATTCAAATTCCTCCCACCGCTGAGCCAGCTAAGGATGGCTAAGTGGCGAGGTCAGCCAGGAGCAATTTATACAATAATTGGTATGGAAATACCACAATCAGTGGGGAAATATCAAAGCATGGGCAAACTAGACAGGAGCCGCCAATGAAGCTCTTTGTTCTTCCAACAACAGTGCCTTCCCTCAGCTCTGCTCGCTGCTCCGTCTCACAGCCACTCACTTCCACAGCAGATGTTTACTGTCTTTCAAGAAAAATGTTTTCAATAAATATGAAAGAGATGACACTTCTTTTAATCACCACAGATTGCTGTGGCCTGCGACTAGCTTCCTAAGTTCCGACTGTAAAAGAGGTCTTGTACCTCTGCTATAATTATGCATCCAGTCAGACATCCAACCCCCTGGCCAAGATCAGAGCCATTTTACATCCTTTGGTTCTTCTTTAGATCTGGCCCTTATATTGACAGAAGACTTCCTTATTTTCCCCAGTATGGCATTGGTATTCTGCAGATGCACAGTGTGAAATGTGATCTGCCCTTGTGATTTCTTCCCCCCTTTTTTTAATCAAACTACATCCTATATGGATGTCACATTCCTCTAAATGTTCCTTCCCTGTTCTACAATTAGGCATGTTAAAATATGCTAGTTTTAACACCACCTTAGAACAGCATATTCTTGAGCCACAGATCATCTGTATTACTACAACCTTTAAACTTCTAAAAATGCCGAAAGGATGAAAGAATAATTTGTTATCTACGCTGGGCACTGTGAAGACAAGAAACAACAGGCTTGGACTTGAAAGCAGAAACTCAGACTGGTCATGGGAGCTAGCTACATGCTCCATTTTCCAGAAGCTAGGAAAGTGAGGCAGCAGAGAGACTGCCTTGTGAGACGGAGGCATCTCACACTACAGCTTCTTCTAATAGACATTTACTTTCTTCGAGGATACCATAAGGCAGAGATGAACCTGCCCCAGGGGATGCACGACACAAGATCTCCCTGCTCTTACAGTTCTATCATTCTCGATCATCCCACCAGAAAGTATATTTAAAGTTATTTTGCCGCACAGAAGCCTGAAACTACTCTTTAATCTAGTACAGCTTGACTTTGAAAAGTCAAAGTACTCAGCGTCCAGAAGCCAGCCAGCCACGCCTGTGGTCAGAAAAAAGAGCAATACCCATAATAACCAAAGGAAAGAGGATGGCTGGGCAGTCCCTCTGCACACAGATCCCCGAGCTCTGGAGCTCATGGTGCTCAGCCTTCTTACTTCACAAGGGCTTTGAAGCAGCTGGTGGCACAAGATGTACCTGATGTAAAAGGTAACAACGCATGCTGGTGCACGAGGGACAGACTGAGCTGGCTGCCCTGCTGGTTCAGATGCATAACGGTAAATGGCTGTTGGGGGCTCAAATATCTTTGTGCCACACACCTACTGCTTCCTACTGCTTACTGCAGTCTTACTGTTTTCCTGCAAAGATGCCGAGAAAAAAGAATCCCTTATAACCTGCAATCCTTGGATTCACCAAAGCTTTGACTAACCCCACAGAATGGCACAGAGCTCCAGCAGCACTACAGGCTCTTTTCTGTACCTAAGGTAGAGCTTGTCCTGTGAATCACTTAAGCAACTAGTTCTCTTCCTCCAAGGTCAGCACATGACCTTTGCAGCCCTTTTCCATCTCTCAGATCAGCATGTTCCTCGCATACTGTATCCTTATCGTTATGGGAAGAACACGCGAGCAGAAGCTCCCTGGCAGATTATGCTTATATCGGGAGTATGCAGGCAGGAAGTGTTGGCTTGCCCACGCAGAACTTCTAACTTGCATCGCTCCTCGTGCCTTATCCTTAGGAGTTTCTTCTTCCTTACAGCCCACTGAATACATGCCCTAGTGACTTGTATCACTGCTGCTGGTTCCAGGTCTGGTTAAGCACTACAGTAAACAGCAGCATTTAAAGTGGTCTGCTGGAATGCCCAAGGCAATGCCTACTTTTATATTTTCCAATGAAAGGCAGTGATGGCTTCATTACTACCTCCCCAGCCTGAGTTCTGAAGCTGTCACCACAGGTACTCCCTGCAAGATTTAGCGCAGACCTGCACAAAAAGTGAAGTCTCCTAAGATTCCTGTGTGTGCTTTTTCTTCTGTTCTTTTAGCTCTTAAAATACATGTAAGGACACGCCATTCACCCTGGTGCCTCTACTGCTGCTCCCAGACCTCTAAAAGGTTCAGCACTGCCATTCCAGCACCAAAGCTATGAAGCGCCAACACACATTTTGGACTGCTGAACTCTTAGCTGGTATCTGTTCCCACACTATCTCAAGAGGAGGGGGTGAAATGAAATTGTTTTGAGCATCAAAGCTAGGCAGGAAATTTCTGACATAGTTCATTATGCCCTCCAGCCCCTGTATTTCTTTTTATTATCCTTCTTTAGTCTTCAAGTCCTGTATGTTCAACATCCAGGGTCACTCTAAGTATTGTCAAACATTATTCCCCGTGCTATCACTCACTCTCAGACAATAAGAAACTTCATTTTGTTTCACAGTCAATAACGTTTTAATGTCACTTCTTTTTTCGTTTTCCTGCATGCTCTGCGATCCCTTCCAATATTAAAAAACAGAATGTCCCTATTATTGCTGTAATTCACCTCATAACATCCCAGATGCTTAAAATACTCTCCCAGGAGAAAAGAGAGTCTCAAATCTCACCTTCACATTATCCTTGCCAAGAGGAAACAGCATTTACTACCCAGCCTTTCATTAAAGGAATTCCCTCTCTTTCATGAGATCTCTTAAAATACTTCTGATGCCTGGAGAGCCTGGTTTCTTACCTTCCCTCAAATTTATTTTTCCTCAAGAAAAACAAGGCTTCTTGTTCCCTTTATTTAAAACACAGGGAGGAAGGACAGACAAAGTGCCTCCCTCCATCTCCAAAGACAAACACCAGTGTTTTGGCCCATCTTTCCATACTCCTTGAAGTTGCTTATTTGGTTTCCTGCCCTTCCCTTTGCTCCAAGTAACTCCAGATTTTCCCTTACTTTGGTTAGGATGACACTGAGGAGTCCAGCACCCTTATTTTCTCTACAACCTTTACTTGCATCTTTGTTCTTCCAGACAGGGCAGGGCTAGAGCACCTCCTTTTCAACCTCCAAACTGGAAGCCTCAGGCAGCCATTTATTAATTGCTAAACCCCGGAACTGATTACCTTCTAGAGAGAGAAACTTAACAGCAATCTGTTCAATACTGACAGGCTGGAAGAGCTGATTACAAAGTGCCCTGCTGCACATTCCCTCCTACCTCCCAGAGCACACCATTCCTCCAGCACTCCAGCTGTATCCTTAGGCACGGGTCTGCACCTGCTCCCCACCTCCTTTGGAGCACACAGCTCTGTGGAACTAACACTAAAAAAAAAGTTCTCAAATATAACATCTAGAAAAGAATGCAGCCGGGGCAATCTCTTCCTTCTGGCATGCTAAAGAAACATTTAGCCATGACCACCAGCACGAGAGAACATTCAACCTGCAAAGCACAGCTGCCGTCTTGTACTCCTTCAGCAGAAAGAGCTTTCAGGTAAACAGCAAACTGACTTATCCCCAAAGTCAAGTGTACTACCTAAAAGCATGCATTTCTCCACGACAGTTTCCCCACCCCACCACAAAGGATCACAGGAATAGGAAGTATAGCCATATAACAGCAGACAGTTTCCATTTCCTCCCCACAAATTCGTCTGGATTCTTCCCTGTTCACTAAGCAGCAGCAAGACGCTGCCTCTCAAAACTTCCACGATTCAGTCAGACAGCATCCCTGAAAGACAGACAAAGATCCAGGGAGATTCTTCAGCTACCTGCTGCCTTTTATAGCTAATTAAGATGTTAGAACTCCTTGTCTGCATACACTATAATTTATTAGTTTGACATGCTACACAGACTATCAGCAGTTGTCACCAAGGCTCTCATTTCAAATGGGAGGACAGGAGCTTTCTGGCATTTTGAAGGGAAAACAGAACAAAACAAAACAAAAAAAAGGGATGCAGAAGCATTTATGTTACTATTTCTTCCAGGCGGGGAGGGAGAAAGGTACAGTCATTCCCTCCTAAGCACAGTACTACTATCAGTGAGTAAAAAGGACAATCAGATGAGATTCTCCTCCCTGAGGAGGAACAAGCCCAGGCACCAGTGGGAACTGACCAGCTGGAAAGCACAGGAAAACACTTTTTATATGAAACAAACAAACAAAAACAACGCACAACTGCAAAGGGTAACGGCACACTGGCACAGACTGCCCAAAGAGACTCTGGAGCCTCCCTCCCTGGAGGTATTCAAAAGTCATCTGGGCATGATCCTGAGCAACCTGCAGGGAGCTTGGACCAGATGATCTCCAAAGGTCCCTTCCAACCTCGACTGTTCTGTGAAGGACTCTCCAAAAGGACTGCATTCTTTCACCACTACTGCAGACTCAGTTACCTTAACTCAGCACCAAGCACCTACTCAGAGCAGCCTCACTGCAACAGATTCTCTACAGAGAGAAGAGTGGCAAAAACACCCTTATCCCAGGAGATTCCGTTTAAAAATGTCGTTTCACAATGCAGTTAAGCTGATCTAGGTACCAGCTGCCATGGCAAAGATGCAGTCTTGCTTTCCCACTCACTTTATTCCTAGCAACATACACATACTCCTCTCCCCGTGCTTGACCTCCACATGAGCTGAAAAAAGAATGACCCAAGGAAAGAGTTACTGGTTTTCACCACGAGAGCAGGAACACTTTTTTCTTTGGGGGACAGGGGCAAACAACCCTTTTAATTAGCAGCAGGGATATTCCACCAGCTCAGCCACGCTGTGAGAGACAGCACCTTCAGACAGCCAGCAGATGGGTCAAGAGAGGGCAGGGAAAGGAGAGCAGGGAAGAGTGTGAGGAAGTGCCAAGGTATCTCTCTGCTGGGAGACCCTGATGGCAGGTCTCTAACAGGCCTCGTGCAAAGGCAGCAAGTGAAAAAGTGCTGCAGGTGCTCGCTGCAGGTTACTCCCCATCACACGGAGTAAAATAAAAGGGTTCCAAGCCACCACTTTCAGCCAACAACCCTAAGAGCAGGAGAATTAATGAAGCCTAGCTTCCCAAGCCTTCAGGAGGGAGGCTGTCTCTGAGACTAATGAGTTGACTGCAAGCTCCAGCTGGAGCTTCTCCTACAGCTGGCACAGTCATTTGGAGGCACTGCTGAAGCCCTTGAAGAAAAGGGTCTCCTTTGGTCCCCTGTCACTGCCCTGACTCAGCTACCTACTCTTCACAAGGCGTGCAGGAACTCGTTTATTTCCAAGCTCTCTACTCCTGTCAAATTTGCGTAGAATTGGCCAAAGGGCTTCCAGGTTATCCGGAAAGGGGTGGCAGAGGCAGCATGATCAGATAAGCCCTCTTTCCCTGAGAACCCAGCCTGAGGAAACACAATGAGAGGCACAGGCTGGGAATCAAAAACCACAGAGGGAAGAAGCACTAAAAAGACAAGGTAGAACAAGGCTAAGAAGGGCTTTAAAAGGGAAGACACGCATCTTGCATTTGGCACAGCAGAGGAGGAGGAACTAATTTGAGAGTTCAGGGGGATCGGCAGACAACAAAAAACCTGAACGAATTTCAGAGGCAGAGATGGATAGGAAATGCTGCAGCTTACACTCCTGAAGCAGGAAGACCCAGGTGCGTGCACATGCATGTGTAAGCAAGCACCAGAGACAGAGGTTAAAATTTTGAGTTGAACAGAAATATATGAGCCTGTAACATCAGCAGAGAGAGGCAACTCCAGTTTTTACGAGTGGACAAAATTACAAAAAGGCAGGGACTGCAGGAAGAGGTGGACAGGGTCATAGAATAGACCCCTTGTAGCCACACAAAAACAAACCCTGAAGCTGGTATACAGGGTAAACTCATGAGATTATAAGAAAAGCTCTGTCAGAAAGGCAGGAAAAGACAAAGACAACAGAACTTAGAGGAAAGATCTCCAGAAAGAGACCAAAACTGGTTATTGCAAGGTCAATTACAAAGTCAAGAAAGGTAACATTTGATCACAACCGAGATGTAGAGCAGTGGGGGCTATTAAGAAAGCCCTTGCAAAGTAAATCACAGAGACAGACGAAACTGACAGAGAGCTGGGAGGCAAAAGCTCCAGACAGAGCATCCCATGGGGCTTGCAAAGGACACAGCAGCTGCTGGAGGAGGAGGGGATAAAGCAGCTTTGCATTGAGGGAGAGAGGCTATGAGTAGGAAAACAAGTAACAGAGACAAGGGAAAATGAGCTGGGACCCTTAAGACAAGCAAAAAGGTTGGAAATTCTACCTTTGTGAAAAGCGTGGAGAAGGAAAGCAGGACAGCAAACCAACAGGTAAAGACAGACCCTCATTTGTAGGCCATTTCTATTCATGAAGTTGCTACAGTTTGAGAAGCAAATCTGAAGGTGGAGAAGGGGCTATCCAAGCTTGGGGATAGTATCACCATCGGCACTCAGTGGAGCAGAAGTTAAGTGTTTACGAGGGACAAGGCAGAGGGAAGAGGGCAAGCTCTGAGATGGAGAGGTCAGCATGGGCAGAGGACTCATGCTGGCCTCACACCACTGCATGACAGCAGGAGCAGAAGCAGCAGATGGTGGGGCTGGAGATGGAAGAGAGGGCAGAAAAAGTGTCCAAAGGATGTCCCAGGGATGGGGGGAGATGCCACCGTGTCGGTGGTGTTAACAGCATGGGGCAGAAATACTGATAAAAGAGGAGAGGGGGGGAAATCCAAGTCCAGGATGCACAAGAAAAGCAGAACTAGGAGTGGCAGGGGAGGAGAAAAACAGAAAGACCCTGAAGGGGAGGAGCAGTGCTGGCTGAAAATCAAGACATGCAACAGCCTGGCTGGCAAGCCTGGTACCTCGTTACGGCATGTGTGATCCAGGCACAGAGAGGAACGAGTCTGGACTAACCAAAAGCATCTGCTGAACAAGAGGGGCCCCAGCCTTCAGCACCAAGACAGGAACTACACACGAGGGATGCAACAGAGAAAGGGACATGACCTTAACGACTGCAAGTCTCATTTGATGTATGGAGTCTGGGAAAAGCTGCAAGTTGGATTTTTTCAGGATTACAGAATCAGCTCAGCAACACCACACCTCGGGCGCCAGTCCAAACGCCCTTCTGCCTCCCAGAGCAATGCGTCTCGGCATCCATGAGATGAGATGGGGCAGCACGGCCCCAGAGATGCTCCAAAGGCCATACACCCTGACTTCAGCAAGAGCAGACTTGCCACTTTGCAGGGCTGCAGGTTTATCTGAAGGTCTGAAAGAAAGCAGAGTCCCAGCTTCTAGACACAGACAGTGTGGTTGAGGGTGACTAAACAGTATTTGTCACTAAACAAAAAAACCTTTCCTAATCAACTGAGAAAAGGAAGGGTGGGAGATGAGGTGAATCTCTCTTCTGCTGATACACCACTCTGAGCATCCTCCTGCCTACACTCCCCGATGAGCAGATGTATGCAGAAGTTTTCATCTTCAGCTCCTTACTTAGCAAAGCCTAGTCCCCTCTGATCATGGAGTTAAGGAAAGGCTTACACAGCTACCAGGGAGGGAGGGTTTTATTTATCTGATTTCAACATGCCCAAGTTATCAGACTCTAGAGGAATTCAATTAATGAGAATAAAACTCTTGTTTGATGCAAGTCTGGAAGGGTGCAGTGGGTTGTTTTTTTCTGTAAATAGCTGCACCCCAGAGATTTTACACTGATTATAAGCCTTAGCAGCAACCAACTGATGCAAGTCGAACAGATACAGCAGCTGCACCAAAACACCACACACGCTCCAGATCTGTCGGGGACTGATAGAGCTGGAGGAAACCAGCACAAAGACAGGGAGAAGGGAGGGCTGCAGGGCCAGGAAGCTGGAACAGCAATCCCAAAGGAGCTGCTGAGGCCATCCCCCTCCTCACCTCACAGCAGAAGACTGCACATGGTGAGGGTTGACACGGGTTGCACCCACTAGCACAGCTTTTTGAGTACCTGCCTGCAGCAGCTGTGAAACACCACCTCCCAAGACTAAGGCAAAATTAAATGTCCTGCAAAAGCTCGTGAGGCAAGGCTTGGGCACCACAGGCACTTGGCTTCTCTTGGGCAATGTCCCAAAGTACAGAAGCCAGCCCCAGAGCCCAAGCCAGGCCCTCCCTGGCCGGGAAGGTGCCCCCATGCCCACAGAGCCGCCTGCTCCCTGCCAGGCCCTGGGGCAGCTGGCACTTGGTCCGGGCCTCCTGCCACCACAGCATCCCCTGGGTCCCTCCCTCGGTGAGGAGGGAGGATGACCTGTGGGGGCAGCAGGGGCGAGGGGACCATGGCACACAGTGCCTCGGATTCCCGTCTCAGGCCAGGTCACTCCGGGTGAAGGCGCCGAGCTGTCACCACCTGTGACACAGCTCCCGCCCTTCCCGGCAGTGTCCGTCCCCGCCGGCTCTGCCCAGGCCATGCCCTCTCACCCACGGCCACCCAGCAAAGTGGCACAAATGGGGCACAAACCATCTCCCAAGGGGCTCCAGCAATCCCAAAGGCTGGCCCCAACATTTTAAATGTGGCAGTGGTCAGGCCTGGGCTCGGGTTGGCCTCCGGCACTGTGAAAGAGGGGGAAAGAAAGAATTCCGATGGCAATATAGGCTTTGGAGAATTTTACTCCGATAATCCTCTCCTAAGGTTGGCCAGCTGGCTTTAAAGGGAACAGACGGAGGAACATTACAAATCACTGAACCGATGGGAACCAAAGACAGGGCACAAAACTCTTCTCACACAAACGTTTCTTTTTAAATCCTGCCACGAAGATAAGCACAGCTCCCACCACTGCTCCCAGGCGGTGCTAGTCCTAGGAGATTTACCCAATGTTTATTCAACGCACATTTCTCCAAAACCCACATGGTATATCCAGCCAGGAAACCGAACAAACATCCATAATTTCCTTTGACACCTCCTAGCTACACTGCTCTGACAAAAGCAACCGGAACCATCCAGTACCACTGCATGCCAAAAAAACAAACAAAAAGAAAAACCCAAAAAACCCCCAAAAAAACAAAAAAACAAAAAAAAAAAAGGAAAAGAAAAAAGAATCCCTGTTTTCTCTGTTTCCTTACTAAACCCTTTCAACACAGCAAGCCAGCTAGAGGGAGGAATCACAGGCCAAACCAGCCAGATTCCATCAGCTGGTTAGGACAGCACCAATAATACCTCCTGGCAGTATATTTGGGAAAGACATGTAGGTGTTTCTATAGTCTACTTAAACAGAAACCTCAGGAACTCTCCCCTCTCTTCCCTAAGGGAGATTCAAGACATTTGAGGCTTAACAGCTGCAACAAACAGCGTCCTCTTACTAGAGAAAATATTCAGGAACAAGATAACAAGAGACACGGTTACTGAAACAGGATGAAAACATGGAAAAAGCCTCTGGGGTCTAAGTGCTGCCCTAATGACTGCAGACTGCTACTCAGAAAATCTGAATTCAAGTATACAGCTCTCATCACCACTTGCAGATCAAGTAGGAATGGCAAGATGCAAATCTTGCTGCCTGCAGAAGAGGTAATCTAAGACACCATTTGTGAGCAACCCGCTAGCAGTGCCACAGCCCCTGCAAACACAGAGAAATAAAAACCTGCAAATGCCCTTGATCTTGCATTCATTCCCCAGTAGATTAGTGTGCTGAACCCAAACATCACCACTTTAATGTCTGGAGCAGTTGAGGGCACAGTTATTATTACACATGAAATAGCAAGGGTATATATTCTCTATTCAAATTCGATTGCAGACATGGCAGATGGGTTAAAAAGATGGGTTAGAAGGAAAATAATGCCAACTATTCTCCTTTAAAATACTTTTAAGACCAGTATCTTATTTATTTCACAGCCAAGAGGTAAAGCAATTCTACAAAGCCAACTCAAAATTAGCAGATATATTTTCCCTTCACACTAGAAAAGAATGCAGATGCTAAACCTATTATATAGACAGTGAAGTGTCATCAGAGCAAGAAGGCAAAAATAGCTAAGTTATCTGTAAGATGACTAAGCAAATGGATTTTCAAAAATATGCTTTCAAAAACGACACCCTTTTCTTAGAGCTGCATACATCCGTTTAGCTTTGTTAATTTCTCAATTCTTTCTTTTGATCATTTATTTTTGGCCTCCCACTAGCATACTTCCCCAGAAGCCTCACTTCACCCTACCCACACTCAAGATTCGCATCCACATACGGAGGATGATTTAGAAAATGATGCTGATCACCCCAGTAACTATGGAGAATCTCTACTGCAGCACTTTTAGGATCACGTACATGCATTTCTGTTACATCTGTCCATCCACTGGAAAACTGGATTCCTGCTGTCACCCACCCTCATTTCTATCCCCCCTTCGTCATCCCCACCTGTATCTCAGGGGTCTTCATGGTTCCACCGGTACCTTCCAGGACTGATGAACCCTCCTTTCTCATGTGACCCTTGCTTCTATCATTTTTGCAGGTAAGAAACAGCCCACCTCTTTCTCAGGCCACCAGCACTGCCAGGAGGAGAAGGCTACACGATGCCACCCGAGGAACAGCAGTGGTTAGAGGAATGGGAGCAGCAGAGATGGGTGCTGCTCCTGCAGCTGGGGTGGGAACCACATTCCCAGCACACCTCTTCACCACATGTGCTGCCAGCAGCCAGGTTTAGAGGCTGATGGTATCAGCTATGGTCATGGCTCCTCTGTGCATCTCCCTCTTCCACCAACAACCAGCTATCTCTGCAAGGAAAATTACTCTTTCCTCAGATTACATCTCTTTAGGGACTTAGTTGGCACCCATACAACTGCAGCCTCTGGTAATCTACATTTCTGAGGTAACAGCAGTAGTTGGTGCTTGGCCAAGCCTCCCACCGAGTTATTTTTCCACCACGCCAAAGCCCCGCATATAGCTCCCCTCTGACGCTTCCTCATGGAAGGACGGGTACCCTAAAGAGGGTGATTAAACATTGGAATGGGCAGCCCAGGGAGGTGGTGGAGTCACCACCCCTGAAGGTGTCTAAGCGCCACTGGATGTGGTGCTCAGTGCCACGGTCTGGCTGACCTGGTGCTGTTTGGTCACGGTTGGACTCGATGACCTCAGAGGGCTTTTCCAGCCTCACTGATTCTGTGATTCTGAGGCAGCTCCTGCTGCCTGCCCTGTCTGCTGCCAGGAACCCAGCCCTCACCCTCCGCATGCCAAGCACAAAGCCCTGGGATCCCCTTCCCAGCAAGGGGTTTCCAAGGCTCAAACCCATTACACTGAGATCATTAGGATGCTTTTAGTAACGTATCCCAGTGGATCTGCTAGAGCAGCTATTAGGCATTTGACACACAGCAAATCCTTCCTCACACTCACCCCTCTCCTCCCTACACCCTCCCCCAAAACAAGACAGCCTAAAAAACCAAGGGGATCCAGACAAGAGCCGGAAAGGTGACAACAGCTTCTACACTACCCCATGCTGCTCAGGGCAGTCTCAGATAGCTTTCCCCGTTGTTCCAGGAAGAAACAAACCTCCGTCCAACCACGCATCTGCAGCCACATTCTTCCCTGCAAAGACTGAAAGAAAAAAAATTAGCCTGAACACCAGAGCCAGGCACAAATCAGAATAACCACTGCAGTTGAGTGCTGCCCTTCCTTCGCTTGGTGGCCACAGGGTAGCATCTGCAGAGGGACCCTGCAGACACAACTGGAAAATTCAGGAGGAGTGGATGAGGTGTAAGAGCAGAAGAAACTAGGAAATAAAAATAAAAACTAGCCATCTCAGGCAAGACCTATACATATAAAAGAACCGAGACAAGGTCCCTCTATGCTCTAATGATGATGCCAGTATCTGAGAGATCACCTCCGAACACACCTCTCCTCACACCTAGGCAAAGGGGAAGAGGTGGGAGAAAAAGCAACATGAGATGCGAAAAGCGTGTTTTGATTATCTAAATATGAAGATGAGCAGGTAGATTTACACCCTCCTTGTAGCCCTTTGGACTCCAGACAACTTCTGCCCCTCTGCAGCGCAGGTACGTGAGGCTGAACTCTGAGTCCTACTCACAGGAAAGGCACCTGAAGCTGATCTTGTTCAAGTCCAACCCATTTACAGCAGAAAGGAGTAAGTGCTTGGCAAACTTCAAGCATTTGGCAGCTACACACTCTAGATTAGATTTAACTGCCAACTAGCTTATGGCATGGGACTGATTAGACGTAACAGCTCCTAGCCTGCCAGCGACCCATAGATTAACCGTGCTGCTGTAACACTGATGGCTGGGATGAATCACAGCAGCTCCGGGTTACAGTCACATGGGCTGTGCCCCATGAGCCTAACAGGACGGCAAGGAGAGCTCTCATTCACGTAGGATAAGCAAGAGAGCTTGTGCAGGTATGTAACACCATAGAGCTCTAAGTAAAAAATCAATTTTCTTCTTTTTCTAACACCAAGAGTGAAATCAATCAGGGCACGACAATCTCTTCCACGTTTTCCTCCATGTGTAAGACAAAAAAGCAGCCTGTTTGCTTACAGACAGCAAGCGAGACCTCAGCCCTAACACTGCATATTTCCTCCCCGGAAGATCCCATGACACCTTTTAAACCACTCTCTTTACTTCAAGGAGTCAAGAACAGAGACAGAGTGACTTGCCTACAATTATACCACAAGTCAGAAGAAAGCACTGGAATTTGCACGCTGTGACTCCTGCTGTAGGCGCCGGATAACACTGCAGGCATAAAGGTCAAACCCTTCAGCAGGAGCTCTCAAGATATTGTCTGCAGGCCACAAGCAGAAAGCCAGCAGAAAGCTGGGAGATGGCACCATGCCAGCCCAGTTTCTCTTGATATCCATGTCCTTCCTTGGAAAGCGCCTTAGCACCTGGCAGGGCAGTTAAGCAATCATCCCCCACAAGAAGGAGCAAACATCCCTCCTCTGTAATGGGATTAGACAGCAGAGCAGGAAAACGGGGTACGGGAACCTCCCGGAGACGAAAGCAAAGCTTGACAGCCTACTCAGAAGGGTGGAAGAAGCTGAGGGCCAAGGACTGTACAAGAGGGGAAGGAGCAGAAAGCACTGAGTCAGGGAGATGAGATGAAATGATATGGTGAGAGGGGGCAGAGCACTTTGAAAGCACACCGGAGATAAACGCATTCAGATAATTGCTCAGAACGGAATAAATATTAGTAAGTACTATAATTACCTCGAACACTTTACAGAGCTGTGAGAAGAAATATGACTAGAAGAGAGGCTGGCACACACATGCTTGTTGGGAAGCTCCTATTTCAAGCTATCAAGAAGGAACCAACAAGGCCTGACACCCAGGTTGGTAATTTCAGCTTGGCAGCCAGCCAGAGCCCTTTGGCTGGATCCTAGGTACTGGGTAACTCGAGTTAATAAGTGCCAGATTCCAGCAGTATGATTTTCCAGAGTATTGAGCTTCTGGATGACTTCTGGCAACAAACAACAGCCTTCTCATACTCATACTCAAGGTCCAGCTTCCCTTTCAGAGAGATTTGGAGGAACCTGGGCAGATTCCTGTGTTCAGGGTGCTGATGCTGCATGGAGACAAAATGATTAATCCAAGATGACAAAAGCCCGATTTATCTAAGCAGCCAAATCTTAATAACCTTGCTGTCATGAGAGATCAGAGCCCTTCTTTCCCAAAGCAACCAAAAACTCTGCTATTCTGGGGCTCAGTATCTTATGTTCAAGACTCTAAAAGCTTCAGAAACCACCCATTTCACAGCAGCCTGGGTCAGTGCTGAGCTCCTCTCAAACACAGAACAGACACTTAGCTCTATAGTCTGTTGAAAAATAGATCTACCTCACCCCCTGCTCCCATCTCCCTTTGACAAGCTTATCAACTTCCATACAAAGTGCAAAAGCCAAGAAAGTGACAGCAGGCCTCAGGCAGACACATCAGGAATGCAATGCAGGAGGAACAACCAAAAAAAATCACCCAAAAAACCCCCCAGATGTACCACCATTCCCCGTTATTCCCCCTGTAATCACGATGACTCCAGAGGGGAACATATTTGCTGGGAAGCAGAACTATCAGCTTCCGTGAGCAGAGCAGGGAACACGAGGCAACTGACAGCAGTTCCAGACTCATGCCACTAGTTAAAAAAACCCCAAAACTTAGCAGTGCCACAGCAGCTACCAAAATCACCTCCCAACACATCAGAGCCTGACAGGCTGTTTTGCAAGGGGCAGAAAACCAGTATCCAGAACATTAAAGCAAACAACTGGCATCAGTGAAATGCTTGATAGTGCTAATGGCTGTGCAGCTGCCCCAGACGCTGCTCTGGATCCCAACAGGGCCAACTTTGTCACCAGAAACGGCAGTGAAATCTCCTTATTCCCGCACTTCGGCGGCAACCTCATCCCCTCCTGACCAGCAAAGTCTTAAGTCTGCCAAAATGAGAAGAGACAGGAGAGGTGCTAGATGATTTTTCAAGCCCAGATGGAATCAATATCTTGTCTGGAAAGAAGTCAGCTAAGAGGAGTGGCAAGTACACTGCTCAGGAACAAGACAAATACAGACAGATCCTCACTATCTGAGTTTCTTTTGTACTCAGGAGTCTCTGACGCTTGAAAAGCTATGGGCATGCTGTAAGGTCTGGCATTTGGCAAGATCGATCCTTCAGAGCCTGTTCTCCTCTGTCTTTCCTACCAGCTGGGTTCTTCACCTTCCTTCTCCTCCTAATGCCTTGCCTCGGTTCATCTTTTTTACAGCCTGGAGAAGAGAAGGCTCCAGGGAAACATCACTGCAGCCTTTCAGTACTCCAAGGGGGCTTACGAAAACGATGGAGAACAACTTTATAGACAGCCAGATAGTGATAGGACAAGGGGGAACAGTTTTAAACAAAAAAAAGGGGAGATTTAGATTAGATGTTAGGAGGAAATACTCAGAGGGTGCGGAGCTACTCTAACAGGCTGCCTAGAGAAGCTGTGGATGCCCCATCCCCTGGAAGTGCTCAAGGCCAGGCTGGATGGGCCCTGAGCAATCTGTGGCATCCCTTGCCCACAGGAAGGAGGGGGTGTGCAACCAGATGATCTTTAAGGTCCCATCCAACCCAAATCATTCCATCAGGCTGTGATCCATTTCCTCCACTTTACAGTGCACCATGTCTTCCTTCCCTGTGGATCGTGGCCTAATAGGAGCTAGAAATGGACCTAGAAACACCAAGGAACTACCAGCACCAGAATAAAAATCAAAAAGGAGACACAGGAGGGTTCAGGCAGTGGTTTCAGCCAGGAACTACAGATTAAACACTAAGCAGGACGGAGTAGGCAGCCTCTGCCAGGAGCTGGTAACACCTAAGAGAGCGGCTGGAGCAAACACTGGACTCACTGGAGGGCTGAGTAACTGGTCACACATCCTTGGACCCACAGTAATGGGGCCCTGGGACACGGAGCATGCACACCCCTGCAAACTGGGGTAACCCAGCCAGACGAACTTGCCATGCCCTCCAGCCACCTGCCTCCTCAGCACCCCGTTCTCTTGGGACCCCACACATATCTGGAGCACCACATGAAAAACAGACCTACTTTCACGTCAGACACACACACAGTCCCTCTACGTGTTCCCTGCGCCTGCCAAGTTAGCTTTGAAGTCAGTCAAGTCCCTCCAACTGGTCCTCATGTGAGCACCCTGACCTGCACCCTCCCCTGCCTGCCACACCGGGAGGAACCAGGCTGGAACATCTCCTTTCAGGAGCATCCCTGCTTTCTGGCATTTGTGTAAGTACTGTTCAGCAACAGTACAAGTCCTGAGTGTCCAAGCCTTTCCCTTTCCAAGAAAGGCTTCCCGTCACTTGGCTGAGATGGTCTGCTTTTGTGCTCGTGTCCAGCTACTTACTGAAATGCGACTTTAGCAACAGCCAGAGAGGCAAGACTTCCCCTTGTCTCATTGCCACTCGTTAATTAAACCTAACAAGAAAAAGCTTACTGACTTACATCATTTGAAACATGCTCCTGATGGAGACAGGGTGAGCAACAGGTTAGAGCTGGACATGACATAGATGCACAGAGACACCCCAGAGCCACCGAAAGCAGCTGCAGACTCCGTTTCTTTGCCTTGCAAGGGGATCAAGCCCAGCTCTGTCAGGAAAGGCTCCATTTTAGCCTCTCCATGGCCGGTAAGAAACAGATGCTAAACGTCCCCTAATATTCTAACACGTAGAACTATTCCTTAAGAAGATTTCATACGACTAGGAAAGAAACGTCAATATAAAAATGAAGTCAAAACCAATTTAGCAGGTTATTTTTAAGAAGTATTGAGGAACTTCAAAGCCAGAGGCAAATCACAATATAGCAGTTTTCCAGACACTGGCTGGAGGGCCTAAATGTCCTTGATACCAGTAGACAAGTCAAATCATGAGCTAAGGAGCCCTAGCAACAATAAGAAAACCCTATTGTGCTGGCAAATCTTCCCCTTCCTTTCAGGTGATTTTCCCGGTGCTTTAAGTTCCTGGGCAGGGTCTGCAGGTTGCTAACTATCAGACAGCAAAGTGCAATCTTTCAGGTTACAGCACTCTGATTCACCCAAGGTAAACCAATGAAAACACCTCTGACTTCAAACTAGACTGTATAAACTTTAAATCAAAGACAGAACCCATGACCAGTTTTGTAGGGATAAGAAAGAAACCAAGAGAGACCAAAAGAAAAACTTTAAACTTTTTTTGTTTAAAAACAAAAAAACTTCAAACTTTTTTTGTTTTCAAAAAAGGCAATTTCCTGGTTAAAAATGAAAAACTCAACAAGCCTCCCAACACTGAAGCAATGTTCTCCCTATGACCCTCTCTCTCCTACCCTCTTCCCTGTGGTCTGCAGCACTGTTTATTCTGCCTTTCACTTTATGTAATGGGTCTGGTAGAAGTGTTCTAAGTACACATTCGATTTGCAATAAAAACTGCTTTAATAAAGACATCTAACTTGACGGAAGGTCAACTAAAAGACAACAATTCGCATAAACCAAAACCTCCTGTGTAAATAAACAGGATTTGCAGGAGCCTCAGGATGTCAGACAGTCTGGCCAAGACTGCAGGAGGGAGTCTGCCCATGAAGAATTGCACTTGGGGATGAGCAGGAGCAGAGCCTGCCAGCCCGGCTCCAATGGCCGCAGCAGCCTCCCGCCTTGGGGAAACCCAGAGAGCCACCTCAGCCACATGAAGAAATGAGGCAATGGCCAGGGCCATCTGCAGAGCCCTCGTCCAGCACGTTCCCCAAATGGAGCAGAGTCACAGCCCACCCTGGCACGCTCGGGATCAGTCCAGGTCCGGCACTGCACAGCACAGCGATCCCGAGGCAGCAAACACAGGCACGAGGGCAGTGGAATTGGCTCGCAAAACAAAGCTCGCGGCGGCGAACTTCGGGCAGACGCAGATGGAGAAAGCACGATCTTGGCCACTGCTGCTGACAATGCATGGAGCAGCAGATGAGGCGCCAGCAACGTTCCCGGGCCGCTAGCTGTGGTAAACAAACACAACCCCAAACCCCCTGTGTGCAAACACCCACTACACTGTTCTCTCCGTATGTTCCCCTCCAGCCAAGTGGCCCTCACGCCTACAGCACCTAGACTTGTGTGTCAGCCACTGGCCCCCTCAGCCTGTGTGCCTGGGCAGGCAGCAGAGGAGCAGAACTCTTGAGCGGCAGCCAACTGCACACTTCCAACTGCTTCCCAGCCGGCACCCCTTCCCCTCCGGGAGACAGGCCTGGAAGATCATCCCTTCGTTCCCCAAGAGTCACCTCGGCATGGCTATTTCACTCCAACGTGCCATTTACAAGTGAGCTGCGGTTTCAAGACCTTACGCATGCTCTGCTCCCCTCTAGGAATCGCAAATAAATCACCAATTACTATGCATGAATAGAGAGAGGAAGAGGGTAATGAGTCTATGTACATATATACATATGCAATGTTTGAACACAAAGAGCCGTAAATTGCATTCACAGGTGGTATTCTGGAGACTGCAAGGGACTCAAAAGCAGAACTATTCATAAACCAGTCACTGACATGAATGAGTTCAGCGTTCCCCAGAAGCCTATTGTGTTTCCTATATATTACGCTATAAATATGAGGAGTATCAGACTTTGCATCCCTGCAAAAAAAAAAAAAAAGGAGGTAAATCTTGCAACTACACATAGGATTAGCACTGGCTGGCACAAGTATTAATGGTCTCATTGCTGCATGAGGATTATTTACAGCACTTGCTCTATTTTCCCATTTTGTACTTGCTGTGATGAAGTGCCACTTGTTTAAAGAACCCTGTAACAAACACTGCAGCAAGAGGGGGGTGAAAGAACAGCAGAAATCTACAAATATTACACCCACATGCCAGATGTGGGTTTTCAGACCCTGGTTTCACAGTCACTTGGATTCTGGTAGGTAGTTAAGGCTTGATATATTATATTAAATCACCCACCGTCTCTTTCCATAACCACAATTCCTCCTTCAGTGATTTGAAACGAGTTTGGAGAAGGGGAAGGGAAGAACGAGTTGCATTTCCTTTTCTGCATATTTGACCCACAGTACCTTATCCCCATATTCCAGCATTAATGTTGCTTGTTTGGAAAGCAACAGTCCTTTTCTAGTCAGTCAGATTTATGTTACAAAACAGGCATTTTTACTCCACTAAGTCAAATGATGTCTCAGTTTTACAAGGGGCTACCTAAAGCACTTCTGTGTGTCTCGTGGCTTTGAGGCACTGTCACACATCCCCAGCTTTACTAAAACTGGCAGCTGGGCAAACGCGGACCAACCGGCTAAAGAAGTCCAGGTGAAAAGAAGGAAACGTAACCCCAGGCACACGCGTGGTACACATCCTACCCTTAAAAACAGCCTCACGTTCAGCACAAGGAGCCCAGCGCGATGTTTTTACGAACTAGATACGTCCATGGGATTTGGGGACCACTGAAAAGCAACCGATCCTCCAAAACGACAGATGACACCACGCAGCTCGTCCCCCGGGGAGGATGCAGGCAGGTTACAGCCAGTTTTAGGTCGAACGCAGAAAGCTAACTCCTGCAAGCAGAGGATCGGGGCGGCCTGGGCAGCGGGCCGGGCTCCGGGCGAGCACCAGCGCGGGGTGCGGAGCGCAGGGCTGGCGGGTCCCAGCGGCGGGGAGCCCTCGGCAGGAGGAGGGATGCCCTCGGCAGGAGGAGGGATGCCCTCTGCTGCTCCTCCGCCGCAGCAGCTGGGCGTGCTCCGGAGCGCGCTCCGACCCGCAGACCCGAGCGCTCCATATTAGGAATCCCTAACCCAGAGCGCTGTTATTGTTCTTCAGCAGCAGGGATGGAGCGTGCGAAGCCAAGGCAGCGAGCGCTGTGCCCTTCGCCTAACACCCATCTTGCGGGCTACGACAGCCTCCCTGCACTCACGGAGCAAAGGCACGCTGGATAAACTTAGCTTGGAGATGGCTTTTTTTTCCAGGGAACCCAAGGAAGCAAGCTAGCGGTTAGGGGAAGTTTGAACCATCTCCAAAACCATTTCAAAGAGTTTGCTCGCTCTCCCTCTCTCTCTCTGCTAAAGACAGGCAGAGCACATGAAAAAACACACACACAAATTACAGACGTGGAAGCATAACTGCAATTCTAGCAGAGATCTTGCTTCCAAATTGGCAGAGCAGGTGTGTATATGACAATTCTCAAGACAGTAAAATTGCCAGCCCTGCCGCTTCATCTATCAATAGCATTAATGCCAGCAGAAAATCATACCAATGAAAAGGCAAATCAAAACAGCTCCGAGGTTGCTCTGAACATACACAGGCAGAAAGCAGCGTGAGGGTGCTGTGCTGTATTTTCCACAAATGTTCCTATGAACTACATCAGTACTTAAGCCTCGCACATGGTCTGCAGCAAAAAGCCTAAGAGGCATTTTAATTGTCTTGTATTCTGCTTTTCCCAAATTTGCAGGAAGGCATCTCGCATTCCTACAACCTCTCTCACCCAGCACCGGGATCCCAAAGGACTTCACAGAACTGCGTGCAGTCATCCCTGGGGCAGGCACTTGTGGGACGGGACAAAACCACACGTTTAACGGTTCACAGGGAACAAAACGCCGGCAGAGAGAAGGGACTACAGGAGGACTTTGAGAGGCAGTACAAAGCAATCAAATTGCATTTCACGGCAGCAGGGACTGCCTTCCCTCTACATTTCAACGCGCTCTTCGAGAGCCAAGCAGAGCACTTTGTTTCTGCAGCCTACCTTACCCCAGGCATTTTCTCTGCTTTCATTGTGCAAGCTCAGCACAGACCCGTGTAACTCCCTACCCTTACGAGTCCCCTCAGAGACACCCCCCGACCCCAGCAGCAGCCCCTGCACGGCCGCTCGCCTTCCCAAGTTGCAGCCGGAGCCCGGCGCGGAGCTGCCCGTCCCCTCTGCTCCCACCGCTCCCACGCCCCGGCCGGACCCCGCGCCGCGCCCCGGGGCACTGCGAGGAATAGTCACCGGGGTACTGCGGGTAGAAATGAATTTGATTTATTTTATACAGATATAAACATATATACGTATTTAGGTTGGGGTTTTTTTCCGCCACTCCTCCCTCCGACCACAGGAGCAGCGCGGGCAGTGACAACTCCTAGGGACAGGCGCTTGGCACTAGCAAGGGGTGATCCTCCCGGACGCCCTGCGA
>VZRQ01001598.1:874585-1061407 GCA_013397975.1 Machaerirhynchus nigripectus
AAAAAAACTAAACAGAAAAAATACCCAAAGCCCTCTGCCAGAAATGGGACTTTTGGAAGTGTGTGACAGACCAGTGACAGCACCTGAGAAGGAGCAAGGCAGGAGTTTTGCAACCTGGTTATAAACTAGTCCCACTTTCACCTCAGCAGCCAAATACAATGGCATTATAACGCAAGCATAGTGTCATCTTGTTTCACAACTGACATGGATGGGATGGTCCTTAACATTCATAACAGGAAGCTTCCTTGTGCCAGCAGGATGTGAGTTGCCTTGCCTGTGGGTAATGGGGTGACTTTGGAAGCTGTCATAGCCCCCAGGAGAAAGAGGCAGAGATTGGGGTGGGGTGGGGTGGAGGAGGGAAGAGGAAATGCCCCGATTCACAGTTATCGATTGGTAAGCAAAGCAACAGCAGATGGCTGTGGATAGAGGAGCATAAAGAAGCCATGAGGCAAAGTTAGTCATCGTGATTAAGCCCCAAGAGTGCCTACACTGGCAGTTCTTCAGTTTACTTGTTTGTAGACACACATGGCAGGAACTTGGAGGAGATGTGAAAAGGGATGACAAGAGGTGATTGTGGATGTCCTCAGCGGGCTCCTCCCTGGCAGGGACAGTCATACAGGCACAGCCCAACAATGCTTGTCTGAGCAACTGCGAAGGGAAGGCTGGCACAGGCCTCCATGCCTCCCTTGTCGCTTGGAACAGGGAAACCCAGGAACAGCTGAAGAGCTGTGAAGGCATGGGGAGTCAAGACAAGTGAGAGGAAGCCAAAAAGCCAAGCATGAGGAGGATGACCCAGTCCAGCATCATTTTGAGGGGTTTCTTTAGAGCTCTCCTATGAAGGACAGAGGAAAGGGCATGGGCCAGTATGAGATGTCAGGTGTCTGGATGAGACAAGACTGCACATCAGCAACACAGGACAAGGCTGTGGGGATGGAAAGACAGCAAGGAAGCCAGGGTGGAAGGACCAGGTGCCTGGTAGCCCTGAGTGCAGGCCATGTGGGGAGACCAAATTCCCCCACAATCAGTGGGGATTGTGGACGAGAACAGGCTGGGGTTAGCATTGCTGAGCTTGAGCTTTTGGGAGCCCTCCATAAAGAAACAACACAGAAACAGAATCAAATTTTAAATTGGACTAGAGAACGTGGATGTAAAGGTGAGACACAGGTTGATTTGTAGTCAGCATAAAGGTAGTAGTTGGACTTTTGTTGGTAAATGAGGCTGGAGACCTCAGAGAGGCCCTTTTCTACCCTCTGAAAGAGGCAAGAGAATTGTTGAGGGAGGCAGGCAGCAACCTGAAGGATAGCAGGTTTACTTAATCTCCACAACAGTATTTCCACCTGAGGTGCACTGCAGGGCCTATGCTGAGAGAGCGAAGGAGAAACTAAGAGTGCGACCTGTGGCTCCATATTTTGTGGATCCTTCCCTCTCTTTCAGGGCAGTCAGGAGCAGGGCTGCAGCAGACACATCCTGAAAAGAACAGCAGCTATCCGTTACCCTCAGCACACAGCAGTCCTACACCTACCCGGTGAAACCACCAGCCCTCTCGCAGGGCAGCACACGCATAGAGCTTTGCAGGATGGGGCTTGGAACAGGACGTAGTGGGATGCTTGTTAGGGAGGACTCATCACGCTGAGCGCTCCCATTTGCAGCATGGACCTCGCAGTCCTGCCAGACAGAAAGCAGCATAACTAGGTAGAGCTTCCCAGAAGGGAAATTACAGTCCAAATACGTTTTCTGTATGGGAAATCCAAAAGAAGAAGAAGAAGGAAAAAAAAGGAAGCCCTTATCTATATTTATAAGATGAAGCTTTTCCTACACGAATAAACCTCTTAACACGTTTTTCTGGGCGCTGAGGTTATATATTTAATAGGTTTTTCTGGTATCACTTAAAAGTAGATCACCACCATGCAATGACGCCTGCTGCACTCTTTTTCTGGCATCCTCACTAGCTCCCTTCACCCGTGCCCCCAGTAACTAGAGCACCGTGTGTTATTCTCACCAGACTGATAGAGAGAGAGGATTTTTACTTTACTTAGGAACTTCTCCTACAGAACTGCTCGGTCAACTCTCTTTTTTTGGCCCTCCATGCTTTCTTCTTTCCAACTTAACAAAGAACAGAGGAGGCGCTCTCCAGAAAAGGAGGGAAAGCACATAGCCAACTGAAATCCTCCTCCTAGCTCTTCATTAGCTTCCTGGGGGTGCAGATCAGCTAGGCTGCCCTCGCATGCAGATCGTGGATAGCAGAAACACGCACAGGCCTCCAGTCAGCCTCTCTGCAAATGAGAACCTGGCCTCTCATGCCACAGGCAGTGTGGCTAATACCTATACTGCACCATTAAGGAAGTTTATAGAGCAATAAAAAAAGAAGCAGCTGCCTTATCAGCATTCCCAGGTTCCTTTGACTACCTCCTTATCCAGAGAATAGCTCTCAAGGCCTGAGGAGCTTCTCCTGTGCATTGCTTTGGTGCCCTGGTGAGAGCTGCAGCACCAGCATCCTTTTGAGCAAGGTGCTACAAATTAGTGATGGACATATTAAAGTACACAAACCAGTCCTTAAGAACCAAACCCTGCAGTTCTCTCACCCCTCAGCCAAGACTAGTTTGGTTTCCTTCTTCCTACTGCCTGCAGTTCTTTGCATTGCAATGCAAAGAGCACAGCTCTTCTGCCATGGCAGAAAATGTAGATGGGAGCAATGTTAGCTGTAGGCAACTAAAAAGAGAGTGCATCCATTGTGTTCAGGGCCAGCTCTGTGGAGTAAGTGATTTGTAACCAGTACACCCCTGCTTTCCACTTTCCAGACTTGGCATTTGGACTTTTGTCTAACCTCTTTCCCCTTCTTGCTGCGTCGTGGCAGGAGTTTCATTTTGTTGCTTTATTGTCTCTCAGCTCCTTATTAAATACAATAAGTTAAAACCACTGCCTTTACTGCCATCCCTCAAGAGGGAAGAAGTGAGTTACTGTGGTGTCACTCCTGTGTTCCTGACCTAGGAGAAGAAAAATTGTGGGGCTCTTCTCCTTTGCCTCTGCAAGGAATAAATATCTTGAACTGATTCTTGAGCTGTAGCTCGCTGTAGTCTTCTCACTGTTTCCTCCATTCACTTCCCACTCTTTCGGACAAAATAACTGCCTCTTCATCTAAAGAGATTTATCTATTCACTTTCGTGCATGGACAGAAAAAAACATTTCTTCCCCCGCAACAGTGCATCTAACTCTGGGGTAGAGCTTGACAGCTATTTCACAGCACAGAAGGAGTGGCAGGGAAAATGCAGTTGTTTTTGCCTGCAGAGATGGAACAGCGGATTGGAATGGCAAAAACTGCAATTTAACTGGAACCTTGAGAAATCCTTCACGGCTTTCATAACTTAGCCCAAAGAAAAAGAAAAAAAAAAGAGCTGCCTGTAAAGGCTGAATCGCCAAAGCAGGGGCTGATTCAGAGGGAAGGGCTCTGTTCAGTGAAGTGCAACACTACCTACTAGAGCACCCACATATTCCTTGGAAGTCCTTTCATCCACCTCGTGAGTAAGCCCATTTGTGCTTACTTGTGAAAACGGGCAATCTCAGAGGCAGGAGCACCAGGGCTGCAGGTGAAACAGGAAAGGTGTGGGTCACTGCTCCTTCACAGGACCCAGATGCACCTCACACAGCAGCCATCTCGTCTTACCTGATTAGAGGGTGTGATACTCATGTGAGAACTGATCACAAGTGCTTTTTCCCCTGGTATCATATCTAACATACGCATTAACCAACATTTCCCCTTGCCACCTCCCACCATTTCCCTGCCCAAACCTGCTCCAAAAAATGAAAGCTTCAGCAGAACTGGATCTCCACCAGAGCTGGTTCAGGGACTGCACCTCACTGAGGGCACAGTAAGGTGAAAGTGCCGAGGAATCAGAGCGATAAGCTCAATGTAATTATGTGCTCAAGACATTACAGATAATTTGGGGTTTCTGAGCTTCTGACTATGCAAAAGCAAATCATATCTACACTGTTAAGAGTGGAAGGTCAGAAGATAGGAGAGGTAGGCAAGTTAAGCAAAAATCAGCCTTCAGTGGGACCTCATATATCAGTGTCATTCACCTATAAAGTAGTAAACAGAGTAGATGTTCTATGTGTATCCTCAAGGAGAAATCCAGCTAACAGCCCTGTGTCATCCCTGCCTGCCAGCCGCCTTCTCTGCTCCTTCAGTGGGAGGCACACCAGGAATTACACACACAAACATCCCTGCATGATGCTGTGAGTCAAAAGGGGGGATATACTCCTCAGTTTCTCAAAACACCAGGAATCCCAGCTCCTCCGAGTGCTGGATGTCCCTGCTGATAACATCTCTGTGGACCCAGCCTCCTCCAGAGGCCCCCAGGAGCAGGGTTTGGCTGGAAGTATTTGGCAGCAGAGGTCTCTAAGCAAAAGAGGGTGGATCAGAAGGTGAAAGAGTGACTGTTACATTATGCAGCATCCAGTCACAACAAGGGAGTTAGATTTTGATCTGCTTGCTGAAGTTTGCTATTTCTACTTGGTACCTGGTGGTCAGCTTGGTGCCAACATCTGTATAACATCAAACATTTGCATCCATATGGAGAATGTATAATTAAAGCTTTCTGCAGACAACTGTGAAAACTTTCTCATATTCTCCCTAAATTGCATTGCAACCCCCAGATGAGGGCTGGGAGCCAAAATGTAAAAAGTCTGGCATAAATATTTAACTAACTTGAGATACGTATTCTTCAACTATTAGCTAATTATTTTGTGCCAGCCGTAAATGGCATCTGGTTCGTTAGCACAGGACACACAAGGATGCTGCAGGTTGGGCACATAAGTGGGAAATGAAACGTGACTTCGTGCTAATTAATATTAATGAATGGATCGAGAACCAGCATCTCTTTGAAAATATGAGCTCAACAGGAGCCCAAGTGTGATTCATTATGATTATTGCTGGGGTGACAGCCATTACCAGTCTCAGAAAAGCCTCTGTTTCATGTAGCATCTCTTCGGGAAGGACTTAATTGGCTTCCAGAAGAAGTGAGGATGAGCAGGGGAGGTGGTTTCAGACCATCCTGCAGGTATGTGTTTTATTATTGCCCTGGAATAGGAGTGATAGTAACAGTTCCTTTAGTGTGTGTGTGCTGTGGTTACCTTTCTTTGGTTGGTTTGCTGAGGTAAGAGCTGTAGCCTGCTGTCAAAATCCTGCCATATTTACTCCCATCCCTAAAAATTAGGTCCTTTTTTTTCATCCCTCAGTCCCTCTCCCACCAAACTCAGTCCTTTATTCCCTAGACACCACCCACTTTGCTGCTGTTCCAGACTGCCTTGGCAACCAGCTAGCTCAGCTCTGAAGCCCTGTACCTGAACTGTGTTTTGCCTGGGAAGGAGAAAGTTTGTTCTCTCATTCCACGCACCACCTCTCTGGGATGTGCTCACCGTGATGCCAGGGGAAAGTCTGGATGGTTAGCAGGGCAGTTTTCTCCCTTAGCTAACACACAGCCATGATGGGAATTGCCAAACTTTTCTGGTCTCTTCTTTCAAGCCTATGTGGGTCGCTCTCCATTCCTGAAGCACACTCAGTCATTACCTGGGAATGTTTGCCCTCATATGGAGATCTTGGACAATTATCAGTTGGTAGCCAGCGGCTTTGCCTAGCTGTCATATTTGTACACCACACTGAGCACCTGTGCTGGTAGATTTGCAGCTTTAAGTAGGGCTCAGAAGGAAATGCAGGACTCTCTTTCTTTGTTTAAGCCTCTTCAGTCAAGGAAAAGGTCTCCAAGTTGGTTTCTGCCCTTGAAGCAGCTCTTGAACTTCCATTATTATATGCACTTGGGAAGCATGTTGAGTTTTTGGACTGCATCAATCTTTTTGCTACCTAGGAATTACCACTCATCCCATCATTCGCCAACTGTTTCTCTGCTGTGCTCTCTATTTCTCAGTCAGTTTTCTACCAACAGCTGACGAGTCCACCAGCTAATTTCCCTCTGGTCTTGAACAAACATCAGCAAAAATCAGCTGAAGCTGAAAGCCTGGTGCAGCCTTACACTATAATTTTCCTGAATCAGGCGAGTACAAAGCCCCAGTAGGACCAATCATAGATCTCCAGAAAGGGTGGGAGACCACCACATCTGAATCATCGCTGCAATTCCCACTTGTACAGCTTTAACACTGCCACTCCTGCATTATCTTCACCACTCCCTTAAGTCTTTGTAAAATCAGTCATGTCACTGATGACTAACAGAAAAAGAGAGGACAATTGGTGTGCAACTTGTGCTTATGATAGGGATTGGAAACTGGATCTAGTTCTTCCCCAAGGTAGTTCATCGTGTCTTGTGATTTCATGTAAAACCCTTATATTTCCTCCCATCTTGCTTAAGACTGGATGGGAAATTGGGTTAACAAAAATTTAAGGAATCTCTCAATGCAGCAGAGACTGCTTCAGAGCCAGGATTCCCAGGGGAAATAAATGATGAACAAAAACAAACAACAGCACAGCTCAAACGATTCCTCCCCTCACCACAGTCCTGAGATTTCATAATTGCTCCCTTCATGGCCATTTTGGTTTGTAATATGCAGAGTAAAGATTTCCATTATAGCTGTGTTTACTTAATCACTATAATTTTTTTAAGTGAAGTTCAGGCTGTTGAAAGCACCAGGCTGCCAGCCCCAAGCAAATTAGCCATCAGCTAGTTGCACTAGAAGCTGTTCTGCTGTGATCCTGAGCAAAGGGTTTGCTCCCCAGCAGTCTCCTCATTCTCAGATGGATCACCCACCTCTGGGAGTGAGAAGGATATTTAGCATGTTACCCCCTTTGCCTTATCAGGCAAAATAAAGGAGTTTTTTTGTGTTTGTGTGTGAAAACATCAGTCTCTCGGAATGGAATGATCATGTGGACATTTGGGACTAGCCTGACATCCATCAGAGAGAAGCTAGAGAACGGACAAATGTAGAATTCATTTCAGGAAGCAGCAGGACACTGACTACATCTGCAGCATAGTTTTCCCAGTGAGGTTACATTCAGTATGCTCATCGTGCATGGCACAATATCCCGGCATGAATATTTAATCACGCAGGGCAAATACAAGTAGACTGAAATTCTAAGTGATGACAACTTTCAGATGACCTAGGCCCAGACTAGAATTTGTGATTTCAGATGGGAAGGTTCCACCTCCCATTCCTGTCCTCCCGAGACACTGATCTCCTTTCACGGGAGCTGGGAAACACCTTAGCCTTTACAAAAGCAGCAACAGCTGCTGCACAGAGACTTCAGCCAAATGAGACAAACACAGGGAAACAGTCAGTACCTGCAGCTGCTGGAATGGAGGCACTTCCCTGGTCAGGATGTATGAGATTTGCTGTCATCTGAGGCAATCAGCAACACCAATGTTTTCTTGGCACTGTCGTGGTTTCCAGTTCCTCAGATCAAAACCAGGCTCAAAACCAAACCAGATTTCCATTGCCACTGTCAAGCTGGATTGGCCTGAGCTGCTGGGCGAAGCGACCCCACTCTGTGTGCTTGTAATGTTAAGGAAATAAAAGATCCAATTCTGAAACAAAACTCAGAAGTGCAGTAGATGGTCCTCCTTGGCCCTAGTGGATGTCCAGCAGAGATCTCAGATTATTCTAGTGGGCCTTTCTGCACATTCTCTACCCTCACCTGCCACACTTCCTAAAGTCTTTATAGACAACAAAGATAGGAGAGAGAAAAAAAGAAGTGGATGTGCACAGAATCATAGAATCAACGTTGGAAAAAAACTCCAAGATCTTAAAGTCCAACCTTTGACCAATCAACACCTAAAGCACCTAAATTCAACAGCACCATGGCACTAAGTGCCACACCCAGCCACTTCTTGTACACTTCTAGGGATGGTAACTTTCCCATCTTCCCAGGCAGCCCATTCTGATGGTTAACCACTCTCTCCATTAAAAAATTCTTCCTGATGTCCAACCTGAACCTCCTCTGGCACAGCTTGAGGCCATGTCCTCTTGTCCTGTCACTTGTTGCCTGGGAGAAGAGGCCAAACCCCACCCAGCTACAACCTCTTTTCAGGTAGTAGAGAGTGAAAATGTCTCGCCTGAGCCTCCTTCTGTCCGGGCTGAACACCCCCAGATCTCCCAGCCGCTCCTCAGACTTGTGCTCCAGATCCTTCCCCAGCTCCACCACCCTTCTCTGGACTCACTCCAATGCTCCAATGTCTTTCTTGAAGTGAGGGGCCCACTGGTTTTGGGAGAGGCTACAGACCAGCTTTGTCACAATATCAGGTGCACAAATCCCATAGAAACAACAGAAAGGAGAAAGTTCAGTTCTCCTGGCCAGAAGCTACCACAGCACTGGGACTCAGTGCATGATCAGACCAAAAATATATACATTATCAAGGAATAAGTTAACAAGCTTATTCCTTTCTGTAGTTAGAAGGTCAAATTTCACTAGTCCCATATTTAAATCACTGTAACTCATTTCCTACTTTCTGCTGGTAGAAATATAATTCAGTCACTTCAGCAAGGTTGTCAGGTGCTGGTGAATGGTCCCTGCATTGACAGTTCCAAGCGTTATCCCCATTTCCTAGTGGGAGAGATTCACAAAGTTCAATACCACCTCTCTTTGCAGAAACAAATCCACATAAAGTGAAGCTATCATAGCAAATTTTAGTGCACATGTTTGCATCACGGAGAGGTGGAGGGGGATGCAGGAGAAATTTCACTGTACAGGCAGCAGGCAGAAACTAAAAGAGCAGCAAGTGGCCAGGTGGTGAGGGAACTCACTTCTGATTTACAATTGCAATGATTGCGATGAATAGGGAGAGGCTGTGATTAAAGAAGTGTCTGAAAATAACAGTAATGATTTCCACTTGTATGCCTTTGATCAGGCAATCTCACAGTATTGTATAAATGAAACCTCCCAATATCTCTGTGAGCTTGGAAAGCCTTCTACTGACACGAACATGTCAGAAATAAATACCAGCTCAATGGTGTTAGACAGGTGATGGCTTAGATATTTCATCCTCTCTTGGAAGAAGAGCTTCTAGAGATGGAATTTGTCCCAATTATAAAAGAGGAATAGATCCTCAATATGAGCTATATTGGACTACATGCATAAATTACGGTGCAAAATGATCATTCAGCCCGTTCAGTTCTCATTTCTGCAGGTGAACGTGCCAATAAGGGAACTAATCACCTGTCTGCAAGGATGATTTTAAAAGATGGAGACATTGCCCATCAAGAACACCACTGGGAGTCATCAGCTCTGTTCAAACAGGCTGCTGGTAACCACCAGGAAGTAAGAACTGTACTTCCAGTCTCTGTGTCTGCAGGATTGATCTGAGTTAGCCATCTGGAGTGGAAAAAATGTGTATTTGTTACCATGCCCTTGTGCACTACATTCCCCAGCACAAAGTTGTGCAGGACCATCACGTCCAGCCATAAGCCTGACATGGGGTGTACTGGACACATCACCCCACCTGGCTCCCTGTAAACCAGGAGGCATCCAGGCAGCTTTTCCAGCTGAATCCCATCCAAGGGCAGGAGACATCACTGGATATTTCCCTTAAAACAGCAGAGTGGGCCCAAAACTGAACAGAGCGTGTAGTTTTCTGTGGTCAGGCAGTTTTTTGTTCGGAAGGATTGACACAGTTCTGGTTGGTCTTGATGGGGTGTTGAGAGGGTTAAATATGGCTCGGCACTTATTTCACTTATGATTATGTTCATCATCCTGTTACCAAGAAAAAAACCAAAATATACTCTGATATTCAGGTCTGGTTATTTTAGTTTGCACTCTTCTCTGTTATTCAGTGAATATGAAATTACTTTTCACCAGTTCAGAAGATATTTGCATATTATTTTTCAAGGATAAGCTGTAGAGGTCAGACACCCCAACTTCCCTATTATGGTTGATAACCATAATTCCTGGCCTTTCTCAAGAGCCAGTAATAAGCTGCCTGCATTAATCCTGTTTAGATGTTTGATTTGGCTATATCTGTCAGCAGACAGATTCTATAAATACAAGATTTGAAGGGAAAAAAAATCCTCATGCTGCATGTAACTAACTAAGAGCAGTTTTACCTTGGTCAGGAGGAGGAAAACATTACCCAGCTAGTCAAATGCCAGAGATGCTCTCCAGGTGGCCAGAGGAACCTCTCTCCAAAAGACAAGGCAGTCCTTAAGCTATTTAGGGAGATGTCAAAACACCACCCTTAAAAACTGAGAATTTAAATATGTCTTATGAGGACAGATGAAATCTGCCTGAACTCCTCAAAAGCCTTCACAAAGGAGAACAGGTCTAAAGCCAGGGTGTTGTTCCTCCCTCACTGCTGCTGTCCCCTGCCCTGGGGACACTCTCATCCGAGCAGCCACAATGACACAGATAAAACCCAAAACTGTTCTCACTCACATGCCACCAGCTACAGCTGCAGTTTTTAGCATTCACACACACAACAGTTCCAGCCCCAGGTCCCCCAACCCTGCCTGGCACCTCTTTGTCACTTTCCCTGGCCTGTTTCACTACAAGAAACCCCAGGAACACAGGGGCTTGCTTTCTAAGGGGTGTTTATCATCTATATTAAAGCCCCAAGCAGATCAGACATGAGCCAGGTGGTTTAGGCAGCAGGTGAGCCTCTGCCTGGAGCTCTGCTCTTGGTGGCCTTTAAGAGAGGAGGGCTGGTGGGTGCACAGCCCTGTCCCCCAGGGACAGAGCAGGCAGTGGCACTGGCCACAGGTGGGGCTGTTTGAAGAAGCAGGGGGTGGTTTGGCCACAGCAGTGGAGATGCTGAGACACCGCAGAGCCCAGAGCGTGGTCAGGGCTGCCAGGACCAGGTCGAGCCAGGAGGGGAGGGAGGGATGGGCCACATGGCCCTAAACCCACTGCCACCCTGTATCTGCAGAAGCAGGATGTGCAGGCAGGTCCACCCCAGAATTCTGGGGGCTGTGTGAGCTGGCTGGACACAGCACCCCTGTGCATGCAGAAGGGATGGGGTCGGGGCAAGCTGCTCCCTGCTCACCTGAAGCAAAGGCTCTCCACCAACAGCAGCAAGGTGTCAGCTGTGTGAGCCCCCCAACCACCCAGCCCAGAGCATCAAACACCCTTGACTTCTCTGCCAGCCTCCCTCCCTGCCCAGCTTCCCACACCCCAGCTTGAGCCTAGCCAGGGTTTGCTAGAAAGAGTGAAGTCGTGCAGGTATCGCTCTGTCTGCCTGTTCCCCTAACAGGTGCTCTGTTAAGTGGATCCTGCTGTGTTTAACAGCCTCCCCCACCTCCCTGTAACCTACTTACATATTTTCTGTGAGTCTGCTGGCCTGGTGATCTTGCACTAGTATGGTGTCTGGCAGCTGCTCCAGGAAGGTTCCTGTAATTAAAACAGGGTGGGAAAAGGCAATCTCTCTGCTTACTCGAAGGAAAAAAAAAAAGGGGGATGAGGGGAAGGATACCCTTAGCTGCTGACACGAGGGATAACAAGACAAGGCTTGAGGATAAGTTGCCTCAAAGTTCCTCTTTGGTTGTTAATACAGAGTTGCACCAGAAGCCCTCAGGCCCTGTGCTATCAGCAGATCACTCAAGTAACGTTAACAATTACAGTCATGTGTGGAAAAAGTGTGGTCACGTTAGATTTCTTCTGGCCTTCTTCCTTCTCCTTCACTTCCCTGGAATAACTCAGCAAGGCACACCAAGTAGAGACCTCAATTACACGCGTCATTGGCACCCCCAGTTCTGCAACCAGCAGAAGCAGTAGAAACATCCTTAGAAACATCATTAGGCAGAAAACTCAGCTGAGTTTGTCCTGTCGATTCATTATCTGGGATTTTTATATCTGTATGAATATGAACATGTACACGGTACTACCACCCTCTGCACTCCTTCTAGTGTACAACCATGCCTGATCCTGGTGTATTTCAAGTGGAAACTTCTCAAGGCAGATACTCCTGGGTAGCACATGCACACCAGAAAGGGGCTGTGAGCTTAAAATTCAGTCCAGGCTGATGCTGACAGCTGGTCCAATGTGAGGGAAACCTCTGTTCCTTATAACCTGACAACGGGGAAGGCAGTTCTATGCCAGGGGCTGAATCAGTGAGAGGCATCATTAACACATCTGCTACAGTCTCTGTGGGAGTGCTATAGGGTAATTCAGGTTGTGGGTGTCAGAAATAGTGCATTAGTTATGGGGAGGTGGGGGTTGTAATCAGAAAAAAAGTACAGGATTTTTCTGCAGGTTGTTATGAAATCACTTAGGAGAGCATGTTGCAAGTCATTCTGCTGAGAAACAGAGCATCCAAAAGAGAAACTGCTGTAGGATGCTGAAGAACTCATATACTCAGTAATTTGGAGACTGGTGCATTGGAAGTTTATCAACTGACTGAGAAGAGAGGGAAGCAGAGGCTGGAAAATAAGGATTACGGAGTCCCTCTTCTCAGCAGCGCTCCCTGTTCTCAAATCAGCTTGCAAGCACTGCATGAGCAGTCACACAAATGCTGGGTGGCTGAAGCCACAGCCCTCAATAAAGAGAGACCCTATATTAACATAAAATAAGGGGATTCTGGAGACCTGCACTGAAACATCACAAGCTGCTGTAAAATCCCCAGGATGCCCTTCAGCACTCTATTTTCACTCTACAACTCTCCTGAAACGATAGGGACATAAATAATGGACTGTAAGGAACAGAGGGATGGCTTCTTGAAACTTCCCTTTGCAGGGAGAGTGTTCCTAGAATAAATCCTCTGTTTGTTTCTGAATGAAAGAAATCTGGATCTGGTGGGCAGGATGGTGTTAAGGGTGCAGGCAGATGCTGGTGGAGCCTTCTGCTGTTTCCTCTCTCCCTAACATTGTTTCCAGAGACAGTAATTGGACATTTAACTTTTATGTTGGGGTAGTAAACTAACCTTGCTGTTAACTCTGTCTGACAATAAAATATGGTCTCTCTATAAAGAAGATTTTCAAGACCATTTTTTTTTACAAGGCTTACAGATTTTTTTTTCAGAAAGAGTAAAGTGTTTTTCAAATGTTTCCCAGCCAGAGATAATCGTGTCATTACCAAGAGCCGGGACACAAGTTTCACATTTTGCCCACAGGGGTTGAGGCCCAGTAACGCTCGCTGCTTCACCGTGAGAAGGGAATTTCCATTCAGTGTGTAGCAGGAGAGGCAGGATCATGGATTCTCATGCTGAGTATAATCTGTTCACAGAAAGGGGCTGTAAAGGATCCTCCAGGCTGGTGGAGCTGAAGGTACTGTAAGTGCTGGAACAGGCTGGCCCCTATACATTAGTCCAATGGGCCATGAGGCTCAGAAGAAAATTTGGCCATTATTTCTTCTGACAGGGATGGAGGTAGCATGAGGCCCTAGACACTGAGTTACCCATCCTGCCACAATAATTCTTCTCGGAATGCCATCATTCCTGAGACCATTTAGCATCGCAGCGGTTGCTCTGATCTACTCTGGGCTAACACTTGCTCAATAAACTATAATAAACCTATTAGATAGGTTTGCTGTAGTGTACTGCCAGACTGGGACAGAGTCATTTTTCACTGCATTCGGTTACATCCAAAGTAACGGACCAACAGGAATTAATGTTGATGTGATGGAGTGGTGCGGTCTGAAAATGACCTTTTCCTTTTATCCTCACACTCTTTTCTGAAAGCTCTTCCTCTGTGGGGCAGAGCGGGTCTGTGTGGCACTGCAGAGGGGTCTCCTCCCCAGATGAAATGTGCAGCTGCTGTCATCTAGGTCTAGGGAGCCATGCTCTGGCAGTCTCTAAATTATAGGCAAAAGAGATTTTTTCCTCCTCAGTATCTGAAGGCTTTTAGTATCTACAGTGTACCCTTTTCTTTATTAATTAATGTTATGTTTAAAACATAAATAGGTTCTTATTTCTGCTCGGTACTTATTATAACGCCTCGTCAGCACTTCAGTGCCTTTCCTTTCCCGTCAGCCTCGGGGTTGGGTTTGACCCCTGATGTGTCACCCTGGTCAGAACTGTGGTTTGCAACACCAGCACCTGCAACACGAGGGTGGGGGTAACTCACAGCATGGAAAGGGGACCCCTGCATTTACCTCTGCGAGAAGAGATGAGGAGTGCCAGGCCATGCCTCCTTACCTGGCCCCACGGCTGCTGCAGGGCCCCTGTCCCAGGCTGGGAGGTGCCCACCCAAGCCGTCCCCACTGGGGTGCTCCGCAGCCTGTCCCCGTGTCTGCAGCGGGTGGCCTGGGCCACGCTGTGCTCCCTGGCGAGGCTGGCACCTGCAGCAGGGGGATAAACGAGAGCGTATTTGGTTTTAGCACGTGAACTAGCTGAGGTGATGTCCACAGGCAATCTTTTACTCCAGCCTTGGTGTTATACCCTTGTTAGGACTAAGGCAATTACTGCGCTTTTTGCTGAAGGACAAAAAAAACAGCACGGAGAGAAACCCTCCCATGAGAGCTCCTTCTCTGGGAAGCGGTCGGGGCTCAGTGCACCCAGGCAAGCCGCCAGCCTCAGCTGGGCAGGACACTGTCGCCAGGCTGGGCTGGTGTCTAACCACCAGCCCAAGAGGTTTGCGTCTCATCCCTGCCCTTTTCCAGTGAGGCAGGGCGTGCGTGGGATGTGGGATGGAGAAGGTGCCGCGTGGGCGATGCCCCATCTCCCCTCGGCGCGCAGAGACCCCTCATTAGCGAGGAGGAGACGCAGGCAGACAGCGGGCAGGAGCTCGCCTTCCCCCCTTGAAACACAGCTATATTTAGAGGCAAATTGCAAACAAAGTGACGGTGAGCTGCTGCTACTGCCCATAAATTATCCAGCTGCGTGGGATGCAGATGGGCTCACCGACACCTCCCGCCGCTCCCGCGCCAGCGCGGGCAGGAGAGGCACCCGGAGGGAGGGGATGTTGCCTTCCCAATACTCGCAGGGTTCCCCCCACACTGCCCCTGGCCCCCATCTCATCCCCACTCCCTCTCCCCAGCCAGCAGGAACGCCGGTTCCACAGATGGTTGCCATGGGTTACATCGGAAACGTAGATAGTCCCTTCCGAAATAGCAGCGCTAATTGAAAACAGGGGCTCCGCACTGTCACGTCAAGGTTTGCTCCAGCAGGCTCACGGTGCTTGGGGCAAGGCACAGCTGGAGCTCACTCAGCAGCACCACTGGGGCTCCTGGGCCCCAAAACCTCCCCACAGCCCAGGTGGCCTCACAGCATCCTCACAGCTGACGTGCTGGGGACCAGGGTTGCTTGCCCACAGCATCACCTGGCCCAACAGAGAGGCCCCTCCTAGCACAAAGCCTGGGAAATAGTGCCAAAAGGTGGGGAAGGTGATGGAGGGACAGTGACCCTCGGCAGGCAGCAGCCCCACTGCACAAGATGCACAAGTAGCAATCTCCAAACTACAGAGGTGAAGGCCACACCCTGGGTGACCCAGGTGGTCAGCAGCAGAGTTGGGAGTACATCCCAGCTCTCCTGGGCGAGGCTCTATGCTCATGTCCCCTCTGGTGAAACAGTGCTTCCAGGAGGAATTCTGCGGGGCTTTTCCAGATGCTTTGCCAAGCTGACAGAAAGCCAGCAGGATGACCACAGCACGAGGGGATGGTAACTGGAGAGACAGGGTACCCAGGAGGGGTGTGGTGGGGCCCTTCAGGGATCAGTGGCAGGCCTCGTTTTAACCTAATCCTTTTTTAAGATGATTAGAGCACGATCAATAGGCTTGCAAAACTTAGATAGCATAACCTGCTGCCACCAATTAAGCAAGGTATTTCGGTCCTGCAGAGGACTCAACACGTAGCACAGACTGTCAGTACAGTTACAGCTTCTGCAGGCAAGAAGGAAAGCCGGTCTCCTGCTCAGGGGAGACTGCTTCACTCCCATTCCCCATCCCACCCTCAGGGAACTTCCTGGCTCCTTTTCAGGCTCTGTTTCCCCTGCGCTGCCCAGGGCTGCCCTGAAAATGAGCTCACCTCTGCTTGGGAGACACGGGGTACGGTGGGGGCGAGCGAAGGAGAGCCTGCGCAGTGCTGTTCTTGCAGCCTGAGCATTAGCAGGGCTGTTTCTGCGCTATTACACATCTCGCCTGTTCAACTCCTACACCAGCAGGGTTCTACCCGGGGCTGCACCACTTTGCATACAGATAAGACTTGGCCTCTCAGGTGGCCGAGAGCCCGTTCAGCGCCTCTCTCCTTTTGTGATCCCTTCCAAAGGTTCAGCTCTGCCTTCCTTGATGCCAAAACAAACCACCTCACCTCCCACTGGTTCAGTCCGAAGCACCTCTGGGTTTGGTCGTTAGTGCTGCAGGCTTCTCCAAGATCTTGTAGGGTTTCTTGGTGTTCTGTGTGAGCTTAGAGGGACATTGGCGAAAGTCTGCTGCCAAAATCAGAGCCTCAAGGCTACCTTAGCATCCCTTCTTGTCACATACCTAAAATCTGAAAGTATAAAAGAGGTAACTTCAATATTTTTAATTTACCAGTCATTTTGGTGTTGCACAATCTTGTTGGGAGATTTGGTGCCCTTCCAGCACCACTCCTTTCATTTAGTTGCCCCAACTCTGCCAGCTCCATATTGCCCTTATTCCACAGACTCCTTACAAGATTTCCAAGTTCTGCTTCAAAACATAAAAAAACCCCGCACCAACAAAAAAGTGCTACTCAAATTATTCCCATGCAGTCTTAACCAGCCTCATAGCTCCTGAAAGGTTTGCTTTGCCCTCCACTTGCACAGACAAACTTGGGAGGTCGACACTGTTCACTTTACAGAAACCCATCAAGAGACAGAGAGGGTGTAGCACAAACGGGTTAGGTTATTGGATTTGTTCTGTGTCAGGCCACAATGACATCAGGAATGTGACATCATCTGTGACATCTGGAAGGCATCAGGGTGTCTGCAGTGCAGAGTGAAGTATCTTGGCAGCACTGCTGGGGAATTAACGCTGATTACAGTGTGATCAGAACAGGCAACAGCGTGCTGGCTTCTAGAGGCACTATGTGATGCACTGGAGGCTGACCAGTCTTTCTTTACCCACACAGGCTCCTAAACACCATCCCATGTGCTATACTGTCAAAAAAGTATTGTGCAGCTAGGAAAGCTCAGAGGAGAGTTGACTTAGCAAAAACTGGGAGTTTAAGATGTCTTTCCTGGCCAAACATCAGCTAAGGCTGTATAAAATCCTCTTCTACAAGTATCCTAGGAGGTATAATGACCACAGTGGGAGAGTAATTGCACCCAGGAACCAAAAGGAGAATTGATAAATGGAGCAAGATGAAATTGAGTTTAAAAAAAAAAAAAAAAGAGATGGATAAAGATTTTCCTAACATGAAAATCTGTTGAGCCAGAAAAGAAGGAAGCTCCCCTGGTTGAGCCATTTAAGAACAGACTAGAAAGTATGGCCTGCATTGCTCTCTAGAGCAGAGCAGAGAGTACACACCAAGTCCCAGATCTTCTTCTTTAGTCACAAGCCCACGGGGATGGCAGCCTTTTACCTCGCTTTTCACAGCCACCAAAGAACCAACACTGGATTTCCATGTCTACCTAGCTCAAGTCTGGCAGGACGTGCAAATTTTAGGGAAAGCAGCCAAATCTTACAGCACAGCCTTGCCAATTGCTCCCCAGAGCACTCATCTCCTGCTCTCCAAGGCACAGGCTGCAGTGGGGAGCTGAGAGCGGCATGGGCACGGCCTGTTGGCTCGCTGGCTGAGAGAGCGCGTCTCATTAACGGGGATTCATCAGCACCATTGTTAATAATGCAGGAGCTGTCTGTTGCTGGGGGAGTTCCTCAGCACAAACTGCACTGCTTCTGTATTTCAGACACAGCCTCTGCTGGTGTGATGGGCTGCCACGCTGACAAAGCATTTTGGTTATTTGTTATTCTCACGAGGCATCCCGGTGCTGAGCAGCGGCCGAGCCAGGAGGTACATCCAGAACAGAGGAGTCAGTACAGTCAGAACAGCCAGTCCTGTGCCTGTCTGGGACTCTGCCCTGCCTCAGCATTGGCAGGGACCAGTATGATTGCTGATGAGAGTGCTCTGGTCCTGAGGTCATCTTTGGAGAAGGCAGGAGTAGGAGGTCAGCCTGTCCTGGCAGTATCCTCTGTCCAGTCACTCCACTGCAGGGAGGGTGGATTAGCACACAGTGGTCCCGCTATCTCCAATCTCCTCCCCTTTTAGGATGAACTCCCTGAAGCCTTCATTGTGGCCTTCACATCTCTGCCAGCACAGGAGTAACTGCAGCTGGGGCCAGACTCACATGGAATCACTTCATCCTTCCAGTATTGCAGCCGGTATAAAGGATGGAGCAGATGTTGTAATTCCCTGTTAAAGTCACTTGCAAGCCTTATTTTGTCAATGCCCACGTGCGTGTGGCAGCACGTGGCATAAGGGACAATTTCATGATGCATCCCAGGGATGCAGTACCGTGCTCTTTCTCGGGACAGACTGGCAGTGGGCAGGCTGGGCCTGGAGTCTCCTGATGGAAGAGGTGCCCTTTAACATTCACCCTGAGAAAAAGCCTAATAAAAAGAGACTTCAAGCGAGCAACCTTGCAAAACAGCCTATAACCACCCCCCCACACAAAACCAAGAGAAACTCCCCCCAAACTGCCCTCTGGCAGCTGCAGGCTGTTCTCCAGCCAGGCATCTTCGGGCATGCACAGAAGCAGCAGTCTCAAAGAAGTAACTGCCAGGGCCTGTACAGAGGAGTTCCCCAGGAAGCATGAACCTCCAGCCAGGACAGCATGCCCATTAAAAGCAAATTATTTGACTGAGGTGAGATCAAATCCACCACCATCCCCTGGGAGGAGCAAGCATCTCCAGGCCTTTCACATCCAGGCCTGGAAGATGGAAACAGCCACACTTCCCAGCTCAGCTGCAGGGACATCACACACTGGCGTGGGTCTGGGGGAGGACAGCTCTCCTCTCCAAGGTGGGCAGGTGCTCTACCTGAATTACCAGAGGCACCCAGCAGCCAACTCACATGCAGGAGGTGTACATGCTGTGTTCAAGCTCTGGCACCAGCACAGAGGTGACATCCCTGTGCCCCGAGCCATGACACAGAGAGATGGTGGCCGCATGGATCAGCCTGCCACCTGGGACTTCGTCATACCTCCCACCCTGCCACAGACAGCTCCTTGCTGGTGGCACCAGTGGGGCAAAGCCAAGAAACATATCCAGCTTCAGGGTCAGCTTGGCCTCTTCGTGCAGTACAAATTCTAGGGACCACCCTCATTTCAAAGCATGTTTTACAGGTTGTCCATAGAAAGATGAGACCTCCCTTTCCAACACGCAGTGCACATAGACGGGCAGCCCTGGTGGGAAGCGGTGTGATCCCCTGCCTCAGGAATAAAGGCTGGGCCATCCTGGTCACACTCAGATGAGCATCTCTTTCCTGTTTGCAGTTAGACCAGCAAAAGTAGGGGGAAGCATTGCTCACAGATCTCTCTGAAGGCTCTGGGGAAACCAACAATGTGATTGTGAAACCCTGCAAAAATTCAAAATATTGTGATGACTTCAGTGGGAAAGAAAAAAAGCCCTTACCTCTACGTCTGGTAAACGCCCAGCCAGCTGCTGAGATGGGCAGTGGCCCTGAGGCACATCTTGGAGGACACAGGGAGGACGTCAGAACAACTGTGGGGCCAAGCTGGCCCAGCTGCCTGGGAGGAGATTCATCAGCTGAGTGTATATTTCTGTGAGGAGCCAAGAGCAGTGTGCACAGGAGCTTTGTGCCCCATTTGTCTGAGGAGCTGGGAAGTTCACCCTCTTCTATCCCAGGGCCCCACCACTGGTTGGGGCAGGGAACAGTCTCAGGCTGCCTCAGCAGGCATTGTTGGTGCCTGAAAACTCTTTGCTCTCCTCTCCCCTCTAGCAGCGCTGCTAAGTAAACCATATCTAAACATAGAAAACTGGCTAGCTTGGGTTTGGGAAAGCACCCAAGAACTCAGATCATTTCCATTCCCTCATCACACCCACAGAAAACTCACAAGCTCTCCATCCCAGTGCACCAGGCACTTTACGTGCCAGGCTTTGAGAAATTGCCATGCATTCTCATTTTGGCTAGGTCATAGCACAGCGGCGCTAGACTTTCACCAATGGAAAAAGAGAAATATAAGGAAACTACAAAAAAGAGTGATGTGGAAAAAACACCACCAGAATCTTCCTAAAAAGGTTCAAACATAGGCACCAGTCTGAGCAGAAGATCTTATTTTCTAACCTCTGCCCACTAATGTAGTAACTTGGATGCCTTGAACTCTTTATCTGTGCCTGGCAGCCCACAGGAGTCATGCCTTGTTCCCACAGGGACTTTCCAGTTCAATGCTTGGAAGAGCATCCATTAAGACCCTCAATTTCTGTGGAACCTTTGAATTTGCATGCGCCCAGACACTGCCTGAGGCTCCCTGGGAAAGCTTGTGGATCAGTGGCGGCAGAAGGACTCGGCTGCTCCCATTTCCTAGGCCAAGGTGCTGCAGGAAGACAATGAACAATTGTTCTCTCCCCATCAAAGCTGTGAAAGCCAGGACTTCATAAAGTAACAGTGAAAGCAGTAAAAGATCTTCCTAGGCCCTTATGGGAACACTTGCCAGGTGCCCACTGTTGATTCAAGCTCTGGAAAGACCCATTTTCTCTAGTGGTTTCCTGAAACTTGAAGAGGGAGAGCAAGGTTCATCCTGCCAGAGGTTAAAGTTGGGAGAAAGGAGGCAGAGAACAAGCCCTCGCTATCAGCCCTGCTGCTGGGACTGTACGTGCCTGCTTTCAGAGGCCAGATGCTGCCAGGCAAATGAAGATCTCCTTATGTTTGTTTTAAAGCTGGAAGAATCTCTTGAGATAAACATTCTAAATTAAAGATAAAAGTGCTGTGGGTTTGCTGGCAGCCTCTGTCCCCCTCCCCAGGGATAAGCTCTTGCGGGAGCCTCACATGCATCTTTCAGCCACGTGCCGTGACCAAGGGTTGCACACAAGGCTCCCTCTCTTCTGGGGCCTGGGAGGTAACAAAATCCCTCTGCCCCACTGCCTCGGCTCCCTCTGATGGCAGGTTCACCCAGAGCAGCACAGCGTCCCAGTTTTCATTTTCAGGATCTCTTGGGAGGATGTTAAATCCCAGCTAGTCCTGGCTGTATTTAAAGTGATTGTAATTCACATGGATTGGGCTGTGGTTATAAGCTGAATTACATTCTGATTTAGCAGCAGGGATTAGGGCTCTGCATTTTAACTTATTAACCCAATCTAAGTTAGGAGATTCCCCTCCTGCCGCCCTGCTGGGCTCCTGCACAAGGAAAGGCGAGGCTGCAGAGGGGATGGAGTGGGACAGGAGCACTGTGCTCAGGCTGTGTCACAGCCCCTGGGGCAGGGGAAAAGCGGGGAAAAGAAAGCACCGAAAAAAGAAGCTACAGCAGTTGTTCAGTATTCCCCACGCTCAGGGAATTCGCTCTGTGTTAAACCTGGTGGAAAGGGGGTACGTGAGTGGTTAATTCCCCATCCCCAGCCAGCGACCAGGGAGGTGTCTGCTGCTCGCCATTGCTGCTCCAGCCTGGGACAGCTCTGCTCCAGTCGTCTCCCTCCCCTGACCTCTTGCTGGAGGCACCTGCAAGAGTTAACTCCTCTCTCTGGGCCGTACCAGCGGTGGGACAACTGGAGGTGATTTGCTGCTCTGGGTGAGATGAGCTGCACGGACAGCCTGCACACAAATGCTTCCTGTCACCATGGCTCCTGAGCAGGAAACCCTGCACCACCAGACCAGGGTTCACCCACTTGGCTTCTCTCTCATGCCATCAGACAGACAATTGAGAACAGCCCAGGCACACTCTAGAAAACTTCACTCCATTTAATATTTAATGAAAACCCAGTGTAACTGTCATGTCCTTTTCTGTTTTCTCTCACTAACACTGCTGGCTGCACAGGTATCTATGTGTAAACAGAGCCTGTCTCCTTTCCACTCCATTGCATCTCTCCAGCTCGGGGCGCAGCTTGTGATACCTGCACTCACCTTCAGAGGAACGCCTGGGGTAGCCCTGCCATACACAGCACGACTCACTGCACGGTGACCTCACCAATTCGGGCATCTGAGGGCATCCCAGCGCAGCCCAGAGGGACCAAGGGATGGCAGGTTCTGGACATCCCACCCACTGCCAGGGAACTGCAAGATTGCAGTGATGATGTGGCATCCCTCTAACCTCTGTGCCACGAGCCTGATGCTGCACTCCCCTGAGTGCTTTCATCTCCAGGTCCTGCAGTTATTGGCAAGGAGGGAGGGAAGGCATTGCACTTTCCTTCCCTGCTTGTGCTGAACCGCTGGGTTGTAACACATCCTAGTTGCTCCCAAGAGTGAGTTGCAGCCAGAGCTGAGCAGATGATAACAGAAGAAAAAAAGCGGGATGTGTTTCTATGAAACAGTTTTCTGTCATGCAGCACATAGCAGGGGGAGATCGCATCCAGAGGGTGGTGGTCAACGGCTCAGTGTCCAGATGGACATCAGGGACAAGGGGTGTCCCTAAGGGGTCCAGATTGGGACGGGTATCTTCATCAGTGACACAGACAAAGGGATCGAGTGCAGCCTCAGCAATTCACAGGGGACACCAAGCTCAGTGGTGTAGTTGACACACTGAAGATGTGTGCCAAAGATGCCATCCAGAGGGACCTGGACAAGCTTGGGAAGTGGCCCCATGGGAATCTCATGGTCTTCAACAAGGCCAAGTGCTGGTGCTGCACCTGGGTTGGGCTGACTCCTGGTACCAACACAGGCTGGGGCATGAAGGGATCAACAACAGCACCACTGAGGATGACTTTGGGTTGCTGGTGGCTGAGAGGCTGGACATGGGCCAGCCATGTGCTCTGGCAGCCCAGAAAGCCAAACGCATCCTGGGGTGCATCCAGAGCAGTGTGGGCAGGGGGTTGGGGGAGGGGATTCTGCCCCTTTGCTCTCATGAGACCCCACCTGAAGTCCTGCATGCAGCTCTGGGGTCCCCAACATGAGATGGACAGGGACCTGTTGGAGAGAGTCCAGAGGAGGTCACAAAGATGATCAGAGTGCTGGAGCACCTCTCCTGGAGAGCCTGGATGGTTCAGCTTGGAGAAGAGAGGGCTCTGGAGAGACCTTATTGCAGCTTTTCAGTACTCAAAGAGACCTACAAGAAAGCTGGGGATAAACTTTAGCAGGGTCTGTAGTGATAGCAAAAGGGGTTTTAAACTGAAGGAGTGTCAGTTTAGATTAGATGTAAGGAAGGAGGCTTTTACAAGAGGCTGGTGAAACACAGGAACAGGTTGCCCAGAGAGTTAGATGCCTTTTCCCTGGAAATATTCGTGGTCAGGTTGGGCAGGGCTCTGAGCAACCTGATCAAGTTGAAGCTGTCCCTGCTGATGGCAGGGGGGTTGGAGTAGACGACCTTTAAAGGTCCTTTCCAACCCAAACTACTCTATGATTCTATTAATAAAAAAGTTTGATGTTTGTCACTATTTTCAATTTAGTTAAAAATAATTTTCCTTTCAAAAAAACCCCACAAACACCCAAAACCCAGCACGTACAGAGAATGTTAAAAAGGCAGTTTCCTTCTATCCTTGCAGCTGCTGCACAGAGACATCTCTGAACGACTGCCCTGAGTCAAGGGGAGACCTTTGGAGCAGGGCTTACACTGTAATTTGGTAGCTGGCACCAGGCTGAGGCCCAAGAGCACAGTTGCTGTTCTTCATATGACCGCAAAGCTGAGTTACTGGGCTCTGTGAGGAGCAGGGGGCTCCGCGGGGAGCTGAGGGCACGCCCAGAAAGGCAGGAGAGGATCTGTTTTCCGCTGCACTGGGGTTTTCTCTGCCCAGCATACAGCAGTGAACTCAATCCAGGGCGGGGAATAGCCTTAACTGCACACCAACAAAACTTGCTCTTGTCCACTCCCCACACACAAGGGCAGGGCTGCAGAAACCCTAAGGCCTGGTCTAGAAATCCTAAATCTGTTTTTTGTTCCTTGGACTCAGTGCTTCGGGGGTAACTCCTGGCATTAGGGAGGAAACAGAAGACCTCATGCCACCCCCCTTCCCTTTTTCCCTGGCCCCAGAAGAAATGGATGCGTGAATCCTGGTGTGGGATGCTCCTGCCAGCAACCCCCTCTGTGGGGCAGGCAGGAGCTGTGGGAAGGAGTCTCTGCCATGCCGTGTATAACCCTCTCAGGAGAAACAGACCTGACAATCCTATCTGCCAGGGAAGGGCAGAAGTGAAAGCCCCACCTGGGAAGTGCTTTAAAAGGACAAAGCTACACCCTGTGGCCTCTTGAACTCCGTGGCAGAACATCCCCATCACAAAGCATTAAAAAATGCCAGAAAACCACGCTCTAACCCAAGCCCTAATGGGTAGGGGTGGCCACAGACCAGGACAGGGACTCTTCCCCACAAGGCAGCTGCCGCTGATGGGATGCCAAGGCATGCTGTTGGATCTGCCGGCTGGCAAGCGCTCCCTGCTGAGGTCTAGCACGCCTCAACAACAGCAAATTTACTTAAAGAAGAAGAAAATGGCTTAACTAATCTTTGGTCACCCAGCTTTACTTCTGCCGCTGACACAGCAGGAGGTACTTGCAAGCCCAATGGCTTTATTTATTTAAGTGTATTGATTTTAGCCTAGATTGGAAGAAAACAGGCGGATAAAGGGCAGGAAATTCCTCAGCTGTGAGAACCACACAGAGTACTAGAAATCAGATTTAAACTAGCAGATGAAAATACATTTGCCAGAACAAGGTAATGAATCATTCTGCCAGGAGCACAGAGATCTGGCCAGAAGCCAAGCCCTGCCCACTTAAAAGCAGCAATTTGGGGTATTAAACGATGTCTGCGTTCCTATCGCTGGCCATCATTTAATACAGCAGCAGTGCTCGGTGGCTCCCAACCAGAACTCAGCAAAACCAGAGCAAAACCCTCAGACCTTCCCCCCAAGACCTTATTTAAAATCAATGGCCCCAGAGTCAATCAGAATCAACGGGGGAGGGCTGAGCAAGAAGAATGGAGGAGGACAAACCACACCAGAAGACTTGTACTCAGCTATCAGGGCTGCTGTGCACGAGCAGCGCGTGATGGCAGAAAACCACAAAATGCACTGAGATGTGCATGAAAATGACAAGGGGAAGATTTTTGGAGGGCAATATTTTGTTCTTGTGTCAGCTCTGATTATCTCATTAACTTCTTTTTGATAGCCCAGTATCTGGGACTCTACAAGAGAGGCTACCAGCTCTGTTGCCACGGATCTTGCTGTAGCTGCTGGTGCAGTGTGACAGTGTCCTGGGGAGATGGGCAGGCAAAGCCAGGCACCTGGAGGGAATCCTAAAGTTAAATCCCAGGGTTAGTCTGTGAAACCAGTTCCTACCTTCTCTGCCAGCAGGAAGACCTTAAGCAGTCCAAAATGAGAACCCAGGCTCCAGGTGCAAACCCTGTCCTTCTGCAGAAACCTCCCAAGAGGCTCTGAAGATACCCTGGTGTACCCACCCTGTGAACAGAAAGGTGCTGGAGAAGCTCACCCCATCGTGGAGAGCCTGTCCCCAAAAGCTGAGGGCCTCGAGTTTCCTGTTTGCAGGGATGACAAGAGGCTAATTGCTGCCAAAGGGACGACATCACCAAAGCCAGGAGAGGGGCAGCATTCAGCAGAAAAAGGGAGCAGAAGGAGCACTGACACAGCTAGGGGGATGTTTGAAAGCGGGTAGCTCGGGTAGTGTTGCAGCAGAGCAGAGCACGACTTTTTTCCAGGTGTACAGGGAAATTTCTCTGTTTTAAGATAGAGTTTTGCATGGCTAACAGGCTGTGGGCTGTTCATGCCCACACTCAGAGCTGTATGCGAGCAGCTAGCCCACCAGAGCCCGCAATTCTGCACCCCTCAGAGGGCACGGAGGCAGGCAGGGAGAGCCTCCCCCACCTGCACCACCTCCCCATGCCCTCTGCTGTGAAATGCCCTGAAGGCAGGTGACTCCCAGCTCCAGAGGGAGACTCACTTGTGCCTTGCAAGAGCAGAAGGGATTCTCCCCAGCAAGGTCGGGCAGGTTATTAGCCTGGCTCGCCGATATTCCCACAAACACTCATTACTCACCGCTCTGCAGGCACTGCAAAGGGCAAAGTTTGTCCCTTTGTTGAAAACAGAGATAGGCGCATCCGATCTGATTTCTGCAATCTGAAGCCCCAGCGACCAATCTAAGCCCGAGGCAAACACACAGCAGGAAGCAGCTTTGGGAAAACCATATCTGTCTCTGTGGAGCCAGAATTCAAACCGAGATATGCAAGCACATATTCGTTACACATCTTGTAATCGATGTGCTGAATTGTAAAGATATTTTCTTAAGCAAATTGCTGATTTGCCTCCCTGGTAAACCACAGGTGAAAGACACCCAGTCTGCGCTTTGCAAGAGCCTCCAGTTAGCCCAGAGCTGCAGGACTGGGTGTTTTCACAGGAGCTCCAGCTTCTCCTCACACCTGAGCATGGCTGGGGAGGAAAGCTCCATTCTCAGAGCCAGGGGGAGCTGCCTTATCACTTGGCAGGGGTTTGCACAGACCTTATTCTCAGTCAACACAGGTTTTCAGGCTCTCAAGCTTTGTTTTGAATTCTGTATTCAGGACAAGTCCGAAACTTCAGAGCAGCTGCAATCTAAAGGGGCAGATTGATCTGCTCTTGCATCACGGTTGCACTCAAGCAGTAGTTTCTCACAAGGAAAGGCGCTCTGCTGCACTTCATCCAGCACGGTGGGGACTTGGTTAAAATGCTAATCCGCAGGCAGGGTTAAGATTGAGCTGTGTTTTAATCTGCCATTTTTCAGGTGTCACCAGACGTGATAAAAATCCCCCAGACTATGGACCTAACAACCCACGGCTTGCCCGCGAAGAAGTCAGTGGGAATTGTACATGCTCAGCACTTCTGGGGAAAGGCAGACAGGCCATGCAAGTCCCTGAGCAGGCAGCAGGTCAGCCTGGGTTGAAATGGACAGCTTTTTTCTTTACACAGAGGGACCACCACGTTGCAAATGGTGCCCCTGAAATGCATGCCTTGGGTGGTGCGGGGAGGATTTTTATTCTGCCAGCACCGCTTGGATTGGGGCCCAGGTCATGCACCTTAACAAATCCTCAATATTAACCATGGGCAAATTTCACTTTGTAACAACGCCTAATGCTGGCAGAGTTTTGCTTCATTTTGAATGCTGCTGATTTCACTCTTCAAGGCCTTGACCAATTGGGAGAAATTGGCAAAGGGCTCCATTTAGCACTGCACACAGAACTGTGCTCAGCGAGGATGTGACGCAATGACCATGAATGGAGAAAAGCACTTTTTAATTATTTAAACACGTCCTCCTACCCAGTACCTTTGGCTAAGAGGACATAAGAGTCCAGGCTCTTATTTTCAACAAAAGTGCTGTGAAAAAGGGCCACCAGAGATGAGTACTGTGCCCAGCACTCAAAGCCTGGAGGAGAAGGTCCTTTCAGGATGCTGCTAAACAGCACATTACTGGAGCATATCACTGGTGTACCTGCTGCTCTGCATCTCACAGCTGGGTTTTTCAGAGGTGCTGGATAACCAGAGCACTCCAAAACCCTGAGTCACAGGCAGTGCACCCCAAACTCCTCTGCCTCTGAGTGGCATTCCCAGATTTCTGCAAATCTGGCCTCTTTTCCTAAGCACTTTACAAATTTCTGGGCATTTCTGGACTCGGGTGGCTCTGAAGTGCTGCTGAGAGAAAGCTCCTTCAACAAAAAGCATAGCACACAACTGAGAGTGTGCATGGCTTCCAGAGGTGTAGGAAAGGCACTTCCAAAGTGTCCAACACCAGCAGTGTCTCAAAACCGAGCAACACCTAACAGACCCAGGAAAATCCCAAGTTCTTGCCAATGTACCTGCCAGTGCTGCTGAGCTGCCCGGGATCAGCCTCTTCAGACACCTTGCAAGGGCTCCTGAGAAGAACCCTCCTTGCTGCTCACGTACACAGCTGTTTTTTCCCCACACCAGCAGGCAGCAAGTTCTGCCATGGGGTCTCAGCTCAGTGTGGGCTCTGCCATCCTGCCCCAGCACTGCCCCGCAGTGCCCCTGCCAGCTGCAGGTGGTGGGCAGGCTTGAGCATCTCCAGGAGTAGGAAGATCGGGAGCAAGTACAGCAGCCTGCAGGAAAAAAGCTTGTGGGACTGAATCCAACACTTGAGGAGGGTGGTCTGAACCCACATTTGCTTTAGGCAGCCTGGAACTGAGCAAAGAATGGGGTTTTGCTAAATGCTGAGGTGGCTGGCAGCAGAGAAACAAACTCTGGCAGGGGAGAATTTATCCTCTAAGCTTGTTATCCTGTCAAAAGAAGAAATGAGGTTAGTTGAGGCTCATTTGTTTGCAACGAACTCCTGTCTCTCACTATTTATCACCGCACGCGATTACCAGCTGACTTAAACCAAGTGCATCGGAGTCACAGAGGCAGTGCAGAGAGGGGTCAGAGCATCACCTGTCCCCCTCTGCACCTCCAGAGCCCCAGAACATGGTCCCTCCAGTCTCCACCAAGGGCCGTGGAACCACGTGGTGTCACTGGTCTTTTCAGAGGGGAAATGTTTAGTTTGGCCCATCAGTCTCAGGTTCAGCTCTGGGATGAGTGAACTTCTCCTGCAGGACTGAGTCCTCTTCAGCATCCTCTCTGCTTCCCCAGAGCCCAGGTTTCCAGCTTGGGCACACCAGAAGGAGCAGGGGGATTGGATGAATAGCTACACCTTCAACTGCCTTTGGAGACAGAGGATATTGAGGACCACAGGTCACACACCCCACCTTCCTTGGGGGCTGCCCAGTGCTGAGCTTCACATACGCTCCCTGACTGAGGAGAGGCCCACGCTAATGCTGTGCGGAAGAAAGATGCAGCAAAACTCCTGCTCCAAAGGATGTGGGGGCACACAGCGAGGCAGCAATCAGCTCAGAGAGACTGGAACGAAATCCCCAAGAGTTTCCTGGTGGTAAGCAATGGCAGAGGATGGGAACATATTTCACAACTGGCTCAGCTAGTTTTGTGGGCCTTCCCTGATGAGATGACGCAATTATTTGACACATATCACACCTACCACTTGACTCCAAGGCTGGCTCCAAGTCAGCTTTAGGGAGGACTGTTGTAAGGCATTTGACATTCGACTGTACAACACTCTGATTTAAAAATCAGCAGTATATAATATCAATAAACCACACGTTAACTACATTAAGAGCTGGCTGACAGATCTCAACAAGTAATTGTCGGTGGTGAATCATCTACGGATGGGAGTGTTTCAAGCAGGGTTCTTTGGGGAGCTGCTTGAGGCCTGACACTTTGCAGCATTTTCATCTCTGGGAAGCAGATGCAAATCTCAGTGCTGTTACAGTGCATAAATGACAAAGAGATTCAAAGTGATGAATAATGAGGAGCACAGGGCAACCACGCAAAGCAGCTCTCCACAGTTCAGTGAGCAAAGCCCGCTTAAACGGCGTTTTACTACAAAAAGTTGTTCCTGGAATAAGAAATTCCTAGGCGGACTCCTAGGGTGCTATGACTGGAAAGCAGAGGCTCTGGAAGGGGTTTTGGAGCCCAGGACAGCATATGAACTAACAGCATACAGCTGTGGCGAGAGGTAATGGACATTCTGCTGGGAATAACGAGGAAGCAAGTCGTGTAGAGCTGTGATCCATGCTGGTAACATGAATCCCAGCCCACTGCCCCCAGTGTGGTAACAACACTCTGAAAGTACTGCTGGAAAAAGAGGATGTAGAAAGGAGCCAAATGATCTCAGCGCTCCAGGGGGAAAAACCCCCAAAGCTTTCCAGCAGGCACAAAAAGCACTCAAATTATTTTGTTTGTCAAAAAGAAAATTAAGAGTTGACCTTAAAGGAAAGGGATACCAGGTCGAGTTCTCAGTGAGGAGGAGGATCAGGAACAAAAGAGGAAAGGCACAAAGGTTGATAGGGAGGAGGACTCAGATATGGACATTTCCAGTAGAAGACTGACATGCTTTAACTGGGTGAAGGAGGCAAACTCCAAATCCAAACTTGGAAGGAGACACCAGAATAAAACAAAAGGCTGGTAGCAAGGATTTCTAAAGGATCTAGCAAGCAGGGGAGGAAGAAGAAATGTGGGGCTAGAAGACTGAAAAACAGCATGTGATGGATATGCAGACCTGAGCACACAGGCAGGACACAAGCCTTCCATACCTCCTGAGAAGGGAAGTTCTGGGTGGAAGGCAAAGGTAAATAAAATTCAGAGGCAAGGTGGGTTTTACAACAGGTAAGCCATGTTCTACACAGATGGCACTGCTCTGGTGAAACAGATCTCTAGAAAAAGGCATGGCAGAAGATCTCATCTGTCTGGACTCCACAGAAAATGCCTGCTAGTAAAAAATTAACAGTTAAGCCAGCAAAGCTGAGGATTAGTGCAAGCACTGGAAGATGAGTAGCAACCTGACTAGAAAGGAGCTGGTAGCAGGCAGCATTGAAAGGAGGACGGGATGAAACTCCTCTCAGTCTGCTGCTTTTCTTGTTTCTTGGTTTTTTAAACAAACTTAGCACAGACAAAACAGATGAATGCTAATGCAATATTTTGGTGACAAAGGGGAAATCATTGCCCATAGGGTGGAATACTGAAATACACAGGAAGAAATAGATCACTGTGAGGAGCCAGGCAACTAAAAACAAATAAGAGGCAACAGCCCAGAAGCTAAGGTCTGACAGCCAGGAACAAATAGCTTGAATTCTTCACACTCACTAGAAGAATAACAGCTGAAACTGGAGGTAGAAAAAAAGAGACTCAGGTTCTTCAGCATGCTATTCCCTGCTGGTTTCCTACCTGACTTAGTGCTGGGCTGGATGGGACTGCCTGACAAGCACAGGTGCAATGTTGCATGGGTTTAGCCTTGCTCTTCAGGGTGAGGCTGCATCCCTTGCCATCTGTGTGCTGCCCAGCAGTCTCCCCAGTGACAGCTCTCTTCCTGGGCTGTTCTCTTGAGGCCATGCTTACAGCACCAGGGTTCATGTCATATGTTAAAATGAGTTGATTTTTCACTGCAGCCCTGTGGAGCAGAGAGAAAGAGGGGTGAGACTAAGACACAGAGATACCCCCTAGTCCTGGTAGTACAAAATGCAGAGGTGATGAGTTTTGTTACCTTGATAGGCTCACACAGCTCTGTACCCCTCCCAAGGAGACCCCAGTATCCAGAACATGAGGAACAGCACGTGGAGCAGCTGGGCATCACTTCATGACTCCATGTGGGAAGCAAGCAGAGTGTGGACTGACTGCAGGTGTCCACTGAGGCCAGAGGCGTTGCATTTCTCCAGCATAGCAAGACTTCTTATGAACATATTTTTCCTTAGTCTCGCTCTGAGAAACAACAGATCCAATTATTGCTGAAGCTTCTGTTTAAAGGAAAAAAGATAAATCAGCCTGGGGCAGACACTTGGCACTGAAATATTCAGCTGCAACACTTGGGGTCTGGCAGTACAATAAGCGGCTGAGAGGAAGGCCTCAGTCAGCAGTGTCTGACTCTGGTGTTAATGGAGGCACCCCCAGCCCTGCCCAGAGGAGCAGCTCGGTGCCACCAGGACTGTGTGGACACCACAAGCCCAGACGCTCACAGGCTCTTCCGTGCTCCTTGGCTGAAACCAGAGCTATCAGAGAGCCAGTGTTGCCTTCTGCCAGAATAATGGCACTTCCAGCAACAGGGCTGGGAGGGGGGCAGAGGTCTGGCATTGATTGGGAGGTAAGAGCTGCTTATTGAATTAAGGCTGTTTCCTGGAGCAGTTCGCTCCAGCGATCCCTGCCCATGAGTGAGCCCTCCGTAATGGACCTGTCCTACAGTGAGGGCCTCCCACCAAGAACCTCTCAGCTCCAGGCACAGCCACCACGATCTGGATTTCCAGAGTGTGACCTGTTCTGGGCGGGCTTCCCTGTTTTAGCTCAGACTTTAGAGCAGCACAGAGCAGCTCAGCAGAGCACGCAGGGGTCAAGGATGCTGCGCGCAGCTGTGGCAGCCTGGGAGCGCTGCTCTCATCCCTGTCTCCTGGGCATGCAGGAGCTGGGGGAGAGCCAGGAGCTTGCTTGTGCATGCCCAGAGGCAGCCACTTTCTCAGCAGTCTCTGCTGCTGGGGGCAGGAATGGCAGAGTTCTTTTGGAAAGATTTCCAAGGCAGGATGCTGCTTTGTTTTTTTAATAATCCTCATGTGGTTGTGACTCAGGGTCATGCCTGGTCTCCCTTCCGGGAGGTGCGTGGTCAAAGCTTGGAGATCAACAGCTTCACTCAGCCACCGCTGTGTTTGGGGGAGTTCTTCCTCTTCTCAGCAGAGGTGGGAAAGCCAGGAGGGCAGTACATGCCCAGAAACTCACCCGGATTGCTGCCTCCTGAGCCAAAGCCTCCAACCACGTCTGCAACATAACGGGTCTCTCTACACGTGCTGCACCTGGATGAGGCAGGGCATCAAGGAGGTCAAGTGAGACAACAGGAGAAGCCAGCCCTGATGCTTCTTTTTTTCATGTTTTGGAAGCAAGGTCAGGACCTTTCCCTCCAAATCTAGCCTGCACAAGTGAGACAAATCTCCCCTTTTCACCCAAACTTAAAAAAAAAAAAAAAAGAAAAAGAAAAAACAAAGCCCTCCATACCAACTGCAACACTTTGTTTTGCAAGAAATCAAAATAATTTGCCAGCTGAAGTTGCAATTTTCTGTGAATAAGCACATTCCACTTCCCTGCATCCTACCAAAGGTCTGTTATGATCTATCCAGGACTTCTGATGTGAAGATTTGCAGGCGTGTTTCCCTGTTGAAAAGCGAACAAAAGTCATGGGTTCTGGCCACAGTTTCACACTCTTAGGAGCAGTGTACACCTCAGGTCTCCAGGTTTTCAAAAGCTCAAGGCAAAACCTCAAAAACTCTGTAAAAGCAAGGATGTCTAGACCAGGTGAGTAGAAGAAGGAGGCTGGAGCCTTTAGGGAGAGAGAAAGAGAAGAGGGAGAGCTTTCCAGCTCTCCTCCCAGGTGGAGAGAAGTAGAGCAAAGAATGGAAGCTGTGGGTAGGTGATCAGGATCTGACATCAGCCCATGTGCTCTGCGCTTCAGCTGTACAACAAATAAGGCACACCAGCAAAGCAGGGCTGCCCAAAACATCAGTACAAGGCCAGCTGTGCCAGGTCCTTGCCTCTCTCCTTGGAAGGACACGGAAGAGGACAAGGATGGCGCTGGAGCAAGAGCAGGCAGGAGCAGCTGTTTAACCGTGTGCTTTGATATTGAGTCACCAAGGAGCTGTCTGCCTCCAATCTCCGGGCTTGCTGTCAGTAATGCCCTGGGGAGGAAGGTAGCCAGACCTTGTCCAGATGTCCTGAGGTGCAGGGCAGGTGAGAACGTTGCCAAGTCATGACAGGGTGTTAATTAAAAATAGTAATGAAGGTGGCAGCATTAACACCTGCTGCTCAGAGCGGATGGCATCACTGAGCTCGTGGGACAGCTCCCCCACTCTGCCCAGAATGCTCCCATCTGAGCAGAGGGACAGGTAATGTCCCCTTCGACCGTGGTAAAGGGGTGCACGAAAGATCCACAGAGGTCTCACAGCCAGCAGAGCTGCCAGTTCTCCACATTTCCTAAGACCTTTAATACGAGCCAAAATTCACCTCTGTAATCTGACCCGGAAAAGTGTTGTTCCCTCTCTTCCTTCCCACTGCTGTGCAGCTGCCTGCCCTCCCTCCTGGAGGCAAGCAGGTTTCTGTGCCAGAGCTGCCTCCTGCTCCTTCTGGACCGTGCATGATGGAGTGAGAGTTCAGGGCTGGAAAACCTGTGCTCAAACCAACCACTTGTGCTGTACCTCTGCTTCTCCGTGCAGGGGTAACACTTACATCCCTTTGTGAAACATCCAGACCCTCCAGAAGAAGTCATGCTGCACAGGGCTGAGACATTAAAATAAATAGGTAAGAAGAACAGTGAACTAGCCTGGAGAAATGTTGGCATTCCCAAGTGCTCGTTCAGACAAAGGAATGCCTCCTGCCAAGTGCCAGCACAGCCATTCTCCCAGGTGAGGGATGTGCCAACCAGCCGGGCAGCTGCACGGAGCAAAACCGAGGCAGATGCTCCAGCTGTGGGCTCCAGGGACCGCCTGCACGTGCCCACTGCAAGCATGGCTGGCTATTTTGGGGAGATACACTCCTTCCCTTGCAGGGTGACCCTCAGGGCGGGCCAGCCCGGCGCTGCAGCAGCAGCCTGTGTGCACAGACGTGCACAGCCTGCTCTCCAGCTGCGGGGGATCACCCTGGGCTCCTCGTTACCTCCACAGGCTGGGTCCTCCCAGCATGGATGCTGTCACTGTCTGTTTCCCTACCGAGACGGACAGGAGCTGCATGGCTCTGATGTGACAGCTCTTGGACCTGCTTCCCCAAAGAGCTGAGCTGGGAAAGAGGTGTAGGGAGCTCCACAACACCAGGGGCTGACGCTGGTGAAATGCTTGGTGCTGTGGGAACAGCTGCTTTAATAATGAGGGGGTGAGCTGCCTCATGCAAACCTGTCTGCATCACATGGACACCCCTCCCTGCAGAGGCAGCTGCCAGTGCATCCCCTCACCATGTCATTGTCCTCCTCTCCTCTGGGCCCACGGCAGCTCACAAAGAAATTGTCGGACATCTGGGGCCAGCACTCACCTCAACCCGTTACTCATTTTCCCATCCAAACCAAGAGGAGCAACTTGGTAACCAGAGAGCCCAAGTTTCCCAGTCCACACACTGGTTTTCCGTGCAACCTACCCTGCTCTTTCTCGCAGGGATGGAGATCCCACGTCCAGCCTATTTTGAACGACTCATCTCTCATCAGGTGCTTGGTGGTGCAGCCAGCAGCCACCAGGTGCCCCTCTGGCAGTGGGGCAGCTCCCCACGGCTCTCATCAGGCAGACACTGCTGGAGATCAGGGACCTGCTGTCCCCAGAGTGGATCAGCCCCGCTAGTCCTTCAGCATCGATGTGCTTCCCTGCTCGGTGCCGGGCCAGCTGTGTGCCCTCCAGATCAGGGAGCAGCAGGTTCCCACTGCTCTCATCCCAGCACGACTCCAACTCCGCACTTCAGCGCTAGGACCCTCCACAGCCCTCCCCGACAAAGAAGCACAGCTCTTGGCAGGCCCTTGTTATTTCAGCTAAGGCTCATCAACCATCCTTCTGTCACTAAATGCCTTATTATGTGCAATTAATGGACTGACTGAGAGCAGCTACAAAGTCGCTCTCCCCGTGAACCCACGGAGGCAGCTGGGTTACTTCTAGCGACTTTCTAGTGCTGCCAGCTTCATTACTGAATGCAGCTGCGCGAGGGGAGAGAGGGAGGGAAGATGAAGCACACGAGCGAGCTCAAATCCAGCAGCCCTGCCTTTCAAACACCCGCAGGCAGCGTGGCAAAGAGCTTCCTGCCATCCCCGGGGCCGGCACATCCCTTTGAGGGGCACTCAGATGCCGGCCACCATCCACAGTTACTCAGAGGCAGTCGCTGGCTCCAGCCCTGCCCCACGCAGATAGGTCTTTACTGCCGTCTTTAACTTTTTTTTTTTCATTATTATTAATAATACAACAAGAGGAAAGGGAGATAAGAGCAAACTGACAGTGTAGGCTGAAACAGCTAATTTGACTGTAGCCAAACTGCGCTCAGATGTGCAAAGCAAGAGAATAATTTCCACTCTCTGATCTCTCAAAGATCATCCTCTTAGATGTCACGATTACATTTGAAAACAGCCTGATGGTACTTGAAGTCGGTTTCCCTTGACAATTAACCTATATGTGCACACCCTTCAAGACTTCTTGCTGCAATAACAGATATGTGTTTTGAACCACCGCTACAGCCCCCACGGACACGGCTGAAAGCAAAAACCAGGTAGCAGAGGGTTCCTAAGCCAGCCCCAGACAAAAGGACACTGGTCTCATTGGAGCGTGGCACTGAATTAATCTGCCTTCCTGCCTTTAGTAATGCCTTGTTACCAAAAATAAGAGAGTTACAGCTGGCATTTATGCAATCAATTCTTCCACTGTGCTAAGGCAGTTCCTAAGGACTGAGTGATAAGGAATTTGATGTAGCTTATTTAAAACAAAAAAAAAGGCAAAACTCAGCATTTCATGAATTTCACATCCCTCTGCCTTATTTGCTCTATGCAGAAACTATGGTGCCCTTTTACCAAAGGATATCTGATTTTTTTAGGGTTTTTTTGAGGATGGGAAGTACAAAAGAAGCAGATACTTAAGTTCTGGGGCCAAATTCATCACTGAGTGAAATGGGCCTAAGCCCCTTGAAGCAAAGGGCGAGGCAATTGCTTAGATTAATCCTAATGACCCAAGCCAGAACTCATGGACAAACCCTTGCAGGGTTTTCAGCTCTCAAGAAAATGTAGCCTAAGCAGCTGTTACGCTTTGGAAACCAAAATGAAACCCCAAGGATTTGCCTTAAAACAAATTACATCCATCCTAAGAGTAAAACACCCTCCTTTGAATACTAAGAGAGGACTGACCAGCCTGTCATGGTTACAGCTCTGGGGGACACAAGCAGGCTGAGCTTAGACTAAAGACCGAAAAGTAGGGAAAGCTGCCTCTAAAAACCCTAATTGAAACCTGACAGGAGTTAGGATGGCAAAGATGGGCTCTTAGAGTAAAAGTTCCTAACAAAATCAAATCATGGAGACTTCCCTTAGAGAGGAAAGACTCTTTCCTTAGAGAGGAAAGCCAGTGCATGAGAGGAGGAGCCCTGCAGCCACATGTCTACTCCAGCAGCAGGTGATGAGGAACAGCAGCTGTGCTGCACAAAGCTGCTGGGAAGCTGCAGCCTTCTTGCTCCTTCCCTCTCCCTGTGCTCCCAGGAAATCCTCTCCTGTTTATGGGAGTGAGGAGAGGAACCACCGATGAACCGCAGTCAATCACCTAAGGAAAGTGACTGGGGCAAACAGGAGCTGTCAGTGGTAATTTTGCCATCAAGGGCCAGGCTTCACTCTCGTGCCCAAGTGCCCAGCAGCTCTCCAGCACTGTCAGTCCCACTCCCAGGTTTGCTCACAGTTATTTTGGCATGACCCAGGGCATGAGCTGTCTGCCTGCAAGGTAGTTTTATAACCAGAGCCCTCTTCTCCCTCCTCTACCTGCAGTTTACCTTTCCTCAGCAGAGAGGACTTTTCACAGCACCAGCTAAAAGAGCAGCAGAGGGGCTTTCTGCACATGTAACCCAAAGGAAAAACATGAGATGCTGTTTTCCACTTCAGCCACGATGTCTTTTTAATCCCATGCAAACTGGGAGCATCTTCAAGGCTTTGTTGTTTCTTTAGCAGAGGGGGAAGAACTAAAGTTTGAATTTGAACACTAAAAACATTTCTTTGAACCGGCAAGATTTACCGATGTGCACATGGCTCCCGATACAGATGCACACTTGGAAAAAAAAAATAGAAAGAAAGAAAGAAAGAAAACACAGCTATTCCCCCACTGGTTTCTGTCACCATTTGATTCCACCGCACTGCAGTTTTACCAGGGAAATTATTGGGGGAAAGGGAGTTAGACAACATTTCCCTGACAGCAGCTTGTCAACTGGCTCTTTGAGTGTCAGGAAAAAGAGCAGCATCTCATGTCTTTAAAGTGCCATTCTGCCACACCAGAAAGGGAAGACGCACATCAGGCTTCCCTGGGGCCACGTGCCTGTCCCCCCTTCTCCCTCACCAGAGCTGCTGCTGGCACACGTGGCACACCCGTGGCCTGTGTCCCCCCCCAGCCCCTCTGCTGCCCAGCCCTGACCCAGAGCTCACCACCATCTGTGTCCAGGGGTGCTGCACCTCTTCACGGGATGGAGGAACAGGCAGAGATGCTAGGGCTATTATCACATACAAGGTGGGATGTGGTTTCGCCTTCCCGACTGGCTTGGCCCTGCCTGGCACAGAGGGAAAATCGGAGTAGATTCCCTGACATCCCAACTCCCTCCACCTGACAGCACATAGCATAATACATAAGGGGAGAACAGGAATGTTTCTGATGAGGACAACAGCTTGAGGTTCCCTCCCTGCAAGAGGCACTCGATCCCTGACAGCCTCTGGGACAGCACAGCACAGCCCTTTTCATGCCAGGTCATGGGCAGGAGGCTCCATCTATCTTAGCTGGAGCTCCAGCACTGGCTCCAGCCTGTGATTCTCTGAGCTAATAGCTCCGGGGAGGCCAAGTCCTTCAAACCCCAGGCTGACACTGTACAACCCCCCCACTGACTCTATGCCACGTTACCAGAACAGGGCTGTGGCTGTTCCAGCAGACACCGATATTATCGGAGCACAACAAACCCTCTGCTGCTGAGCCATTGCCCCACACCTGCTTTGAGCCCAAGGAGCAGGCCCTCCCAGATAGCTCCATTTCAGAAGGAAATACCTTCTGGACTGCAAATAACCTTATTTTTCAAGCCTCTGCTTTCTAGAGATGAAACACCCCAAGAAAGAGTGGGCATTTCTGGAAGTGAGGGTTTCACACCAGGAGAGGAAAGGATGCAGTTCCCAGCTGCGAGCAGGTTATCTCCCATGATGTTTCCCTGGCAACCACGAAGCTCAATGTCTGGGTGACATTTGCAAAGTGTAATAGTTTTTGAAAGCCAAAATATACATATTTTGTCAGTTAGTGTTGTGTTTCCCTTGAGACAGGCCAAAGGATCAAACAGAAATTCCATGGAGAGCTGATTAGTCTCCGTGTAAATAGGGCAGACAAGCGACTCAACAACATACCCCAGCACCTGGGGGCTGGCAGGCACTGTGTTTCCATACTGCTTGCACACTTAGCCACCACTTACTGAGGACCTGCAGGTATCATTTAAAAAGTGCAATTAAGGGAAACAAAATACATTCAGGATGTGCTTGGGAAGTACTGTACCAACACCAGGCTAGAAAGCCAGGAAGGGTGCAAGATGCAGTGGGGGAGACAGGAGGGAAGGGAGAGGACTTGCCTGCAGCAATGGAGCGAGTGAGCGGCAGTTTCTTGGTTAGGACTGTAGGTTTCTTCATCTCCTCCCACCCTACAGTCAGTCCAACCAGTTAATGTCATGTTTTTACCAAAAGAGTTCAGTGCTCACCCCCAAGTGCTCTTACAGGACAACACCAGAAACCCCACAGAGGCATTTATACTCAACCTTTACCTTGCCCTGCCCTATCCTACCTTGTGACTGGTTACAGCTGTTGTGGGAGGGGGACCAAGGAGGGCACAAGCCCAATCAACTTATCAACCACCCCTTCCCGTTGCTGCAAGGGATTCGTTAAGTTATAGGAAAGATATTTATTTTCTTCTTTCTTCCTTTTCTTAGTCTTTCTACTGGGATCATGTGTAAGTCAGCAGCTCTGTGGTTTCTACCTTGTTTACACAGGCACTAAGAGCCACCATGCATTGGGTCTCCTGCATCAAGACTAGGTCAGCTTTTCTTCACATGATCACTTCTCTCTGTTTTTATGCCCCATATTCCACCGGAGCTGCTGTCCTTTGAAAATTGTTTTGCAGTACAAAGTTTCCCGTCTATTTCTGAAGAGGGGCAGCTGTGTGAAGAATCACCCTCCAGGTGATGCTGCCCACAGCTTAATAACAGGGTTACTCATTTCTCCTCAGATGAGGTACTGGTGTGCGTTGTAGCTTTCAATACAAGAAGGCTTTGTGAAAACAAACTTCTGGTGGTGGTTACATCAAGGGCAAGAAACTCAAAGCTCTCCTGCAGCGTGGGCAGAAGTTGGCTGCAGCAACCTAAACATCTGAGCATGTGTTTCTTTCCCCTCCCCTCCCTGCCCCTCTTGCTCAGCTCTTTTTTGTTCTGGAGGATCTGTGAACAGGAGCTCCCAAATGCCCCACCGCCCGATCAGGTGTTGTTCTGCCCCACAAACAGTTGCCTCTGGGAGGATAAACAAGCGCACGTCTGGCTCCACACTTCAAGCCGCCGTCTGTGGCTGTGCTGGGTGAGGGCTCAGGGTGGGAGATGCCGAGGATGTGCAGATAAGGGATGCTGTGCCCGCCTGCCCGCTTGGCTTTGAGAAACCGCTCGACAGCGAAGTGTAGACCACCCTCCTCCCCAGCAAAGTGTTGGGGTTGCATTGCAGAGCGGCGGGCGTGACGCCAGGGCTGTGCAGCTCCCGGTGCTTGCGGCAGGGAAAAGAAAAGCAGATGGTGCTGGCTTCCTCCTCAGGCACGCGGCTCAGGTGCCAGCCACGCAGGCTGGAGAGGACAGCGGTGCCTCCGGAGAGGGGCCCTGCCCAGGTGCGTGGGAGAGGCTGTGCGGCCCCTTTAAGGCAGTTTTGCTGCTGTGGAAATATTTATAGGGAAGCTCATCACCATGGTATCTGAGCACTACTGACTAATGGGGCGGATGGAACGTGCCTGCTTGTATTTGTTACTAATTTCTGTAAGGGTGGCTTTTCTGACGTTTTGTTTTTGTTCTCTGCTTCAATTTGGATGTAGTGCTTGTGTGTGTGTGTAGAACCTTTCAGAGTGGTGTCCCTTGAAGGCACCATGGAAGAGATGAGTGTTGGGAGCGAGGATAATTAAAGGAATCCTGTCAGCCAGTTCCATCCCCAAGGTTTCGAGGTGGTTTGAAAAGGCAAGGAGGAAGGGAGGCAGGGATGTTATTATAGCCATCAGGAATTAAACTGCTTTTTACATTTAAAAATAAGAATTCAATGAAATCGGGTAAGTCACTATTTCCCTCCACTTCTGTGGTGAAAGGAAGTGGCATTGCAAAGGCATTGACCACTTGGATCAAAAAGAGCATGGATGGGAATCAGCAGTGGTATCAGCCATGATGAGGGATGCTTTCAGTGTACGGCTGCAACATGCCAGGATTTATTTTTATTTTTTTAGCTAAAAAAAAAAAAAATACATACATATATATATACACATCTATATATATATATGTTGGCAGTGCTCCTGGAGTAATAAACCCTGATGAAAAAAACCGAGTCAAAACTATGACTTTTCTTTGAATAGACAATTTTGCTGGCGTTAACTGTGTAGAGCTGAATACTTTTGTTAGCCCCTTGGCCAGATCTGGCCAGCTGGCAGCTCCCTTTTGCCAAGCAAGCCTTTTGTGAAGACAAAAAAAGCACATTGCAAAAGGGAAGTGGTGTAGAGCAGATCCTTGCTGCAAGATCACAGTCACCGAGAAGTTTTTTACGGTTTTGGCCTTTCCATAAAGGGACTGCTGGAAAAGACTCTGGATAGGCATCTGTGCTCTGGGCTATTTTGTGTGATGGTCCCCGAGGGCTGTTCCACTAAGGGCCTGGATCAAAGCATCCCAGCTATGTCCACAGTTCTGGCCTTTCCAGCTTTTCCCAAACACACCCACATTGCCCCTTCCAGCACTTACCATGACCCTGACTCACCCACACCACACGCATTTCTGGATGCAGTGTGACTCTCGCTGGAGTGAAGCAATGGAGTCGGAAATCCCTGGGATTTCCCCACGATTTTGACATATTCTATCTGCAGCAGGACACGGTAGACAACAGAGGGGTAAATGCCTGCTGCCCTCAGCTTGCTTGAAAACTGCAGGGCTGGAGCACAAACCCCACGCTGTGAACGATGTGGGGATGAGGCGCCCTCTTTCCAGAGTGCCTGCCCTCTTCCTTGCCCAGACTCAGCAGATCTCACGAGTCTCCACTGTCAACAGCAGCCCACATTTTGCAAGCCTCACTCCCTCTGGGCTTGTCTCTCCTGGTGAGAAAACAAGGGGGCCAAGCACCCAGCAGTTTGGGGATGGAATAGCCTGTGTGAGCATGTGACCTGCAGCAGAGGGCAGCTTGTTCCACTCATCCCTTTGCCACCCTTGAACTGCCTGAACCCCAGCTCTGCTTGTTTCTTCCTCTGCCTGTGAGCACAGACCTCACTCTGGCTTGCCTTTGCTTTGCAGGTGCTATCAAAGTCACGAACTTATCAGATCCTGGGGAAATGCCAAGCAATTCCACCTCACTGCAACTGTGGGAGACCTGCAGATTTGCCTCTGCTCAGAGCCATCTTCCAGGCTTTCCATAATGGAGTCTTTAATGCTGTGTCTGGAAGGTGCAGGAAAGCCAGTCCAGATTGTGAGAAAAGCCTGACGAGTCTCTTGCTGAGCCATGTGAACGTCCACTGCTCCCTCAGCTTTTAACAGCAGAAATCAGATCCTGAAATAGACAGCGTTAACGTAATCCATCATTTTCACAGGTCTATCTAAGCCACGGGACTCCTTGCACAAATCTGTACAGAGAGATCAGGCTGCTGCCAGGGTCAAAAACTGCCTTGGAAAGGGTACAGTTCCAGAAATAAGGATACAGTGGCACACCTGCGGCACTGGCACTTTTGGAAGAAACCAGCATGGTCTCCTTGCCCTGGAACAACCATGTCCGGGTCTCCTGCTTACAGCACAGACCTGAAGCATGCCCTCAGCTCATCACTGCCCACCCGGAGGACCTGCTGGCCAGCAGGACCCCTCAGGTAGCCCCAGGACATATGCCAGGTGACAGGGACGTGGCAGAGCGCTTGCAGAAGCAGTGACGGCTGAGGATCAGTGAGAGCATTTGAGGTGGGAAACGAGTAGGTGAACGTGGATTACCCCATCTTTTCCGGGCTCCTCAGCATGCAGTGAAGCAGCTGAAATGAGAGGAGACAGCTCTGACCTGGAGCAGCTGAGGAGCACGTGGGCACGGGGGAGGCTGCTGGGTCGCAGCTGCCAGCGCTGCGGGCAGTGTCCACGCCACAGAGTGCCCACAGCACGCAGTGCCCACAGTGACCTGCTGCCCAGTGCCACGGGGCTGAACCCTGCAAGGGCAGGCACCAAGGGGCTTCTCCCATCTCCAGTGTCACCCCAGAAGCTGACACTCACAGCTTCAGGGGAAAGGAGACTGATGGTGATCTCTGCCTGAGCGAAGGTGTTGGGATGGTTTCCATGCTCCTTGGACCTGGGATTATACCCCACTTTTTTGCCCTGTGAGAAGTCCTCATTAGTACTCTCTGGTCTGATCCTCCACCAGCTCCTTCTTGCGTGTTACCCTTGCTCTTATCTTTGTAATCCTCAGCTGCCGGTCTTCACCAGTTACAGTTTGAGATTGTGAGCCTTGCAAGGCTCAAAATTGTTTTAACTCTTTCTTCCCGACAGAAGGCTCACTTCAAGTTGTCTGTGTGACAGTGCTAAAGGTATCTAGTCTCTCCTAGAAGGCACGCAGCCTCTCCTGCCCTCTGTTAGCTTGGTTCCTCCAGCACTTCCAAATGCCTTTTCCACTCTTCCTGTCCTTTTAATTTGGTTTAATCTTCAGACCTACAGTCCTGCTTTCCCTCACTTTTCCCCCCTCTCCCAACTGTCTACGCCCCAGACCCGCACCAGGGGCCAGCTCACGCCCCTTCCCAGCAGCCACACGCCCCACAGAGAGCAGGGCTGACACCCAGGCAGACTGGAGTGACAGAGGGTCCTGCCAGCCCCGTGGGGATGACAGCAGGCAGGCCCACCAGCCCCAGAGAGAAAGCCTGCCACGTTTTCTCCCAGCTCCCTGCGGAGCCCCTGCCTCCCTGTCCCCTCTTGGAGCCAGGGAGGAGGGCAGTGGTGGTGCCACAGGGGGCTGAGGTCTCACTCTCCATCTAATCAAATCCATGTTTTCTTTTCTAACGCACAATCCTCCACGGAGCTCATAACCTGGGAAGGGCTACATTCCTCAGGCAGATGGGTTATTCCACTTGGAGAGGGTGGGGGAAGCAATAAAATTCCGTTTTGCAGCAACTATTCTAATGCAGCAGGTTATTGGTAAAATATTTTTGGATTTGTTTAGTTGTTTCCCAAACGTCTTGAAGTGGTGGTTCAAGATGAAGTTATGTTCTGAAAGAGAGAGTCATCCGAAGAATGCAAACAAAATGTTATTTTAGAACTCAGCTATCCGTTTTTCTTCATTCCAAATTTTTCATTTTGTCACCAAGCAGAAAAAAATTGCCCACAGATTTTCACACAGCCTTATTCTGTGAAAGGTAAGATATTAACAGGAGCAAGGAAATTCTGTGCAACTCACATCCTCACCTTAGCGCAATTGTTTCTAAAAGCACCCGGGACAGATTAAACATGTGAATGCTCACAGCACCTCAAACTAGGAATGCAATTAGTAATTGATTTATGTCTTCTGCTAGCAGGGGCAAAAGCAACTTAAGCAGCAAATAAAAGCAGATTCTGTTTTCTAGCTTTGTTATCTGCTCTTCTTCAAACACACTAGCAGGATCTAATAGCAGGGAATTCTAACAATCTCGTGTTCATTAAAATGATCATTTTCTTACCATTTTTTACACATAATTTCACAATGCTTTTAGTCCAGCCACATGGAGAGGGGACGCTGATGACCCCACTGCTGCTTTTATTGGGGATGACATCTCAGTTGGCTCTGCTTCCCATCCTCCTACCTTGTTGGGTGAGAGAAAAGCCCTTCCATGGAGGCACATGGCTGAAATCACTTTCAATGCCTGGGTGTGGACTTCTCCTATTCCTCCCAAGGTCTGAGGTAATACCTAGAGTTTAGTGCCCATGAGAAAAGAAGAGGAGGTGCCACATCCAGTACACGCTAACCTGACAACATTTTGTATTGTCAAACGCACAAAAATGTTTTCACCACCCTTTTTCAAACCTCTTCCTAAAGCACCTGCTCTGCTGCATAGATTTTGCCTGCACAAGCATACCCGCCTGAATAGGAGAGACTTAGTTACAGAAGGACAATTGCTGTGTGGATGTGATTTGAATTCCTTTGCTGCCAATCATCACAGGCAAAACAACGCGAACAGCATTTGCGTTTTGACATCAGGGATTTTGCAGCATAATGCATAATTCAGTCGCTGAGGTGTGTGATATTTCCCTCCTGACACTGCTAATTCTCACCAGCAAGACTCACCTTCTCACCCTGTGATTTGCTTTTAGCTGCTGCTTCCATCAGACTGTCCAGGAGGACACAAAGAATATATTAAAGAGCTTACAGTTAAATCAGATCCCACGGAAACAGGCATGCCCCACACCAAACGTGTATTTCATAAGAGGGAATGGTATTTATTAGGAATTTTTACATTTATTGCTCCCCGTTAGGAACCCCTTTAGGTTTCTTTGAAGCTGCTCAGCATTTTTTGGGAGGGGGTTTGAATCCCAGCACACCAGCAGGAGCACATGCTCTGCCAATTCAGTGGTCCCTCTTACTAAAGCATTTGGTTGCTTAACGGGGAAGGATGTTCAGATGACCTGGGAGCCCACCCTGGTGTGAACTCACCTGAAAGGAGAGGTTATCTGTCTCCTCTGCTGTGTCGGCCTAGCTCCAGAGATTAGTTATCAAAAGTGGTTTTCTTTGCTGTGGAAGGAGGGAGAGGAGGAAAGGAGGAGGGGAATCAATATGGATATCATTTGTCAAAACATTAGGCCAACTGATGCAGTGTGAAGCACTTGGGAATGCAGGCAGGCTATTGCGAGGCGTAGTTTTGCAGGACTTGATGATTTCAACCTGAACAAGACACAGTCATGAAATCTGGCAAACCACAAGCTTCTGCCTAGGCAAGCACAACCCTTCCCAGATGGGTGTCATTCCTCCTCAGCAACCTTGCTGGCACCCAGAGCACACAAGAAATCCAAGAGATACATGCCTGACAAGCCTCAGGTTCCACTGAGCTCCACCAAAACACAGAGATAAGAGGCAGGGGATGCCCTTTTGTGATGGAATGCCACCAGTGACACCTGTCTGGCCCTCTGCTGCCCACCAGCCAAGGCTCAGGGGCACTGGGGTGTATCACCCCTATATCTGCAGCTATCTATGCTTGCAGGTGATGTGGGGAGGGCAGGTGACCCATCCACCCTCAGGTGCCCACTTGATCCCTCACTTGTGACTTGCTCCTGGTGCTTTGCCTTCACTCTGGCTGCAAGAAGCCTCATGCAAGGCCAAGTGCCTGCCACCAGCTGCGCGGGGTTTGTCCCCAGGGCCTGGGAAGGACAAGCTGTCCTCCTCCCCCTGCCCCAGCACGGTGAGCCCTCACCATGCCCGCCCCATGCAGCTCGGCTCTGCCCCTCTGATTTAGGGGAGCCAGCCCATGCTCTGCCTGCTTCGGTCGCCAGGTAGCATCCTGTGGCTGACATGAGCAATAAGAGCCCAGCCTGAAAGCTGGTGCATTATAAATGATTTATTGGTCTAATAAAGAGCCTCAAATTATCCGCCGCCTCCTTCCTTTCTCCCCTCGCCCCAAGGACCGATACAGCTACCGTGCAAACATTTTCCACCTCGCATTATGTAATGTCACAGGGAAGAAAAACAAGTATACAGCCCCCCGGAGAGCCACATGGCTGTCGGCCCCCCCCGTCCCCTCCAGCAGCCTCGGCACAGGCATCGCTGCCAGGCAGCTGGGGCAGAAACCGAGCACTCCACGCTCCGTCAGAGGATCCATTTTGCTGCTCTTCCCTTCCCACCCTTCAGCATCCCAGAGAAAATATGAGTGACCTGCCCTCTTCCCACAGTCTTGCCATTCCCTTCAGGCTGACAGCAGCCATGGGCATCCTCTCCTGCCTGATCCCTGCCTCTCTACCCCAGGCAGAAATGGGGCTCTTGGCATCGAAGGTTTGTAGCCAACACAAGCTGGGCTGCACTGGAGGGAGGGCCAGGGTGGTAACAGGAAGATGGCTTTAATTTCAGGAATGGATGATTTTGCCCCCCAGTATGTGAGCCCTGGTAGCTCACCCAGCCTCCCACTTACCATCCTCATCTCTAATCCATATACTACTGCTCCATCACCATCCTTTTTGCAGCAGTCGATACAAATCTCCAGTTGATAAAGCCTGGGAGCTTGTTATCTACTGTTACACGTGTAGCTTTTTTGTTCAGCTCCTCAGGGACCTTCCCTCCTCTCTGGTTTGCCTCACCTCCTGCATGCTCTCATGCCAACTGCTCCAGGAAGAGCCCTTCCTTGGGACATGGAGCTGTGTGAGCCACGCTACGTGCTGAGAGCACACAGGGTCGCTCCTGCCCCTCGGTTCAAACCCACAAGTCCTTCCAGCTCACTTGAACAGGTCACAGCTTCTCACGATACAGAGAGCAGGAACAATAAATTAACCTACTTTAGACGACTTGCAGGCCTTAACAAGAAAACGTTGCTGAAGGGCTCGCGGAGTCTCGGGAAGTGGCACTGCGGAACAGCGGAGTATTATCCTCCTCATCATCATCTGCTATTACCCCGAAGATCGTGAGGTCAGATGAGGTGAGCTGAAGACAACAAAACAGTCTTAAATATTCAACATCAAATTATTTGGAGTGTGGCAAAGGGGGGAAAAAAAAAGGATAAAGTAAAGGTGCAGCTAAGTTGTCCTTCCAGGCATTTTAGCTTCAGCCTGTGACAGGAGTCCCATGACTGTGAGGCTGCCCACTCCTCTCTGCGTTTGGCAGGGAGCACAGGAGCTCTCCTGGGCATCCCAAGGCTTCCATAACTCCCAAGCAGGACCCTCACCAGGGCTGACAGCTTTCCAGGCACAAAGCTGTACCTGAGCCCACGTGGTCTCCACAAGCTCTGCTGGTCCGGTGGGACCCAAAAATGCTGTTTCACCAGAGAGAAAAAATAGGACTGGGGGGTGATGCAAGGGTGTGGGAACGGAGTGGCAGCTATGGGGCCTGAACTGTTTGGCCAAGGTAAATAAGAGAACAAAAATTCTGGGAATGATGTTATAAAAGGTGTATTTTGAGTGCTTGCATTCCTTGCAAGGCTGGCCTATTTAGCAGAGGAACTTCAGCCCCTAGGAAGAATTAAATAATACTGTTAGGAAAGGGGGACCAGAGGGACTGAAGAGCCCCAAGGTCTGTGCTGCTCTGTGGGTGCCCAGGCAGCCCTGGGCTACCACACTGAACCACTCCAACAGCTGACAGTCTTCTCTTACCTTACCCCGAAGGCACAGCAACACCTCAGCCTGTGCTGGGGCCAAGCACAGTAAGTGGGGCTGCCCTTGGGGACGAGACACAGTCAAAGAGGAGACTTCAAAGCCTTCTCCCTGGTGCCTTGAACAGACCCAGCCCTCCCCATCTTGATTACACTTGGTTAGTGCAAGGGCACCTTGTTTCCAGAGCCTTGGTAACAGCAGGTGTCTGTGGAGAGTTTTTTGCATCTCCACGTGTTTTCCCCATTTAAATGGAAAGATGGCTGAGATATATTTTACCCATCACGCTGCTTTATGGCTCCTGATGGCGCCGATGGGCACTGATAGGTCCCAGGACTGAAATCCCCAGCCTGGGGGCAAGAGAAGCTCTCAAATGAAGCCGTGCCTGAGCAGCTGGGGCTGAGTCAGAGCAGCCCCGCCGGGAGTGGGAGTCAGCCGAAGCCCGGGAGCACCCAGCTCACACCTCTCCCTGCCTTCCCAGACATCCAGCCTGAACCTGCCACCACACCGCTCCAGTGCCTCGGCCCTGCCATGTGGGTGCTCCAAATGAGATGCCTCCCTTGTGATTTACCTAAATGGGCTTCACACCTCAACCTGATTTCAGACTTAAAGGGTCCCGTTAAATTTTGTACAATGAAATACAGAGGAAGCCTCCTTACCTTTTCTGGGAGGCCTCAGGGTGTGGGTTTGGGTGCTGGTGGAAGGAGAAGCAATTTGATTTTCTAGTTCTCTCCTATCTACTCCCCAAAGCACTTGATTCTTTTCCAGGGGGGATGAACACTTACATCCACACAATTTCCAAAAACCTCTCCCCTGGGTATCTGAGATAAGAGGGACTCTACACCTCCTCTGCTCCTAAGTCTCATCTCTTTCACCACAGAAGTGCCAACTCCTACGGCTCACGTGTCACGTTTTCAGACACGCTCCCTGGTGCTTTCTGCCTTGCTGTCCCTCACACTGGAGGAGATTTCCCATAAACATCTGAAACACTGCCTCCCCCTTCTCCTCTAAACCCCTACTACAGCACATCTGAGGACTGCAGAATACTTCACAAGCCCCAGGCTGCTGCTGTGCCGAGGCTACCACATACCCTGGTGACCACTACAGTCCCCTTGGCCTCTTGTGCTGCTCCTTCTCTGCCTGGAGTCCTCTCCTACCTCTCCCATATACTGTGAGGGCACCGTGTAAACACCTCAGATTTTGAGTATCTCGCAGAAATGATCCAGTTTCACTTTCTGAAACATAAACAGGCTCAAGGGCACGGGACAAATGCACAGAAGTTGGGCCTGGGTGTAGCTATTCCAGCATGGAGTCTAGGCACACCCATTTGCTCAGGAAGCCTTTGGACAGGCTATTGCCCGGAGACAGGAAGGTTTGCCCAGGGACACATCAGCCTGCTTCAACCCTCTCAATATGTTCCTTCCCTGAGCAATTCCTGTCATTCCCTGACACCACAGCTAGTGCATGATGATGGTTCCCTGGGTCCCAGGCTGCCCATTTGCATGCTTTTTTAAGTGGGGCTGTAACAAACTGCCAGCAGGAAGGAGAAGTCTGATTATCAATAATTGTCGGTGCCCGCCTGCTCCCTTCTGCTGCTCTCCACTGGGGAGGTGGAAGAAGGCTGACCAAAGCTGTAGCAGTGGATTTCAGCGGCCAAAGGGCAAAATTTCCGAATGCTAATCTCTCTTAATCGAACCATTCCTCTCAAGGAGAGACATTCCTAGGGGAAGCACCCAGACACCAGAGCATGGTTTCTTATTACTTTATACTCGACAGCCAAGACAGAGTAACTGCTAAAAGCAACAGAGATAAGTAGAACATAACAATGCTACCAAATAAAACCACTTACCTCTGTACACTCATCAGCTCAGTGTGAAGGAGTGGGTCTGAAGAGCACAGCATCAGGGTCTGTGACTCCAGGGAAGAAAAGGCACTGCAGAGGGATGCTTCCACTGACAGCCATGAACTCCTGCGAATACCTGGGAGGCGGCTCTTGCAGCACCTCTAACCTCAGTCGGCTGCTGCACTAACCTTCCTTCTGCAGGTGCAGCCAGCCCAACAGAGAGCCCAAGGTATGGGAGTGGTGCTTGTGCAAAGCCCAGGGGCAGCCTGGGTGTGCAGCAGGGGTCACAGCACCCACAGCTGCTGTGCCAGTCTGCCTGCTGACTCCAGCCTCAGAATCAGCACCAGGGAGGACCCCCTGCTCTCCCACACCCTCCAGCCACCGCTGCCAGCCCTTGCTGCACTCAGCAGGCCCCTTCACATCCCTCATGAAGAGCTTGGCTGTCAAAAAAGCACCCCCCACGCTGTCCCCAGACTCCCCTCCCCGTGGTGGTGGGGGGCAGACACTTGAACACAATCCCAAGCGCCAGGCTGAGCTATCACCCCACAACTGCAGAGAAGGAGCCAGCGCAGGAGCCCTGTGCCTGAACACATCCCGGCCTCCGCGGCAACCCACATGCCACAGGCAGATTTGCTGCCTGCAGGAGGCAGCTACACTGGCTAATTGGTCACCTCCCTGACAGCTCTAGTCATATTGCTCACGCTCCTTTACATAACCTGGGTGATATGGAGCTTGCTGTGGCTGGTTTGGGATTGCTAGGGAGCTGGTGCAAGTGCTGGTGGAGTTTTATTACTGCTGTTATTTATCATTATTTGCATTACAATGGTGCCCTGGGGCCTCTGTTAGGATTAGGATGCAGTTGTCCTGGGTGTGGGGAATATTTAGCTGGAGACTCGCAGCTGGGAACAAGGTGTGTGCTTAAACTCCCTTGGAAAAGCATTGTTGTGCATACAAAAGAGCCTCTAGCCCAGTGGGTTTTAGTCTTTCCTAGTGCCTGAATGCTACCACTTCTGAACGCTGCTCCTTCTGAGATCCACCAGCCTTTGGGAAGGCTTAGAGGCATAGCAGGACTGCTTTTATTTCTGATTAAGGGAGGATCCTGGCCGCTCCCCCACCACCCAAAAGATCAAAGGGCAGTCCAGAAACCAAGCAGACACATCATAAAGTCCGCCAGGACCGCCAGGCACAAGGAAGAGCCTCACCTGTGCTTGGTTTGCAGCCCCCCTCTGCCCTGGCACGCCTGAAGGAAGGTGGTGGGCAGGGCTGGGGAGGAACAGCTCTCCTCTTGCAGGTCAGCCCCTGAGCTCCTGCCCAAACTGCTCAGCTCTCAGCAAGGCCGTGGGGAAGGAGAACAGCGTGGCTGGAACACGATCAGCGTTGGCTGCTGCCCGTCTCCCGAGCCTCCGCGTGAGTCGTGCGGACAGAACCGAAGCCAGGAGAGCTTGGCAGTTGCTCTCATTTCTGCAAAGCAAACACCCCAAAGACCCAGGAGCTCCTAAGACATAATTTAGCAAACACCTAATGGCACACAGCAGCACCAGGCAACAGCTTAAGAAATGCAGTAATGAGCGCCCTGTAACATTATGACCGCTTTTTGCTATTTATTTAGCCCCATTAGCATTTGTCAGAGCAAATGGAAACCGGCTACTGTCCCAAGGAATTCAGCCTCTTTAAATTGTCGAAGCCATAAAAATTCAAGGCGTGGGATGTGGGGATAAGAGCTGAAATCTCAGCTGAGGGGGTGAGGAGATTTGGTGTAACATGAATGTCACTACACACAGAATGATTGTCACTGGGTCTGACCAGAACATCAGGCTGGACACCACTGTGCTTTGGACATGGACAAGACCGGCTCGGGTGACCAGATCTCATTCAGTTCATTGTTTCTGTACACTGTTACACCCTTCATTTGGTCAGCAGCACTGCCACTCCTCACAGGGGACAGGACCTCAGCTGGGCACAGAGCAGGAAAAAGAAGCCTGTAGCCCCTGTGGGACAATTACAGCAACAGGGAACTCGGGGTCTGCCTCCCACCCAAACGCTGTGCCTGGCCAACCCCTGTGAGCTATTAAAAGACCTGCTGAAATTATGCCTACAGGAGGTAAGAGGCCAAACCAGGCAAAGACTTCCCAGGCTGGTCCCAAGTCACAGTCAGATCAACACTGGCACTGTGAACATCCTGCAGCTGCCCTCGAGAAGAAGGAAGTGGCCAGGGGTCTAGCTAGAGGGGTTGGACACCTCACTCCCCTCTGCACCAAAGCGCTCTGTTCCCTGGCTCTGAAAGTAATCCTCCACGGTATCTGCCATGGGCAATGCTTTCATTCTGCTTTTTCCTCTTGCACCTGTGGGTTTTCTCCCTGCCTTTGGGACCACTCTCCACGCAAGAGAAGCTGCACCCAGATACCCCACACTGCACTCCCAGACACATGGTACCACGTCTGATGTGCCTGTATGCCTCTGGATAAAAAGATCATTTAACATGCTCGGTGCTGATGGGCAGTCAAGTAAAAAGCTTCTCCACTAGGCTCACTCTGCAGTAAATTTATTAGCAATGGGACTTCCTAAATAACATAGGTGGAAGAGGGCAACCTGGTGGTATGCTGGGAGAGACAGATTTCCATTGCTCCATCAGCTGACAAACCTCAGTGGGACCGTGCCTCCAGCATTCAACAAGCCTGGCTCAGCGTGGAGTAAGTGAATCCTACTGTATTTAAAGAGACAGTCTCAAGGGTTCCCTTTTAATCTCATCTCTGTTTGCAATTCCCCCTTCTGAGCCTATGAGCAACATTTCTTTCCCCTTCAAGTGCTACTCTGCTCTGTTCAATTTTCTCTTTGTCCCTCCCTGCCCTCTCCTTCCTTCCACTATCCCCATGTTTCTTTAATGGAGCTTGAAATTATAATACGGTGACTCAGCTTCCTTCCTTGTCTGCCAAGAGTCAGTGGCACAACCCTGGAAACAGGGCTTGCTGGTCTCCTCAGCCTGGGCTGCAGCAACCTCTGCACCTCGAGGCATGATTAGGGCATCTTCTTCCTGTCCCAGGTGGCAAGGAGAGGAACTTCTCCAGGAGCTCCAGGAGTTAGCCATGGACCACTGTGCACCACGGGACACCATGCACCATGTCCAGAGCATGTTATTCCTTGCCAGGCATATACATCTGGATTTGCTGGGGGTGTTTGAAACGAAGGGCCTGGGAGATGCCAGGGGATGTGCCATGGTCTGTGGAAGAAAGATCTGCCAAACACCTTCTCTGCCACCAGCCCAGTCTTGCTCCACAATTTTTTCTTTCTTTCGTCCCTTCCAAGCAATGTTCCTCCTCCTGAACAGACAAATTCTTGTGCCGCCAAAGAAATTCTTGTGCCACCACCTCCTTGTTCCTTTCATTCACCAGCTTCCAGGTATTCCAGCTTTGGAGTCACAGTGTTGACACTGCTGGATAAAGCATGTGCAGGCAGTCCAGCTCCTACAGCAATCCCTGCTTGTCTTCATGTTTTGGGCATTTTGTCTTGGCTTCATTTTGGCCCCTTCTATCCTACCTGCTTCTCCGCTCAGCCCTTTCTCTTGCCTTTCCACACCCCTTCTCTGAAACCTTCCTTTGTACTTCACAACACTCACCAGTCCCTTTTCTCTCTTGCATCTTCTTCATTTGCAGTCTGTTGGCATTTCTCAACCCCTTCCACCGCAGCACCCACGCTCTCTCTCTCCCTCCCAGGAGGTACAGGGGCCTCGGGGGACAAATGTCCTGCCCCACTTCTTTCTGAAGCGTGGAGGTGTTGTGCTGGCCCTGCCCGTGCTCAGTGCTGGAGGCTCTCCTGGCTTGCTGAGGGCAGCACTGCAGTCAGGTGTGCTCCCCTGCCGTCCAACACCCCTGTCTCACCCATGGATGAACGCCAACAGCTAGCACTAATGACTTGTGCCAAATTCCCCTCTGCTTTCCCTGCCGGCGATGTCTGTCAGCAGGCAGGCAGCCTTTTCCTGCGTGCAGCGAGCAGGAACAAAGAGGCTTTATATGGATACATGTGCACACGAGGTGGCCATTACCTTGAGGACTTCTAGAGCCAAACAACACGAAATTTTATGGCTCAAGCCTGAGAGCTAGGCTGCCTGCTAGAGAGCAGGCACACGTCCCCTGTGGGTCAGCGGCAGGCGGGGGACCAGCAGCTGCTGAGCCGTGAGTTACGAGCACACATGCAGCCAGCAGGGATGTATGGAATGAATGTATACATAGGAACATACATTTCTGAGTAGGAAGTGTCATTCAGCAGACTGCCAGCGTGGCTGGGACCACACGGGGAGCAGAGAGTGTGTCTGTGGGTGCCGTGCCACCACCACAGCACAGACCACTGCGGTGTGTGAACGTGAGCGTGGGGAGAGCAGCCTGACGTGTCTTCTGGCCTTTCGGGCTAATTGATTTAGGAAGTAGTTAGGCTTTTCCTCCATTAGTGAGGCAGCTGTGCTTCCCTAGAGCTTACCCAGGAACGCTTTCCAGTAACTGTTCAGATACCAATAAATGATGCATAAGCTAAAGATGCTACGTCAATAAGGAGAAGTTGTGTAATAAACAGGAATTACATGAAGGGAAGGGAAAATAAAATCCCTACTTCAAGTCACAGAAGGGAAATCCTCTCTATGAAAGGTAGAAAACTGGACTCTTTCGAAGAACCAGCCATTTGTAAAAATCACCAGTAAACCATCCCTTCCATCATTTCTTAAAAATCCTGTGTAATGGCAGCTCAGCCAATGCAAGACTGCTCTTGGTCCCCTGTGTGTGCCCTGAAGGGGTGAGTTCTCTGTGTGCCCTCAGGACTTCCAGGCCTAGAACAACTGCATCAAGTCTGGGTTGTAGCCAAGACCAACCCCAAACCAACACACAATTGCAGGACATGTTGCCAGGACACACCAGAGCCATGGCGTGGAAAGCACAGCAGGAATGTCCGTAATCATCACCTGAGTGCCTCCCTGGCTCTCCTTTGCTACACAACACAGGGAGCAAGGACCATAGCAGTACACAGAAATCCAGAGATGGGGATTGGTGGTTCTGATACACTAGAAAAAGAAAGGTAAAACTATCTAAAAGTGCATTTCTTCTCCTCCTTCAGGCTCATGCAGAACCCTTCTTTATAGAGGACACAAAAGGCAGCAAGAAGGGGAAACCATATGCATTTACTAGTCCCTCTGGAGCTGTAATCTTAGTGCCCAGCAGCTCAAAGCCCTCACTTCAGATGATTTTAATTGGAGGTAGAGTTGTTTTAGCAGAGAGTGCCAAATGACTGCTGGACTTGAAGGTCATGTTTACGTGAGATAGGTGCTCTGATTTGGCTCAGTTTCCTTGCTGCTACGCACAAGTTCCTTTATATTAAAGTGCCAGCTTCAGCAACGTTGGTGCAATCCAGGGCTGGAGTGACAGTGTCAGAAAAAGGAGTACCTGTCCCTCTGACAGCCTGCAGGGCCGGAGACAGAAGAATCCATTCAGCCTCAGAGATGATCCTTTCTCACGCAAGCCCAGCTAGCCTGCAAAACTAAAGGAACCCTCCCTGCCACTTATTTCTTACTCCACGTCTTTGCAGCTGCTAAGAAGACAGCCCTGCTCCTGCAGACCTGTGGACATCTGCCAGAGCAATGTCAAAAAGGAATTAATTATGATGACAACAATTCTTACCACCATATGGCTGTCAGACTCGCTCAGGGAGGGAGAACACCTCTGTTTTCTCACCTTTCTTTCGCCCCAGGAGAAGTTTCATTTCTGGATAGTTCATGACAAGGTACTGCCTGTACTTTCACATAGCCTTTCCTCTTCACCCCTTAACATCAGGCTGCTGCTTTCCAGCCCTCTGGGTGCTAAAATTCCTCAACACCTCACTCAGGAGAAGACTGAAATCACGGGTTGGCCAGAGGATTATTCCTGCTTGCACTCCCTGCCTAGGAGGACTTTCCCTCACCATTGCACTGGTTGCCTTCTTCTTCCTCTCTCCTCCACTGTTGTATCAATGCTCTCTCCTGCTGTCCTCTCCCAGAAGGAAGTGGGGGCGTCTGGGTGGATTGCACCTCATCTCCTCCTCAGCAAAGCTGCAAGAAATCTTGGCTGTGGCCAGAAATTCTCTCCCAGGTCTGTGGTGATGGACCAGCCCCCAGTCACATGGCTGGTCTTTGCCTGAGCAACCCATCTCAGGGAGTGGTACAGAAATTAATGGCTGCTTTAGCTCTTTTTTAAATGTCTCCTAAAAATCAGCCTAACATTTGGATGAGCAGGGAGGTCATTCTCCTACATCATCTTCTGCCACACACTGAAAGGCCCTCACTGGTTTTTCTAACCTGCTTTTCAGAGCTCTAGCTAGCCCAAGAAGCCCCCTTTAATGTATTCCTCCCTGGTTTCTCATAACCTGCAGCTCAGAAGGCCCTGAGCTGAAATACCTTTCGGAGCAAGAAGGTATGTTCTTGTTTTTAATAGCCCTGGGAGATTTTTACCCATTAATTTGTCCAAATGCTTTTTGAACCATATAAACACAAGCCCATAGCAAACTGTGGCGAGGAGTCCCCAGGTGAACAGTGCCCTGTATTGGGAACTTGTCCTTGTTGTTTTGAGCAATCCAGCATGCCAGCTTTGGCTGGTGCCCCTTTATTCTTGTAGGGCATCGACTAGGCAATGGTGTTCCTTGCTTGCCCTCTTGCTGATGCTGTTTCTGATTTTAAAGAAACCCCTAGCAAAAACTCTTCAGCCAATTCTCAGCTGAAGAATTCAGCCCTTCTCAGGCAGACTACACTGATTTACACCAGCTGAAGTCCTGGCCCTCTATCCCTTCTGAAAATGCAGGATGACCCCTAAAGTTTATGTTTGTAAAGCTTTATAAGAACACTTTATGTAGTGAAGGTCAGTGTCCATCCCAGGCATTTTCTGTTCCTGCAACACACACACAGCTACAGTTTTTAGCACAAAAATTTCCTTTCAAGACAAGAACAGCAAGACAAAGCATTCATGAATCCACTGACCAAGAGCTTCTTACAGAGCAAATTGTTCCATGGCATTCAAGGGATGTTTTGAATGAGATGATCAGAGTAGCTCAAGCTTAATACAGCTTGACATCATTAACTGTTAGTGTTGAACCAGAACAGTAGAGTAAGCTGTACTTATTGCTAGCCAGATAGTCTCCAATGGCCAAGGAGAAAATAATCACTAAAGGCAAGAGGAGATTAAAGTGAGGTGACAGTGTCAGAGTGCTCTTTTTCTACAAATTATAGATTTTCTTGGCAGTGCTCACAGCCTGTTTGTTCACCAGTACTCACGAGAGGAAGTATAACCCTTTTTTTCCTTCACCAACCTGTTTATACCAAACCATCTCCCTTCCTTAACCTCAGCTGGAGTGGCTGTGGTCACAAGAAGTGTCGGATACGCATCAGGAAGGGACTGACCTTCTCCTTCACAGGTAACACCAGAGGTCCAGGACACAGAGGTTCATTTCCCTCGAGGGCACAACTTCCCAATCTTCTGCAACCGAAAGGAAAGAGAGGATGAGCCACAGTGAAAACATAAGAAAAGCGAGGAGGCAGCAGTGTTGTGGCTCCCCCCTAGTGCTGCAAGCTCGTTGGACACGCTGCCACAAACCCCTCTCCAAGGGAGACCCTTGCCAGGCCACCGAGGGGGCATTTGTGAGCAATGGTGTCCCCACAGTCCCCCCAGGACACTGCCCCTAACACAAACCTGCACACAGATGGTGTCATGGGGCCCTGAGGCATCTTGGTAGGAATAAGAGATGCTGTGTTATGGTGCTGCAGCTTGACTTTGCTCTCCAAGGCCAGACTCTGCCCTCATCATGCCCCAAGACCACAACAGAGAAAATCAAGCTCCTGAGACTATTGCCTTGTGCAAGAGAAACCAAGTCCACTTCCCCTGCTCCCGGCTGCTCTGCCACGTGGATCCCTGTCCTGCTGGAGAGCAGCTTACCTGGGTGGCAGGCTGGAGTCAGTTTGCAGTGCTGGCAGCAGACGGAGGGTCCCTAACCCACAGGTGAAACCCGGCGTGGTTTTTCATTAAAGCGGTCTCTGAGCATGGCAGGGTTCTGTGCTGATGGTGACAGCCACACACCTGAACAGCTGCCACCCTCGCTTCTTGCAACAATCCTTATTTAGAAAGTAAAAAGGAAACCCAAAGAGCTGAAAGCCTGCTGATTGTTAGTGCCTGTGCTCCTCACCCACGTCCATGTCTGACCTCCACAGTGCCTGGCTGCACTGTGCCTGGCCACATGTGGTCAGGCAGCACTTTCTTGTGCCAGGAGAACAACTCAGAAGGGGAATCAGCCCTTCTGCTGCATTTGTGAGCACAGCTTAGCCAGAAAACTACACAAACCCGGGGCTGAAATAGTGCTGGCCCCCTGCAGCATGGCTAACAGCAGGGAATACAGCCAGAGCGTCCAGAATGCAGCTGGGGTTTTATCCCTCCGAGCTGGTGAACTCTGGGCTGTACTGCAACCAGAGAAACTGCTTACAGCAGAGAGCAGAAGCAAAAATCCTGCTTGCAAGAGTGTTTGTGGAGGGAGATGAGACATGGGCTGCCTCCACTTGGCTCTGCTCACAGTGAGGGATCTGTGTTCCTGAGTCCCCGGCATAGGGCTGAGATCCTTGCTTAAAAACTAAAGGCTGTTCACAACATTTCCTGACACTGCCCAGTGTTTCCAAAGACAGTCTCTGGGTCAGGGAAGCTCATCTGCAAAGGATGCAGATGAATTTTCTGAGCGCTACAAAACAGCTCTCTCTCCTGTCTCAGGAGCTAAAACAACTTAGATCTTTAGAGTGGCCCTAGAAAGACAGAGCTCACTTTTGGAAGTTCGGGCTGTGCTGCCAAAAAAGACTGAGGCTCTTCACAGGGATGCAAGCAGACACACTCTCTCCCAGGCAGGTGGGTATTTGGGCTGAATTGGCACCATCCAATTGGCACCAGAAATAGAAACTCTTGCATAGTTCCTGCAGTCAAAACATCTGCTTCACACCTCTTGGCCCTGGGACCTCGAGCCAAAATTCAAGTGCAGCTCTCAAGGGCAACACAGACCCAAGTACCTCTAAAAGTAGTGGACCAAATTAGGATTTCTGCGTGCACAGTGCCCACAGCGTGGTGATTTTTATTTCCAAAGCACAAACCTTTCGGAGTATCTTAAAGGTGAGATATCCAGCAGCAGGACATTTGTATGTCCATGCTTCTGTTTGCTCTCCAGCTTCACCCAGTAGGTAATCCTCACATGTAACGCACCCCTAGGCGACAAAGTTCACACATAAGAGATCTCCTTTACATATAAGAAGTTATATTGAGGCCCCTTTACCCCTTCACCAATGGGAGTGCGCTGCTTTTATGTCTTTCAGCTTTTATCCCTTACTAAGAACCTGAAGAAATTCTGGTATTAGAGTGCCTTTTTTGTTGTTGTTTATCTTATGCAGCTTGTGAAGATATGGTTGCTGAACTGAAGAAACCCAAGCCCCAAGTCGCTGGCACCCCAGGATGGAAGAGCTCAGGGCAGGAGGTGGGTGGCAGCAGGCGGACTTATCTCCTCTAACCCACCTTCCCCTCTCTTTTTCCCCGTGCCTCCTTCACACAGAGCCCTCTGATCCGGCCCTCGCTGCTGTGACCGGCTTCTCGATATCTGCCACTGCTCACAAGAGCCTCTGGCCACTGGTTTCGCCACGTGTCCTGTAACTTCAACCACCCCAAAGCATATTTCTCACGTGAATCTGTTCTTCCTTTTCCCTTCCTTTCCCAGGAACTTGAGCCAGCCACAAACAGAGGGGAAGTGAGAGATGCTGGACGAGCTGGAATAACGGGAAGCCCACAGTGCCCTTGAAGGGCTGGAGAACGAGGAATTCCTGGGCTCTAACCCCCTACTCACCTTCGGGTTTTTGTACCTTTTGGGCTGAACACTTGAATCCCCCATCAGATGGCAACACAGCGATTGAAAGCTGCTTGGCGTCACTGCTGTTACTGCTCCACATCGCCCTCTTTGCTGGTGCATCGGACCTCGTGCAGAAGGAATGCCTCGGTGCCTGCCGAAGCCGCTGCCCCTCCCCGCAGCCCCTGCCAGCGCCGGCTTTCAGGGTGCCAGCTGCCACCCGCTCCGCATCCTTCCTGCCGGGATGCAGGCGCGGCAGCCAGCGCAGGCACACGGGCACAGAGACGGGAAAGGCATTCCGAGAGCTGGAGGGGCACCAAGGGAGCGCGGAATAGCAAGCGAGGAGAGCTCTTCAAAGAGGAACATCAAAGCATCAGAGACGGGAGAGAGAGCTGGGAATGACAGATCTGGTTTAAAGAGCCATCTATCTCCCAGCTCTTACTATGTAAATTACTCCTGCTCGCTGGCTGCCGCCGCTGCGGAGGTAATTGCTGATATTTTTTGGAAGCACCTCCTCCATGCCAAGGCACCAGGCCTCGTGCCCTGCTCTCGCAGAGGTGTTGGTGGCAGGGATGTTCCCCACCTCCTGCCAGGGCAGTGAGCTCCTCCTTGGGATGGGACAGCTGCGCTGGTAAGGGTGGGACGCTGGCAGCCTGCTCTTTGGTTGGTCCATTCTCCATCTGCCCTCCCTGGCTTCCACAGCTTTCGCCACAGCCTTCTCGCTGTGCTGTTGCCCTCAGACCTCCCATCCCATCTGTCCACGCTACGGCATTCTCTCCTTCCCATCCTACTCCTCCTTCCACTTCCTGCTCCTCATTGTCTTCTTCTGGGGCTCCCTCCCAGCCCCTTTCTGCCTGCCCGGCTGGGTACAGGGCTGCCAGGAAGGCACCTTCCTCCACAGCCTGACCAGCACTGTGGGGGCAAGTGGATGCTGGCCAAGGCTGGAGCCAGAATCATTAGCATGGAGAGGCTGAGGAAACCCTCCCTGTTGTCCTAAATCATATTTACAGCACTTCAATCTCCCAGCTGAAATGGGATTAGAACACAGCACTCAGCCAGGGCCCAGGGAGGTAAATATTGCCTTTTGGAGTCTCTCAGGCAGCCTGTTTACCAAAGTCAGAGCTTCTTTCTTCAGAGAAACAGAACTGAGCCCTTTGCCAGTGTCACTGCTTTGAAGGGAGCCAAGGGAAAGCTGTTGAACAGACACCTCTCCTTTCCCTCTCAAGAAGATCTGACTCCAAGGCCAACCGCAGAGGCCCTTACTGAGTCCTTCCTTTCTCTCCACCCACCCATTTTCCCTCTTTCAGCTCCAGTGCCTTTAATGAAAACTAGGTAACTTCCACCTCCCTCACAAGGCCATGTTCCTGTGGTCGCTTTGCCCCCTTCCACATCTCAAGTGCCCCCAGGCTCAGCATGAACTATGGGGTTAGAGGGGAAAAGCAGATGAATCTCTGGGGAGGGTGGGAGGCAGGGGGTTACTGCAGGAGGAGGTGGAAGGACACAAGTCTACCCATCTCTGGCAGTCTTCCTCACCCCTGATCCTATGGAGAGTGGTGAGTTTGGATGCACAGCTCTCCCAAGGGTTAAGATGTAACACATTTCCTTCCCTAATTTCATCTAGCTCCATGGAGGGAACGAGGTCCTGAAATTTCACCTTATGGGCTGAAAACGAGCATGAGAAATTGCAGCCCAAAGGGTCAATTTTCCAGAAATATCTAAGTACCCAGGAACAGGGGCTCGAAATGAAAGTGTCTCTTGAGCCATCTCTTTCCTTCACTGCTGTGGTGTGATAATAAGGTGCTTTTTATGTAAGTGACCTATTTTCCAGGGAAGCCAGTTCTCCAAGTGGGGAATTGGAAAATGACTAGTGCAGCAGTTTTGTACTTTAATATGTTTTCATTCTCCGTGAGCAACAAGCAGCTACTGTACCCAGAGGACAGAGGAACTGTCTGCTCTCATCAGGGATGCTCCCTGGTGCCCAGCCCAGACAGGAGGTGGGAGGCAGGCCCACACCATGTGCCGCGCAAGCCCCTGGCAGGCAGAGCTTTGCCCTCATACCTGCTGACAGAAAAGCCTTTCCTCCCTTCCCAGCTGTTTTTCTGTAAAAGCCACTAACATGTGGCTGGGGGAAGAAACTGAGGAGACAGAGTTGCGTGGAAGGGGAACGGGTTGCTGGCTGTGGGCTTTGGGATGAGCTGGGACAGAAGGGGTCATGGCTGGTGGTGAGCCCTGGCTGCCCACCAGAGGTAGAGTCACACGTCAGGGAGGGTGGCCAGGAGTGCTGAATGGAACTGGGGGGACTGTGAAAGGGAGGGAGGTATGGACACCTCTGTGGGAGGCTGAGCACCAAACAGACATAGCCTGCTGCGAGGCAGGTGGGTGTGCTTCCAATTTGGTTTAAGCCCAGAGCATGGCTTTAGGGCACAAAAAGAGTTACTTTCCCATATCTCCCAGGAATCAAGCCCAACTCACTGCCCTCATCTCCCAGCACTCCTGTGTGACATGAGGGCCAGGGAACACCAGAAATCAGCACTCTCATGACCCATCTCCTAACTAAAAATTTCCATAGTCAGAACACTGCCCATGAACCAGCTGGGTGGCACAACCAGGGAAGATGAAGCCAAATTTCCAAGACACGAGAAGCCTGGTTAAGGCTTGGGGCCACCCCATAACTGCTGGCAAGAAGGGAAGCGTAAAGGGGAGGGATTGGCACAAATCCTCTGTGCTGAGCACCTGTAGTTCACTCCCACAGCAGTTCTGGCTGGGGTATGGCTGTGTTCTCACACTTCCCCGTGTGCTGCCTCTGCCTCCAAAGCTTCGGCAAACACAGCAGACCCCCTCTGCTTAGGAGAGGCCTCACACAAAGGAAGAGATATTGGCAGCCCCCCAGCATCCCCCACCACCCCAGCAGCATTCTCTATGGCTTTTGGAGAGGTGTGAAGCCCCCTGAGAGGAGCCTTGACCTTCCTTGCCTTGTGCAGCCCCTGTGGTTTGTGCCCGCTGCTGGCAGGTCTGCATGGGAGCTGCGGGATTCATGGCACTGTCCTCTTCCCCCCCACGCCAGCCAGGCAGGAAAGGGCAATTAGATTTTGTCCAGCAGTGAAGCAGAGCCAGAATTATAATTCAGTGCACCCCAAGGAGAAGGGGGAGAAGCACGAGTCTGTCTCCCAGGGGAGCTCCCTTCATACCCAGGCACGCGGCACTTACGCCCCGCTCACATGCTAAGGGTTCTCCCGTCGCTAAAAACTTACACTTTTAAAAATTAAAAGCCGTGATTCTGGCATGAGAGATGCATTCACCAGGGACAAGTTTCAGCTCACCAAGCTGCTGTGAATCAGTAGACCCCTTCGCCCCTAGGCATCAAGAGAGATTAAAAACCATTAGTACACTAGAAAGACAACTGTGGTTTAATCAAAACATCTTGGGAGCAGCTTATGAATACTGTTAGCAGGCAGTATTTTCTAGTGTATTTGTCTCTCATTAAGAAGAGCCTAACTTAAGCAGCTTCCTTTTGAGTTTCTGCTTTCTTAGACTTGAATTTGTTTTAATTGCTAGCACACAGGCCTGGCTGACCACTCGCCGCCTTCTGTTCTTCCTGTATCCATCACTGCAGTCCAGCATTCCAGAATTTTAGCCACAATGCTGATTGCGGCCTCTTTTGTTTACTGGTTTGCTTCCCCTGGTATTTGCAATTCTAAATAAATTGAATATTTATTACCCGCTCGTCATTTTATACCGAGGACTGAGCTTCCCCCAACACGAACACCCAGGCAGCCTTCCTGGGGTGAGGGGAACCTTCCTCTGCTCTGCCATGGCCCCATGGGCAGCCCCTGGGACAGTGCCTTTGGATTCACAGGGTTTCTCCCAAAAAAAGGCATTTGTCCAAAAGAGAGGGACAAAACTGCATGGCTGTGCATGCCCTGTCAGACTCTGCAGGGCTGGCCCCTTCCTGACCAGCTGCCCCTGCACAGGTTTCAGGTACCACCACTGATGTCAAGGTGCAAACAGGCACGTAGGGGCAGGGGTTGGTCCCTGCAGCAGGCACAGCGTCACTGCTGGGCTTGGTAGAGCCGGCTGCTGTGGCAGGGTGTCCAAAAATACAGGGGCTTGCTGCTGTAACACAGGAGAGGAGAGTCAGGAGCTGGCTGTGGGCTGAAGGAGGCTGTTGCTGGAGAGAAAGACCCTTCATTTCCAGCACTGGAGTAAGGGCTGCCTTCGCTCGCTGGCCAACTGCTCCCTGCTGGCCTCTCCTCCCGGCTGAGCTGACACCAGCTGGCAGCACCATGCACAGGCTGGGAAAAGCCATGCTGGGACTTCTGAGAAACAGGGACAGGCAGGAAAGGTAAGGATGTGCTCAGGGATGGCTTCACAAGGGAACAAGGCCGGGAAATCACTGCGTTGTTGCTTCCCTTGTCCGCCGTGCTGCAGCTTTCCTCTACGTCCCTGCACAGAGGAAACCGGGCAGCCCAAAAGGAGACTGACACGGGGCAGCACCCAGCCATGGGGCACCACCCTTGTGCCATGCACCAGCTGATGGGAACCCCATCTGTGCCAGTCTCCCCCTCCCACTCCTGCGCCTGACAGCCTCAGAGAGGCATCCTTTAGTACAACCAGCAGGGACCATGTCCAAGCCTCTGCTGGGGGAGGTTGTCCCAGTGGGGTGCAAGTCACCTTCCTCCAGTCCCTCTCCACTCCACAAGAGAAGTGCACAAGATAAATACTTCAGAATTAAAATATCTGGGGTTTTTTCCCTGGAAGATTGACAACTAAAGAAACCTCCTCTTCCCAAACAAAAAAGAGTGGAACAACCTGCTTCCTAACTCTCCAAAGGAAAGCAAACAGCATTCAGAGTAACGCTGCTGAAAATGGAACAGCACACCCTTCTGTCATCCTTTTTCTGACAAAATTGCCATGATTTTCACACCACTAGTTTAATATACACCATCTAACATTTGTCCAATCTTTTTTTTTTTAAATAACCCAATCATGGAGAAGCTTCCATCAGCTCCCGCAGAAGCTGTTTTACAGCCCTGATCTCACCACTGTGAAATTCTCCCATTCTTCAGTCGACACGTTGTTATGCTTTATTTCATTCCTCTAGTTAGTCCCCCGCCAGACGCCCAACACACCACCAGAGGACTGCTCACTCGCAGCACCTTGACATGCCACCGTGTGACTTCTGTGAAATATAGGACTGAAATTTAATCTATATGCCTGTAGCCCCAAGCCATTGAGAGCAGGTTGTAGATTTATAACAACACACTTCTTCTCCTTGTCGCTGGCCCAAGGACTCGGCGGCTGCACCCGCACTGCTGTGACCCTGGGGCTATTGCTGCCCGTGCTGCCTGCCTGCCTGCTAAGTGCTGGCCAGGATGGCTTTGGGTTCATTGGCTGGGATGCAGGAGGGGGATAAGAACCCTTGTAGGTGCCACCTATACCCCCAGCAGGCCTGTCCTGCCTTCCCACACAGTGGTATCAGCCTGGAGTCCCTCCCTGGCAGGCGGCAGGCACAGAGGAGTGTGGGCTCAGGCTGACCCAAATGGGAACAGCACAGGAGTCATGTTTCGGATCACACCAAGACCGAGTCTGGCAGTAGAGTGGCACAGAAGTTTGCATGCTCTGGGTGGTTAACAGCATGGAAGGCTCACACTGACCCTCCTTCCCTGCGGAGAGACTCGCCAAGCTCAACACTTAGGTCTCCAGATAGGTCCCAGCTCTGTGTCTATCCTCCTTAAAGTCATAAGACCATGAGAGGTTTGAGAGTCACTGCAGCAGCACTTTGGGACACCCCAGCCAATGCTGAATGCACAGGAACTGAAGCCTACAACTCTGCTCATCAAAGAGGCCCTGGATATTCAAGGCTCTCAGAGGATAAGCTGGGTGATGTTCTCCCATCACCAGAAGCTTTTTTCCTGCACCTCCCAGTCTGGCATGCTGCAGGAGATGTTGCAGAGAAAACCTGAGTTATTGTATTTATCAAGTTATAACCCATGTTCTGGCTCCTTCAGTAGATCCCATCTCAGAAAGTCCTCCAAATCCAGATCAGGGTAAGTCCCTGGGTAGTAGTGATGTTCCTGAGGTCTTTGTACTTTCTGCCAGCAGAAAAAAACCCTCTTCTCTTAAGGAAACTGCTTTTGTGCCAGTTTGCATTTTCCAATCTCCCAAAGAGCCATGTGCTAGGCAGGAATTCAGTCATCCGGAAACTGAGCATCTTGGGCATCAGTCAGGGCACATGGAACCCACTGAAGAAAAGAGAGGATGTCTCATGTGTCCAAAAGACTTTTAATTAATGCCAATATGGACAATGGGGATGCAGGAGTGGTGGATCCCAGATTACACCATGGCATGCCTTGGCACTCACAAAAGTGACTCAGGCTTGCAGGGCACAGCACGCCACTGCCCTGCCTGCACACCCCAGGCCCACCGCACAAGGCAGCCCTGGCTGTGCAGATGAGCCTGAAACGCTTGGAAACCTCTGGTGGCCTCAGAGGCTGGGATTAGCCACCCCTGCCTCACAACACAAAGCATTTTGTCTAGGAATTAGGGGTGGCGTGGGGAATTTCCAAACACATGAAAGAGCCCAGCTCCTTGGAGGCACCATCTAATCTGCTGCTTGGCTGCAGCTCTGGCGCTGGTGGGGCAACTCCACCCTGCAGACCTCTCCTAATGAGAAAGCCTTCTGCACATTTCACAGATCTGCCACACATAAACAAGTAGGTCATTCCTGTAATCTCTTCATCTGGGTATTAAAAAGCTTGTCCAAGTTTAAGCTTGGGGTGTGTCAGTCTTATTATTCCCAAGGGCTTCTGTTGAGTTTGGCAGGGGAAGCACCAAGGCTGCCAAGGTTAATGAGAGCATTCCCAGTGGCAGGTGAGTGCCCTGCTTTCCCAGACTCTCCACCCAAAACGTGCTTGCAACAGAGCCCAAGTGCCCCAGTCCCAAACTGGGGAGCAGGGAGCTGGGGACTGGACAAGCAGGCTGCTTTTTTCCAAAGCACAGAGCGCTCCGAGTCTACAACAAGGGACTCCCAGGCTCCTGCCAGGAAGACAGGGATTTTTCTGAAAGAAATACAACCTGGCATTTAGCTGCAAAGACCCTGATTTTATCAGAGAATATGGATGTGTGCGAACATGCGGTGAGTGATGGTATGTGAAAGCAAGAGGGCACTTTGTTAGCAGCCCAGCCTCTGGAAACCAGAGCCTGTAAGGGAGCTGACTCCAGCTTAATACTGCACAGCAAATTGAGGGTGCTTGTTGCACACAAAGCAATAATTGTATCTGGTCCAAATGAACTCAGCCATCACTCCAGGATATAGTTATTATTACTGTTAACGGGAAGCTAACACCAGTTACTGCTCCGAAATGAACTCTTTCCTTGTCTCCTGATTGGATACCATCACTCTCTTGCTCCTAACAGTGATTGCTTTCCGCAGCCTCCATCCGTTTTCATTGCAACAAATACGGCTGCCTTGGTTTTTTGACTCCTTCCTCATTGCACTGATCAAGCTCACATTTCTCTCTCCATCCCACAGGCACCCATGGCCTCCAAAATGTGAAGCCCAGGCCTAAAATCAAAGCAGTGAATTTCTGCCGGGCAAATGTACATCCAGATGCTGTCACTCAAACAGAAGGAGCATCAAGCCACTGTCAAAAACCCACTTATAAGCCACTAAGTGCTTATATCCAAAGAACGGCCTCGGAACACTCTTCCCTACATAAATCCCGTGTCCTAGTATTTGAAATTTTATTGCCATAACACCGCCTGTTGTGGTCTGCTAGGCTGAGTCCAGAGATTTGCCTGCTCTACCATTATTCCCCTGCACGTAGGTCAGCATTAATGTCACCTCTAACCAAAGAGGAGAGCAGAGCCCCAGAGTTCAGTGGCCCCCGAGCCCAGTGGCTTTCTGGGGGATGCAGAATGAGTTGGCGTTGCAAACCCTGTGTTTGTTTTTCCCAAATGCAAAGCCTCACTTTCTACTTTTCACTTTCCAACACAGTATTCTCTCTCAAGGAAAAGACACTGAAAGATTTCAGAAATCAACATGAAATCCTTTTCATGCTCTGGCTGAGATTCTCCTCTGAGGTACACACTGACCCTGGCTTCACCTTAAACAATATATACATTTCCATAAATGTTGCTGTTCATCTCAGTGGTGCAGAGAGCTGTTTAAAGAGCACTTGGCTGGTTTGCTCCATCAGGGAGCAACACCAGCGTGGCTGATGCAAGCCTAGAGGGTGGATGGGCGATTTGGCTGATGACAGTCCCTGCCTTGCCCCTTGAAGGTGCAGGTGGAGCTGGCACAGGGCTCACCTCCACAGAGAGGAAGCTGGTTTGGACATTCACTGCCATGGCTCACGACCAGAGGGCAGTTTAGGACACAGACATCCCCTGTCTCTGAGGCTGGGGGAGAGAAAGGCCAGGCGAGCCCTGCCCTGTCATCATCTACTTACACACGGCGCGCTCTGTTGTTCCCAAACCCCGCTCCTGCACTCTTAGGGCAAGAAAGCCACCAGGGAGCATGGGAGGAGAACCACGCCTCTGGCCCCTCCACCAGCAGCCTGCTCCACACACACACACGCAGAGAGCGCCCACGAATGTTTGGGATGTGTGGAGAAACAGAGCACGTGCTTCTCCATCATTCCAGGCACAGGCAGGCAGGCACCCAGCTGGGATGCTGGAGCAGGCCAGGCTGTGCAGCCATCGCAGCCGCAAAGCACCAGCCCTTTCCCCATCTCTGCAGACAGAAACGAGAGGCAGAACATCGCTGTCGGAGCAGCTCTGCCCCTACGCTGGCGGCGGAGCCCCCCGGGCTCGTCCCCAGCCCGCCTCGCCAGCGACAGTGCCTCTGCGCCATCTCTTGGCAGCTGTATTTGCATTTCCAGCCTCTCGCCTCTGACTGCAGCAGCCACCAGCTTTCACACTAAGAGATAGCCACGGATGCTGACCGGGACCGGCAGCGAGGGCCACAGGGAAGCGAAGAAACAAGCGTGCAAGCAGCCACCCAGAGCATGGAAAGATACAGGGCCCTTTTCTGTCAGCTGATGGATGCGTGTCCGCAACAAAGAGAAGCGGACGCAGAGCTGCATTTTCCCCCACTGTGCGTGCGGAACAGGACATTTGCACTTGTACGGGATGCAGGACACCGGACACCCACCCGCGGCAGCCAGAGGAGCTGGGCAGTGACTGAGTGTCAGCCAAGGATCAGACCCTCGCAGCCGGCCCAGCAGCCTCTGAGGGAAACATCTAGAAAGGGGAAGACCTCTCTTTCTGAGATCAGGGAAGGGTTTCCTAAGCTGCTTCCCCTGAAAAGCAGAGCTAACACACCGCGGCCCTGGCTGACAGGTACCCCCCTGGAACAGGCTGCAGGCTACAATTAAAACCCCAGGCTGCCAAAGCAAAGCCCTGGCCTGGGACATGCCAGCCCCTGGCTCAAGAGCTGCATACCAGCTCGCTGGTGGCTGGGCTTTATCTGTGATTCTTCCTGGGCAGTCCCCTGCCTCCCCCAGGCTTGCAAGGGATACAACAAATGGAAGTACCTTGTGTCATCGGCTCCCTCTGTCAGCTGGCAAGGCAGCCCTGCATGCCAGCCAAGTAAGTTAATCAAGCAATGCTTAAGGGACCATAAATAGTTAGCACCAGTGTGATTTGTCTGACTGCACGGGATAGATATGCCATCAGCCAATTTGCCCACGGAGTCAGAAAGGAACCAGGCAGCGATGGCTGGAAAAGCCCAAGTGCAAAGTGAGGCTGAGAAAGGGGAAAAAAACAAAAAACCAACAGAGAAAAGACTGCACACTGACAGATGAGAATTTTGGCAGCAATCACCATGTGTGCTTTGTGTATCTCACAGCATCATTGCAAGGCTTAATAAACAATAAGGGCCCTGGGAAGTTCAGGTGCTAAGGGAGAACAAGGTGATGGCACTGATCCTGTGACCGCCTGAAACGTGAGCTGTCTGGGGAGAAAGGCGGGGGGGAAAGATCCATCTGATTTAGATCAGAGCAATGCCAAACAGGCTTGACTGACACAGGAAGAGGAATTGCACCTCTGCTTCAAGAATATTCTTTATCTGCCCGTTTTGGGTACAAATAAGAGTAGAGAGATCATTTTGACAGCAGCGATGAGATTGCTCAGAAAATGAACCTGTGAAAATTGATTTCTGAGCTCTCTGTCAGGAGTGCAAGAGAAGAATAATTTCAGGTTGTCCAGAAATGCAGATTTTCCAGTTTGCTTGCTGACACCTACCATGGAAAAAATAAACACAGTGGGTTGGCTAAATCCTTGCTTTTGACACAAAAATTCAGTCCCATTTACTTCATTTTGAGGGCTTGTGTTTTGTTTTATGCTTTTTTTTTTTTAAATCATATCTCAAAACAGAGCATTATTTCAAAATGAAAAAGGGAAGTGTTTTGTTTAGGAACTGTGGGAATAAAACATTTAGATTGAAAAAAAGCTACCCTCCATTATTTAAGCCCAAACTATTTGTCGCACTTGACATGCATTTGCAAATGGATTCAGTTGCCCTGAAAATTGAGGGGTTTTTTCCTTGCTTATAGCTGCTTCAGCGGGGGTGGAGGGAAAATAGCCTTATTTCTGCCTCGGAGTTCATTTGTTCTCGAAGCTCTTTAACTCAGCTGGAGCCAGAAATGTTCATCTTCACTGTGGGAATGACCAGGCTGTGCAAACAGCCTGGAGGCGAGGGGTGGCAAAGGTGCACTGCTCTACACGAGGATGGCTGCAGTCCCTGCTTTCCCTCTGGTATCCTAACATCCCAGGACATTAAAAAATTCGGCACTGCACATAGAGACCTGTTGGGAAAGCCTCCGGCAGCCTAGGAGTGCTGTTTGGCCACAGAGCAGCTCATCAGAGCTGCCCTCTGCACCGCACCATTGCTGGGTGGCTTTGTCAGGAGAAGCAGCAGCCAGGTGTGAAGCCCAGCTGCAGGACACAGCGATGCAACCCCTTGACCCAACACCCCTTCCTACCAGGAGGGCAGCATTTCTCCTTGTGGAAATGGTCTTCAGCGCTTCTCCAACACTTCCGCTGCTTATTCTACTTTTGCACTTCTAATTAAGCTCCTTATTAAAGCAATTAATTCTCCAAACACAAAACTGCAGCAAGTGAAAATCATTACCAACCGAAGGCTGTTTGGTGGCGTGTGGTAAATGAGTCGTGGAGTACTGTAGCCTGATCCTGGTCCCCACGGATAAGGATTGTTGGTAAAAAGCCTTCCCCCACTGCTGGAGGGGTTTTTTGCTGGTGACAGGGGCAAAGAGAAGCACAGGCACACCCCTCCCCTGGGAGCAGCACTACAGGAGCCTCCCAAACTCATCCCTGACAACGCAGCCTAGGCATCCTCTTATTTTGCGAAGTGCTGTGTACATTAGGGTTTAATAACAAGCTCAAGATTTAGGACTCCAGGGCCTGAGGTCTGCTCTTCTGCATTAGCATAAGAGCCATGCAAAAACAGACAGGGGGCCATTTCTCCCTCCAGGAGCCATCTCTTCCTCTCCACACCTTTCTCTCCCTGGGCTGTCAGCTATTCTAGACTTCACCCTGCTGGGAAGAACTAAAGCTTCTTCTTTCTCTATTTAGGTGTGATTACCTTTTAGAGCATCAGGAGTCTTCGCCCTACAAATCTACCATTCCCAAAGGCAGGCTGTGATTAACCCTACCCTTCATTCTGGTCTGCTTCAAAAGAAAAGGGGTGGGGAAGAAACAGCACTGCAAGAAGGATAAGAAGTAGCAGGGGCTGACAAGCAGCTCACCTGGCACAAGGAGGGCAGGCACAACACTGACTGCTCTGCTTAGAGCATCCCATGATTTGCCTGAGCCACGAGGCAGTAAGAAACATTTATAATACCTGAGTGACAAATGTAAGAAAAGCCTTTTTCCCATCCTCACCCTGTTGACGCTCATTATGTGGTATTCAAAGAGTACCTGCTCTTTTTTAGGGCAGACCCACTTGACCATCTAAAGCTTTTCCCTTAAGCATCTTCCTCCTCACTCCAGACCTGCTGGAGTGAGCAAAGCACCTTTCCAGGCACCCACAGGACCTATCAACAAAAAGGGGTGAGGGAGGAGCTCCAGCACCGCTGAGCCAAAAGCAGCTTTCCTTTAATTTCATCCATCCCTTCCCCAAAGCTTTTGTTCTCTGCCCCTACTACAGTGTAACCTCCAGTTGGCAAAAATCCCTTTCCCACCACACAGCTCCGTTTTCCAGGGGGATGCTCCCTGCTGTGGTTTGGCAGAGAAGGCAGTCCCTGAACTGGGAGCTGCCTCAAGGCTGATTTGTTGCTAGTCCAGGGCAGTGTTTCCTATTCCTGCCTCCAAGCTTCCTCCCCAGCTTCTCTTTCTCCAGCACCTGAACACGAACAGCCTATAAAGGGACCATCACCCACACGACTTACCTTGTCACAGCCCTGCTTCTGCACCAGCTCAGGCATTGGAGAGGGGTGGATGGCCAGCAAGCAAATCCTTGCACCAGCCCACGGGTGCTGTTTTGATTATCGGGCACACAAGATCACTGCAGAAGACATGTGTCTTCTGCCAGGAGGGAGCCACTGCTCTCTCTGTGCGTGAGCACGTTAGAATAGAGTATTTCAGTTGTGAGACATGGAAGAATCACCCAGTCCCACTGCCTGACCTCTTCAGGGCTCACCAAAGGTTAAAGCATGTTATCAAGGGCATTGCCTAAATGCCTCCTAAACACCGACAGGGATGGGGCATCAACCACTCCAAGGAGCCTATTCCAGTGCTTGACTGCCCCCTCTGTAAAGAAATGCTTCCCCATTCCCAGTCTAAATTTCCCCTGGCACAGCTTTGAACCCCTAGCAGGCATGGGCTTTGCTTCCAGTCAGGCTACACACCCGCGTGCCCTTTATACTGATTAACAGCTTTACACTGATTAGTGCCGTCACCTGTGGGTACTGCCACACACAGCACTCACATGTGAGGTGGAGATTCATTTGTCCTTCCTACCTATCAGTATTTCATGAGAGATGGGGTTTTCTCCCTTCTCCTGCTTTTCCCCCAGTTGCAAACACAAGGCACTGCCATAGCCCACAGCCCAGCCACGCTGCCACTGTCCCACCAGGGCATAGCAAAAGGGGACCCATCTCAAGGGATTAACAGGCTCTCTGGCCAGTCAGGAGCAGCTACAGCTCCTAAACCCTGTGCAAAAAGCTCCAGAAAGACCCTGTCAGCAGGTGAAATTCTCCTCTGGATTTTTGCTGTCTGAGCACTGTCATTCAGAGGGAAACCAGGCTGACACACAGCACGGCACAGGCAGGCAGCCACATGTGCCACGTGTGCCACGTAAGCAGCGGAAAGGGCCCTGCCTCTTGCTCCAAGCAGAGAAACAACACATCCTATCCAATTTTATGGCCATTTCTGGGTGCCAGCCGTGGAGCAGCGGTGCAAGGGAAAGGCTGCAGAGGAGCAGGCTGCAGCAGGGCCAAGCTGGTGTCCAGCCTCCCACGTTCCTCACTGGAGGCTTGTCTCATGCATCAGCTGCAGGGTTGTGAGGGGCAGCTAAGCTGCAGAGGCTCTGCCTGCTACTGCTAGTGTTGCTGCTTTCCACTTGCATTTGAGACCAAAACCACTGGGCTGTTCTGCTGCTTGTTCTACTCCCATGCTTTGTGCTCCTCAGGCAAACACAAGATGGGCAAGTCTCTGTGGAGCTGCAGAAGGGAAGCCTGTCAGGCAGGCTGTGGCTGGAGCATGGGGAAGGGGAGGCTTTACAAAGCATTAAAAATACGTGTTAAAGCCTGTCCAGTCTGTGGCCATTTGGATCAGCTCGTGACACGCTGGCGTTGTCCACTAGGCACCGCAAGCAAAAGCAGGAGGGAGGTGCCCAGCCCTGGAGCCCTGCAGTCCCTCGTGCCAGGAGGCTGAGGTGACAAAAGCCAGCTCGGGGCAGAGTCATTGCTTAGATTTCCTACTGGCATTCCCTGCCGTGCACCACGGATGGCTCAGAGCTGCAGTCGGCTCTTCCTTGGCTTGCAGGGCCTCTTCGTCACAGGGCCAGTGATGAGGAGCACAGCCCCTGCCAGTGCAGTGCGTGCGGGACAAGGGCTTTGCCCTCCTTCCGTGCCTGCAGATACCACAGCAGCTAAACTTGTGAGCAGAATAGGACAAAACCTGCCCAAAATGCTCCCAAACCACACAGACATTCTCTCCTGTCTCTTAGGTTCAACAGTAGCAGCTGCAGCTCCAGATTTCCTTACATGGCTCTAGCCAAAGCCAGACCTCCAGACTCTTCCCTTGCATGGTAACAAGAAGAGGAACTTCTCAGAAATGCACTGCAAGTGTTAAGTTCCTCCACAGTTGATTCTGGCATGCTGGGGACCACTTTCCCACCGAGGTTTGAGTAATCCTTGCTTTCTCACCCCAGGCAGAGCCTCAGCACAGCAGCAGGGGGCCTGCCCCTCCCAGGTGCCCCAGAAGTTCTGGGTTCCAGAACTGGCAGCGGATCCCCACATCTGTCCTTGAGCAGAAAGGTGGCAGCTCCCAACTTGACATCAGTCCAGGGGTCTCTCCAGTTTTGGTGGAATTCAGGAGGTTGATGCCAGCCAAGGGACTGCCGTGTTGGATGTGTCAAGTGCTAGGGAAGGCAGAACCGGAGAGGCTGGTGCTAGAAAAAACCTCCTTCAGCCAAATTATCCCACTCATCTGTCTGTCAGGAGAGGAAAGAAAGCAGTAAAACACTTTGGGATGTCAGCCAGGCACTGTCAGAGCAAACAGCTGCCTGGCTCTCCCCCAGTGACAAAAACACAGCAGCCTTGGCACAGGGAGCAGGAGGATGCGGCGTGAGCCAAGCAACAGGCATTGCTTGGTCCTTGGTGCTTGGGGGGAGGACTGTGCTCTTCCACGTGCTGCTGTACCCCCAGGTGAAGGTCCAAGAGCAGAGGCACATCAGTGCTGAGGCAAATCCCTCCCTCCCTCACACCCCCCCAGGGCACTGAGGAGCCGTGCAGAGGGGAAGGCAGCCCTTGTGAGAGCAGCCAGGAGAGACACAGGCAGCAGTCCCGGGGGTCACACCACCTAACGAGAGAGTGACCTGCTGAGAGGAGCCTGGGCATCAGCTCCTCTACAAAAACCCAACAGGGGAAATACCAGAGCAGCACCGGTGCTTCCTGCACCAATGCATCCTCCAAGGCCAAGGGCCTCCCATGGCACCTGCAGATGCTGAGAAACCAGGAGGCAAGGGACAAGCAAGTCCCAGGAACAGACAGGATCATGCCCTCTAGGACATGCTAGTGCATAGGGAATGGGGTGGAGGAAAGATGGCCAACCAAACCAGCTGCCATCCCTCTGTCTTCCTTCAGCTGGCTGCCTCCTTGCCCTGGGGAAGAGGCAGGAACAGACAAGAGTTCTTCTTCACATGACTCCCAAGTAAGTGCTTTACTGTAACTCAGAAAACAAAGAATCACTGCTTCTCGAGGCAAGACAATAGCAAGGCACTCATCTTTCATCAGCCTCTGATCTCCCACAGCTCTAATTGACCTCAGCAGAAAACACGGATGCGCTGCACTTTAAAGAAAAAATCGCCCCTCTGTGTTACCTTAGCAGTTCCCAGGAGAGGTTATAGCCAGAGAAATTTGGTTGTTCACAGGTATCCACAGGAGGTTTGCGCCCACAAAGACATTTCTGCTGGGTTTCTGGCTGATACCAAATGCATCCTCTTTGATGTGCACTTTTGGGTCAATGCACACCAACATCCTCCATGTCCCCTTTCATCCTGCAGGAGCCAGGGAACCACTTCTGATGGGAGAGCTCATTTAAGAATGATTCCAGAAAGCTGATGTCTCTCTGTACTCTGTACCCCCTGGGAAAACAGGACCCAGCAGACATCCCAGGAGGCTTGCTGCTGCTCCTGGCTCTTACTCCTTGCTTGGCATTTGTTCCCATTGCCTAAGACCTCCCTGTTGCAGAGGAGGTTTGAAGCCCTTCAGCTTTGAGCAACGCCAGCTGAATATTGAGGCTGATTTTCTTTATGTAGATGCTGTTTTTCTTATTCTGTTAGTGGTCTCTGGAAGCTCCCAGGCCAATTGTTTGAGAGGAGATTTTACAGCTGTGTGTGACAGTAAGGAGAGAAAATATGCTAATACTTTCCCAGCAAGGGAAGAGAAATGCCAGGTCAGGCTGTGGGAAAGGCAGCAGCTTCCCCGAGGCAGCAGCCCCGCAAGAAGCAGCTTTGCACAGGCAAGGAAAGCGGGTCACCACCATGCCAGTGGCACACCTGGCTAGGAAGGGGCCAGGCTTGCTAAACTTTCAAGAAAAGTGTGGCTTTCCCTCGTGAAAGAGTGGATTTACCATGGAATGAGTGTGGAGCCGTGAGGGAACAACAGACCCTCCTGGTGAGCTTGCTTGGTCTCCATCCCTCCTGGCTGTAGGCACTGGAGTGAGACACAGCTGGTGACAGGACAGTGTGAACACCTCAGGTGCACAGCTGGGGATGGCACCTGACATCATTCCAGGCTCAAAGGAGAGAATGCTTGTTCCTTGCACCTCAGAAAGGCAGCACTGAGGTGGAGGTGAGCTGCTGGGGGAGGATGAAATCAGACAAGAGGTTTCTGGGCAGCTTTGGGGGTCAGATGGCTGAAGGGAGAAGGAAAACTGTAGGCTAAACTTTCCCCACACCTCCTGGCTGCACATAGTTCAGAGAAACCCGAATCTTCAGATGCTTCCCAATCAGATAATCCACGGGTTACACGCATGGAGGCACACCAACTTCTTCTCTGGCTTCAAGGAATTCAAAAGGTGAAATTGATTCTGCATGTGTTACGGAGTACCGAGTGCAGCATGTCGTATTTTCAATCACTGCCTACGTCTTGTTTACCATTCCAGCCCTGGGAAGCACACAGCCTCCTCATTGAAAACCTCTTCTTCCCTCACATCTTCATTCATCAAGTAAGCTGTCGACAGAAGTCTGTAAGCACAAAGCTCAACCACAGCAGCAGGCTTGGGAGACTGCTTTATTTTTAGAAAAAAGATAACACTTAAAACAACCATATTCCTCTGGAGAACTGACTCTAGAACCATTACTAGTAAAAGCTGCCTTGAAATAAAACCGTTTCTAATGATGGCATTTAGCAGCAGTTTCAAGAGCCCACTACTCTCGCACTTTTATCAGAGGGGAATGCATTTTGGGGAAGGCATTCAGGGCCAGTGATGGACTCCAGCGTAGGCAGCATAACTGGTCTGAGCTTGCCTGTCACTGCTCACAGGAATCTGTGGTGCCTTTGCTCACAGGACCCAGCATTTCCCCTCTGGCTCCACATAATGCACTGAGATCTCTGATTCCTAAGTGGTTTGCAGTGCACAGTTCTTTTTTCTCAGTAACTCTCTCATTACAGGCCAATTTCAACTTATAAATTCATTTATAAGCCAGTCCATTTGTGCAGACCGTCTTGCTGGAGGCAGACTTCTGCCTTTCTCCATCTCCCTCCCTCCCTGCTTTACTGGGGCCTCTAATAAGGACAAGTGCATGTGAATCCAGGACATCTCTTGTCTGCTGCTGGTGTGGGGCAGCAGCTGGGGCCAGGCACAGCTTTATCCGGCAGATGTGGACAAATTCGGGAAGGGGCAGTGTAGCTGTAGCTGGGAGGTGTTCTTGCTGCCCAGCTACCTCGGGGTACAGGCAGTAGAGAGGAGGGTGGTTTGTGCAAACACAGCCGTGGCCAGCCCCTGCTGCCAGATCACGAGTCAGGGATGTGTTCCTCAGTGTGTGCTCTCACCTTGCTGCTGCTCCTTCCCAGACCTCTCCCAGGGAGCCATGCCAGCCCCAGGACATCCCCCTCAGCAGGGCCCACCTGGCAGAGGAGGAATTTGCTTGAGTTCACTCCATCATTCCCAGGACCCGCCCTATCCAAGTGGCCCTGGGATGCCTTCCCATTGTTAACCCAGCTTCGGAGCACAGATCAAGAGTGCTTGGGCAGCAAACCAGGGACTGAGACAGGAGTGGCTACCACCTTTGGGCAAGGAGGGACAGGACAAAGGGAAAGGATATGAAAGAAACCCAGCAGCAAGAAAGTTGACCTTACCAGGCCCAAGAAAAGGCAGGCACCTTCTCCAAATGTGAACGGCCCCAGCCCCTCAGCTAAACCAGGTGAACCAGTGAGGCTGAGGTTAAACCAGGTGAACCAGCTGGAAGCTGGCCCTGGGTCCATAAAAACCATCATTCACCTTTGCCACTGTGCTCCTGAGGACACACTGACTGCAAGGCAGTGACCAGGAGGAGGAGGAGAGGGTAAAGTAGCAAGCGATAGGACAAGAGGAAATGGTTGCGTGGGGGGAGCTTTAGTGAGAGAGTCAGGAAGACTAAAAAGACGTACTTGGGTGGCGAGGAAACACCTGATTAAGAGGGGTGAATTCATGCTATGGACAAAGCCAGGCACAAAACCTGGTGAGCCCCAGGGAAGGTGCCTGTGCCAGGCCAGTCTCGTGGCTATCATATGGTGATGACGCACTAATGAGAAGCTCATCAAGCGCTGATGATCACGAGTCGATCACGGGATGATCACAAGCCAGCCGTGTGCAGAGCAGATGCCAACCACGCACTGGTCACTCTCCCATCATGCGCCGATCATGAGCCATTCACGTGACGGTCACGAGAAGATCACACGACAATCATAGAACGATCATGCAACGGCCACGCGACCGTCACATCGATCCTGCATGGACTGCACGACCATCACGTGCCTATCGCCTATCGATCGCGCTGTGATCACATGCCAATCAAGTGCCAATCGGGCGTCGATCCCACGCCTATCCCGTGGTGATCACTGTGTTACATGGCTGGGTTGGCCGCTGGTGCCCCAGCTGTGCTCGGGCCCTTCCCGGGCAGCGGGAACCGGGCGAGCGGAGCCGGGCCCGGCCCGGGGAGCAGCCCCCGAGCACCGACAGCGGCTGCCGGGACTGCCCCGCCGGGCTGCGGCTGTGCCCGGCCTCCCGCAGCGGCCCAGGGTGCCGGGAGAACTCTCTTCCCGGAACGGCTGGAACATTGGAACGGGCTGCCCCGGGTACCACCATCCCCATCCCCATCCCCGGAGGGGGATCATTAGTCCCGAAGCTGTTGGAAAGGCGTGTGGATGTGCCGCTCGGTTTAGCGGCGAGCACGGCGGCGCCGGGTCGGCGGCTGGGCTCGGTGACCTTATCGGTCCTTTCCAGCCGGAAGGACTCCGTGATTTTGGGATCTCCGCTTCCCCGGCGGAGCCAGCACGGGCTCAGCCCCGGGAGCCGCCGCGGCCCCAGCGCGCTCCTGTCCCGGGGCGCCGCCGCTGCCGGAGCCCGCTCCGTGTCCCGGGAAGCCCCAGCAGATGGTGCCAGACTGTCAGAAACCCTCCGGGAGCCCGGCCCGGCTCCGCCGGGAGCTGCTGCCCGCCGCCCCAGCCTGCCAGCGCGGTGCGAGAGCAAGGAGGGGTGCGAGATTTTGGGAGGCCCCGCACCAAGCGGTAGTAAATCCCCGGAGGCTGTGAGAAGGTCGGCATCCACCTCCTTCACTTCAGCCAGCGCTCCCTGGCCAGCATGTCGTCGTTTCCAATGTTTTTATTTTCAACTGCAATGTTTGGTCCTCGGAGTGACCAGAGCAATGCAGCTCCCCCCTCCCTTCTCTTGGCTGACTTCGCTTTGGGCAATTTCTCTCGATCCTCAGTGTAAAATTTTCCTTTGCACCATTTCATCATGTTATTCCAGAATAAATCAGGATCATTTCCATGTCAAATGCCAGCAGAGGAGGGAGAGGGAGTTTCATTGCTGAGGTAGTGCAGAGACTTTCTCCTGCACTCAGGCACGGGGACAACAGGCCCTTCCTGCTGACCACAAGTCTCCCTGGGCTTTTTAGAGGTGCCTTGGTGATGCTTTCCCAAACCTCTCTGTGAGCAGGACTGTGCCAGAGGCTGGTGGAGATGCAGGAAGCTGTGTGATCTCAAGGACCAGCTGCCTGGGAAGCCACTCAGGGGTGTTTCAGGGACAGCCAGAGGGGTTAACTCAACAGCCAGCACTGGTCTGGCAGGACTGCCAGCAGACAGCAAACTCACAGGCCTCAGACCCCAAAGATCAGGACAGGTGTCCCCAGGGAACTGCACACCAGGGACAGAAAACTGCTGACCTCAAGCATTCACATGGGCTTTGGTGCTCCCAGCTGGTGGTGATGCAGTCACAGCTGAACACAGCTGAAAAGTCAGCTTTTCAATTGCAGAGCAGAGAGCCCACCCATTCCTCATCTACGCCCAACAGCTGAGCTCACCCACGTGTTATTAAAACCATGACACCACTGTTCCAGGCGCGGCCCTGTGACCAGGAGCCTGGGGGAGCTGAGTGAGCACAGCCCCCTTGGAAAGCAGGGTTGGGACCAAGAGCCAGTGCTCCAGGAGGGGACTTTGTGCTGGAGCCTGAATGTGGGAGCAGTCTGGCACAGAGCTGCCAGCCCAGCTTTGCTTTCCCTGGCAAGTGCCCTCACCTTCCCCTCCACTCCAGGTCCTCATGCAGGCAATTGTATCACCAAACCCTGCTCTCTGCTCTGAGGGCTTTTCCCAAGCCTGCCAGCTGGAGCAGCTGGCTTTGCATGCTGGGGACCTTCCCCGGTCTGACAACCAAGCTGCTGCTGCTGGAATGGCCGAGGAGAACAACAGCCCCAGCCCTCCCACACACAGGAGCTGTGCCCCTCTCTTCTCTCTGTATGCGCTCCCAAGCAGCACCATCCCCACCCCTTCCTCCAGCAGGCAACTCAGCTCTGTGCCCCCAGCCCCTCCAGCCTTGACCTCAGGATGCAGCCACCTTACCTCTCCCCTGCCTATCCCTCTACAGGCACGAGCATCCATAATGCTTTCCTGCTTTTCTGGGGAATGCAGGCGCTTCGGCCTTGCTTTATAAACATCCCTGTCTCTCCATGAGGTTGGGCCAGTGGTGCCTCTGGCTGCCAGGGCTCTCTGCCCCACGGCTGGGGTTTCTCCCTCCCCTCCAGCCCCTCCTGGCTGACACATCTGATCAAGTGCTTGGCAGCTGCAGCCTGTGCACGTTTGTGTGTCAGTGCAGGCACCAGCCTGGCTGGCAGCAGGCAGGCAGTGCTACCCCAGCAGTGCCGTGAGGTGTTGGCAGCCACCCTGCAGCCGCCAGCCTCGAAAGCGGCCCTGGATGAAGCGTCGCTCCAGACAAGGTTTATTTTGAGGCTGGTTTCATCAGTAAGGAGGCCTAAGAAAGTGTTTGCCCCTCCCCATGGATGTGTTCTCACTGCCCTTTCTTCAAGTTGCAATGAAGTTTGATTGAAAGGGTTGCAATCTCAGCTATATTAAGGTCCCCTGACTTATATCCTGTATTTCCACAAATGTGGGTAAGCAGATAGAGGATTGAGACCCCCACCATCACGCTGGCCTTTCCTCAGCTGCCAACAGGCAGTTACAGCCCTCCAGGGCACAGTTAACTATGTCCTCCCTCCCCACAGGGGCATTTTTAATCAGAGGCTTCAGCGTGTTCATTTCTCTCTGGGTCACTGCCACCAGTGGGGCCCTCAACCACAAACCACGAACTCTGTGTTGCAGTGAGAAAAGGTGAGACATCACCCAGCAGGAAAACACTCAAGCTTGAACATTGCCACAGCAGAGAAATTGGGAGCAGAAAAATTGAGGACACCAGTGTGATTTCACATATTTAACCTCCTGATAATTCCCTCTGTCTGTATTACCTCTCAGCTTCCAAATCCTCAGTTTTGCTCAGAGAGAGGGAGATTTCTCTCCAGGCTTTAAATCTTGGGATTAGATTCCTAGGAAATGCCTGTCCAGGTCACACTGATGGGCTGTCTAGCCTGATCTCCCACTGTAGCCATGGGAAAGAGCATACAGGGTCGACCACTCCTGGGTTCAGTCCCCACCATCCTCCCACAGCTCCTGTCAAAGCCATGGGTGTGAGAGGGCAATTTCCATCCCTTGGAGTACCCCAGCCCTGAGCCTGTTGTCCTCAAATGCCTCTCAGCCTGCCTCTGAGGGGCAGAGGGCCAGGTGTCCAGGACCTGCTGCATGAAGATGTGCTTCCTCTTGCAGCTTCTTCCAAAGAAGCGTAGGCGTTTCACAGGGAGTGTCTCACAGTGGCTGTGCTGCAGGGTTGGGTGAACAACAACTCCCTGTTTGCTGCACGTGTGGCTTAGCAAACCTTGTTTGTATTCCTCAACAGCCTCCTCCTCTTCAAAACCAGAAGTATTTTCACATCCCTCAGCTTTCAAAGGACACAGTTAGGGTTATGGGAGCCTCACCTGCATCCCTGAAAGTGCCAACATAACCATATCTAATTCCATACCTGTGCCTTGGTATTCAGGTAGTTGCCCCAGGCTGAAGACAAGAACATATCCAAGGTGGCCAATGAGACACATCTGTGGAGCTGAGAGAGGAGTCAGCCTGAAAATCACTGTATAAACTGGTGTAGGTCTGGCACGGCCCCATCAGTGTTAACCAGGAGACAACTCTGGGTCTGGCACATGAACCTTTGACTGCGAGGACTTAGAAGGTTTAAAGAGAAGTGAGAGAAAGCCACTGCTGCAGGACTGGAAATGTGGCATGAACAGCTTGTGCTGGTGCAGCGTGGTTTCAGTTGCTCGCAGTTTGTGTCGAGGTTTTGTATCACACCACAGGGCTCTCATTGCACGTAGCCTGACATTTCTAGAGCAGGCAAAGGCAGCAGTGAACATTAGTGCATACATAACATGCTGGAGATATTGTCTGCATCTCCAGACGGGTTACATGAGGCAATTATGAAACTCTGAGCTGGCTAGGCTTCTATGACAATGACAAGCAAGAAAAAAAATCAGTAGCTTGTTGGCTTTTCCCTATACCTCAGGCCTTTGAAGGGACAGAGGTCACTTCACAGTGATCCTTTCCTGGACAATCTTCAAAAGATTTTCTCCCTCCTTGATGAGTTCAGCCCTGCTGTGATGATATCCTTGATAAGGAGACAAATCTACCACCAGGAAATCTCTTTTCCCAGGCTGATATTTAAACAAAGGTGTTTCAAGTGTATGGAGGGCATGGAGGAGAAGCGGAGGGGACAAGGAGAGGCATTTATGCAGGGCTGGTATGAGAGATTTACCCTGGCAGTGCAAAGTAAATGTGCATGACACAGCTGAAGGCAAGCGTGTGTGCTAACAGACAAATAGGAACAAAAAATGAGATGAAAAGTGAGCTAAAGCACGTAAACACCAGGGAGTTCACAGCACTCAGAGACGTGGTGTGATCCTATAGCAACCGCTCTGCCATCTGTGGCCATGCTGTGTGCTCGGCCTTGCTGGGACAAACCTGCTGTAACAGGAAACACCCTACGTTCCCTTGCCTCTTGTAGTTCTTTTATCTGTGTGACATGAAGGTGCTGCAGGAGCTGGGGACTCGGCACCAGATTCCAGGAGTTGTGGCCAGCAGAATCCCCCTACACCTGCTGGCACTATCATGGTGGATTCAGGCCTCCCTGGGAACTCACAAGGATCTGAGTGGCTCCAACAGTGAAGGGTTTTTAAAACACTTGCAGCCAGATCTGTGACCAGGATGCTGCACTTGAGAAAGCTTTGGAAAAAAACCCATCCCAGAGTCACATCAAAATTATATAAAAAACCCCAAAACTTTTGTAACATGTCAAGCTCCAAATTAGCCATCTCTCCAGCTCAAAGGATGTGAAATCCTCTCCTGACTGTGAAAGGGGAGCACCCCAGGGAGAAGCAGATCAAGAAATCCTTAGAAGCACTAAGGAATCCTCAGCAGGCTGCCAACAGCAGGGATCTACCTTCAAGGGCACAGAACTTTACTGCCTGGGGTAAACCAGCAGGTCTCTCAGCCTGGGGGCAGTGGTCAAAATGAGAGATGTTCTCTGAAGCCCAGCAGAGGGACGTGAGCTGTCAGTGTGTGCTATGCTTGCCATGACCATCAACGTGCCCAGGATGAGCCCAGGCTCCTCTCAGGTTTTGGTCGAAGGGCACCAGTGAGGTAATGAGCTGCTGAGCACCTCATCACTGCTGGCCCAGCTACCAGTGTCTTCAGTGGAGAGAGGGCAAACGGCATTCCCAGTTCATAACCGCAGACATGCATCCTTTCCTTGAAGTAGGTCTGTACCCTGAAGCTGAGGAGATTTGCAAACCAAAACAACCAGGGCACCTCTGGCCTCGGTGAAGCTCGTGGCCAGTGGCCAGCAGTATACCAGACTGGCAGAGGAGTGAAAGCTGTCGTTACCTGATATTTGAACAGCTCATGATTTAACTTGCTCGCGCTCGCCTGAATTCAATCTGCTGCAAATCATAAACCCACGACCTCAGTCAAAACTGAGGAATTTGAAGGGACTTCAAATTGGGAAACTCGTGAGCAGCAGAAAACCTGGGGTCAGAGCAGAAACATTACACACAGCTCCCCTTGCCCACGTGCAAAGTCAGCCATACCCCAAGTGTCCCTGCAGAGGCCCAGGGGCCCCGATGAGCAGCTCGAGGTGGGGAGAACCCCACATCCACATGCAGGTGCAAAGCCAAGAGAGACACCACCACCGCAGCAGGGATGGCAGGAATAAGGTGGAAAAAACATTTTTCATGGCCTTGACAGTGACCCAGAGTCCCACCACAGGAGGAATTGCTTTGGAAAGCACTCTCGCTGGGGATTTATGGGCGAACATGACTGTATATTTTACAGTACATTCTTATGGCCTCATCGGTCAATAATCTGCATTTAACTCAGTCCCTTCAGAGTGTGATGGGCCATAACGCTTGTGAAGCAGCTGCTACATGCTGAAATAATAATCAAGGAAGCAGAGGGCAGAGCTGATAATTGACTCTGCTAATGTGCAAGTCGGGACTTTGAGTTATTGATCAGATGTGCTTCAGTGGCTCAGCAAGAGCCCGGTCCTCTATGCCTGCAGGTTATCGACTCAGATGTTACCAAGAAGGGGGTACTCTCTTCGCCCTACATACTGCTTTTTTCGGGTTGTCTCCTAGTCTGGATTTCTTTCAGCATTTCCCCTGGGACTGGTCTAACATAGCCCCTTGAAACTGCCTGGCAAGGCAGTTTTGTCCCTGGTGCCAGTGTGCTGGAGTCCCACACACCCAGATCTTCAGCATCAGGGACATAAACACACAATGCCGAGGAGACAACAACTTTCACCCCTCCATACCTCTGTATGGCACCATCCTGGGCACAGGTACCCCTTTGAATCCTTCCTCTCCTCTTTCTTGAGTGACCTTCTTGAGCTTCCCCCAGAGGTTCTCGTGGCTGATCAAGGCACATCGCTGACACCTCACCCCACACCTGTCCTGGCTGGTGTCAGAGCCACAGTGATAAGCCACTTCCTCTGATGCTGGCCAGATGTCTGCAGCCACATCTTGAATGTGTACTTGCAAAAAACCTGCCAAAAATCGTAACTGAGTTATGTCAGGCAGTTCTCCTTTTTCAGCTGGTTCACTGGTTTGTTCAAAGACTTGCACGAATGCAGGAAATGTGGTTTCCTTTTGAATCTCCGTGGGTTGCACTTCCGAGCAGTCTTACCCATGTAAGTTTCATGGCCAATGCTCCTAATTTGCTAGGCATTGCATTCATTTGCATGCATGTCAAACAGGCCTGTAATTCTCCAGATCAGCCCAAGAGCTGATAAAAATGTGAGTGAAACATTCTCCATCCTTATCAAACACTGCTTTTTTCTTTTTTTTTCTTTTTTTTTTTTTTAAGTGTGTGTGGGGCTCTTTCTTTCTTCAATGAGAGAAATACTTCTTTTTGAGGTGCGGCCCTTTCATCCTCGTGTTCCCCAAGACCTCTTGGCTGTACACCATCATGACCTGGAAGCTTGATGATACCTACTGGTTGTTCCAGCTCCTCCTTTCTCGGTCTCTGATGCTATTTGCTCTTGGTGCAGAAAAGGGCAAGATCTGCGTAAGCACCTCCAGAGCCATCTTTGTAGTGGAGACTGATGTGAAGGAATTATTCAGCCCTTCAAGAACATATTTAGTTTCCTTAATTGCTCTCTTTTAAGTACAGGTGACTCAATCCTCAAATATTTAAGCAGACTTCCCGGTGTGGCTTACTTGGGAAATCAATGTTTTTACACCTCTAGGTTTCTGCCTGCTTAAACTCATTTTGATATTTTAAGACTGGGAAAAAATGCTGTCCAGCAAAGAGCATGAAAAGCTTAGTCTTAGTTGTCCAAAACCAGTTGTGAGACACTTTGAGCAAGTGCTTTCAGAACAGTCTAAGAATTTGGTGGAGAAAAGTAAAAGAAGATTCAGCGACTGAAAGTTAGAGTCAGAAAAGCCATGTGCTCTTAGCTGGGGCGGGTAATTATCCACTGGAGTTCACCCCAAGAGGAGGGCTGGAGACTGTCCACCCGAACTTCTTCATCATTGCAACATTATCAAGACCCAACACGAGGTATCCAAGTGAAAAGCCAAAACATGCTGACTCCACATCCCACACATCATTGCCTCTGACTCACACAGCCCTGCCTGGCCCCCACTTCCTCCAGGATCCCATTCAGCCTCTGTGAGCAGCCATGCAATGGGGTTCATGGCCACACATGGCCTCTCACTCTCCTACAGCACCCAAAAGGAAATGGAGTGGGCAAGGTGTCCCTGGCCACCATCCCGGCACAGGGGGCCCTCACAGGCCCCCATCGTTGGGGGCCAGATGGTGTGCAGGCAGGGCTAACCAAGGCCCAAAAGCTGCGAGCCCTCAGTAAAGGCTTTTAGAAGGTGACAAAGAGATAGGTGACGTGTGGCCTGGTAACGGGGTGGGGAAACAACCACAATGCTGAGCTGTCAGGCAGCAGCTGTGAGTCACACCATCGGTGACAGCCCGTGGCGGTGGCAGTCGGTGGCACCGGGTGCAAGCCTTAGCTGCTCTCCAGCTCCCGGCACACGCAGCTGCCAAGGCTGGTCAGCCCAGTGGCCAAGTGACGAGCCCCCGAGCAGCAGTGTGGTGCCCAGACATGTCCAGGGGTAAGAGGTGTCGGACACTAGCCCAGGGGACACGGGACCTCTGCCAAGCAGGGCAATAACCACGCGTGTTGTGAACCCAGCCACAGTGAGAGCCAGGGGCTGTGCTGCAGGACAGAGACTGTGCCTCGCACTGTGCCCCTCCTGACCTTGTGGCACTTTGTCTGAGCTCTGGGTTGAGCAGACACTCTTCCAGGCCTAGGCAGAGCCCTGCCCAAGGCCAGCAAAACACTTCACTCTAGTGATTGCTCATGAGGCTGGAGGTAATACTGATTTTCAGATGTGAACCCCTTCAGCCTATCAGGTTCCTGCTGATAATAATGTTGGTTTTGACCAGCAGACCAAAAGCACATTGATTCTTTCAGATGGTGATTTCTTCCAGTTCTGCCATGGTTTGGTGATTCTCAGCATTTTGAAACAACAAACCATGGTTTTAATTCGAGTTTCTTGTAGATCTCCCTGCAGCCTTCCTGTCTGTTTCTTAACCAGACATCACAAAAAGGCCCCCATTTCCTTGGATCACTCCATACTGCTCTGTGGGTCATGGCTCTGGGGCCACTGTCACAGTTCTCCAAGCCACCCTCCTTCAATTCCTTCTGAACAAGATTCAAAAACAGAGCCTCATCCTCTTTCATTTCAAAGGAAAAGATGGGATTCCAGAGCCAACTGAGCTGATAACACTCACTGGACTTCAGGTGGAAGTCTGTCACTCCTCTCTGCCCACCATCCTACTTCTTTGCAGGAAGGATGGGACAGGTTGCATTCCCTAAAATCTAGCTGCAGAGTCCAAGCATTGCTTCCATCAGATGATAGGTGTCCAACGGACTCTGCTTCCCCTGTGCCTGCAGAAGAGGAGCAGCATAGCTCCCGATTTGACCACAGCCTGCTGGACGCTGTGGGATGTGCCTATGTTCCCAACAGCACTTCTCATTTTCCACCTTGTCTTTCCAGCCAAATTTATCTATTGCCAGATGTTGCTCACCTTGCTGAGTCCGCAGCTCATGCAGGTGCCAGATTTTCACACGGATTCTGTGTTTTATCAAGAGTAGCAAAAGGTTGTCAAGCCTCTTGCAGGTTTGCTGTGGCTGGCAGGGTGCTGAGCTGCAGCAAGGGAAACAGGAAGGCTCTCATTCTGCTCGCGCCCATGATGCATGGAAAGCTAAGAAACAGCTGGGCAGGCAGGAAAGTGATGGTTCCATATGGAGACTCAGGATGCTGGCGGTCAGCTCTGCCACTCAGAGATGTGGGAGATGGGGGTTTTGAAGAGAAAAATGGCATTTTACAAGCATCAGGAAAATGCTTTCCAAATGCCCATGCCAGCTGGACAGAGCCTTGCCTGGAAGATGTGTAAATACAGGGCCCGCAGCAGCAGGCAGCAGATTCGCAAGGCAGAAGCCACGACGTGGGTGTTGTTGGCCTCCCCCAGCCCCACCACTTCCCACAGGAAAGGAGAAGCTGCTTCTCTGCCAGGGTGGGGGGCGACACATCATGGCGCCTTGGGGTTCCTGTTGCATCAAAATCTTCCTGACTGTTGTTGCAATTTCTTTGTCCACCTTCAGTGTGCAAACAAGCCCCGCCACCCACGGCCAGTGGCCAGTTGCCCTCTCTGTGGGGGGATGTCAAGGCCTGCAGCATGGCCGTGCCCCTGCAGCGACACAAACCCTGCGCACAAACCAGCTGCTCCCCGGGGCTCTCCCAGCTTTGGCTGCACAGGGACACTCGAGGGCCGGGGGGACAGGCTGAACACGAGTTGGGAGTGCACCACTGCAGTGACAAAGGCAAATCGGACCAGGGGCTGCCTCCACAGGGACACTCACAGCAGAAATACAAATGTGATTGTCCCACTCGGTGCTTTTCAGGTCACACCTATCATACTGTATCCTGTTCTGGTCCCCACAATGCAAAATAAAAGATGTTGATAGAGTGGAAAGGGGCCAAAGGAGACCACAAAGATGATCGAAGGGCTGGAGAACCTGCAGTATGAGGAAAAACTGGAGTAGTCAGGTCTTTTCTCCCTGGAGAAGGCTCAGAGGGGAACCTCATCACAGTTTTCCAGGACCTAAAGGGTGGCTACAAATTAGACAGAGGTTTTCACTTCACAAGGAGCCACATGGAGAGGGGCAATGGGCATAAGTTGCAGGAGGAGATATTTCATCTTGATAAAATATATTTTTTTACAGTGAGAACAATCAATCACTGGAACAACGTCCCCAGGGATGTGGTGGAGCCTCATCACTGGAAGTTTTCAAGATGTGACTGGACAGGGTGCCAGAGAATCTCATCTCCTCTCTCTTTCCCATGAAAGGTTGAACCAGATGATCTTTCAAGGTCCCTCCCAACCTGGGCTGTTCTGTGCTTCTGGGACTGGTCCCATCTCCAGACCTCAGCCTCCCTCCAGGTCCTTGCACCCCCTGCCCCCTGTGCAGGCATTTCCCCTGCTACCCAGGGACACTCCCTCCATCCATCCCTCCCGGAATTCCCTCCCCTGCCCCCTACTAGAGGGAATCATGGCTGTGCCTTGACCAGGCAGCAGGTGCCCTTGACAGGAGACGCATTGCCTCTGCTTGCAGACCCCTTTTCTGCTTCTTTTCTTCTGCAGAAGGATTTGTTCCCTTGCTTCTCCTCTCACCTCTTCCCGAAAAAGCAGAGAATAAAAGGGGAGATGGACCTGCCACTTTGTTGTCCCTAACCAGAAGGGTGCAGGAAGTGGATGTATTTAAGAATGCACCTGAAGGATTTTGGATATCCCACCCACATACCCAGTCAGCTCTTGGATCCAGAGTGTAATTTATCCCAGTCTGTCCCTTTGCACTGCACAGCAATCACCTTTCGCATGCGATCACACAACTCCTGCACCCACAGCAGCCCACAAATCACCAGTCCCAACCCTGTCCCAAATAAATCACAGCTAACCTACTTATTGTGGAGGAATGGGCACAAATCACCCATTGACCAAAGGGACCAGGGAAGTGTAAAACATGCCCAACATGTAAACACAGACTGCAGCTACAGGGCAGCTCCCAGGCTTGGAGGGATGGTGTTGGTGGTTACCCAGTGGTCTCCCCAGATGTGTGTGTACACATTCCCATTGCCCATACTGCCCTGCCTGAATCTGGAAACAGCTCCCCTCCAGCTCAGCAAGGAACTTTTCTACACTGCAGCTTCTGACCTCCGTCATATCAACAGGCACCAGACCTGGGGATATTGTTCTGGATCCACCATCTCACGCTATGGCATCTGCAAATGGGACGGAGGCGGAAATGTCTGATCCAAACCCAACACAACTGCCTCAAAGGTTCAGAACAAGTTTTTGGTCTTAATCCATTACTAAAAGCTGGAAAGTTCAGAGTGCCTTACAAGCCTGCTACTGAAGCAAGCGCACCAGAGAGAGAAATATGAATCCTGTTTTTATGCCAAAAAGTGAATTCAATTTTGTAGAGAAACTGCCTATTCAATACAGCGCGTCCAGTGATCTCTCAGCTCCAGTCTGCTCTTTTCCCTCCCTAACAGGATTTTCCCAGCACCACTTACCTCATCAGCCTTTCGCTGGGACTAAGCCAGGAATCCCAGACAATCTGTCCCGTTGCCTCCAAACAACTTTCTGTCTATCACTCACAGGTCTGCAGCATCCATATGTCCTGCAGCCTTCACTGCTAACAACAGTCTTAATCTTCTTCCTCGACACCAGTTATCAAAATATCCGAGGCAGAAATAGATGCTAAATTTCAGATCATTAGCAGAAAACAGAACCAATTATGAAAAAAATAGCCAAGAGTAAGAGATCTCACACTGGATTAAAAATAGATTGGTTTTATCCATTCTCAGTGCTTCAATGGGGCATGAAAACTGCAGGTTTCACAAGCTCACAGGGAAAATGTGCCTGGCTTGGGGTCCAGCAGAGCTGGTCTGTGTGGGGATGTACTCACCTGGCCAGGTCTGAAGCACACAGGAAGGTGTGTGCAGCTCCACAGTTTGTGGGATCCCTGGGCCTGGGATGCCTCGCAGGGGGCACCTGTGAAAACCTGTCAGGGGAGTGGGCAGGCTTGGCTTCTGCACTGGGTGCCTGTCGCTGCTGGGCATGTGGGGCCAGAGGTCTGAGGAGGCACCAAAAAGGTGGCAAAAGTTGCTATTCCCGTGCAAATCCGTTCAACACTTTGTCCTCTGATATCGGTCACGGCCTCCTCAGGGATTTGAAATCATCTGAGAAGAAAAACTGTCCATTAGGCTCCCCTCAGTGGTTTTGCTGCAGGAATGTAATATCCTTTGACAGCATCCTTTCCTCACACCTTGAAAAGCTTGGAGCTGAAAACCACCACCAAAGGAGAGGCATAACTTCTGCCACCACGAATGTGCCCTTTTGATGGTAACAGCGAGGCAGGCACTGACTAAACAAAAAATCTGTCCCAAAGCAGAGAGGGGGAGGAGGGAAGGGTGCCTGCAAAGCGAGCGTAGCTCTCAGCAAGCACAAGGAACAACCGAGTCTCCGGGAGATGGAGCGTGTCTTCCATCTCCCTGTCAGAGGAAATTTTGGGAAGGAGTGGTTTCCAGCTGTAAGGGAAAACTGAAGCCCAGCAGTGCTAGGGGACAGTTTCAGCTGCTGCTGCTGCCCCCCTGCTGAGGACTCAGGCTCCAGCACCAGCCTCACCATCAGTGACCATCACCACCCCAGGGCAGGCAAGAACCCCCTGCAGCCACAGCACTGGTGGCCTGGCAGGCGACGAGCAGGGGGAAATAGTTCATCTGGACCCAAGCAAGTCAAGAGCTTCCATGTTAAGATGGAGCACTGACATTAACACTACGTGAAGATGGATTGTTTAAATGCCTTGAGAGTTTATTTTGGCCGGGACGAGCACAAGGGCTCAGAGAAGGGAACAAAAAAACTAGGTACAAGTTCCATGAGGATTATTTGTTCTGCATCATCTCAACAGAGTCCCAAAGCACTATTATCACTAGGCTTAAGTTCATTTTTTGGGCTCTGTAGTGTTGCTGGGAAATGCTCGGAAGGGGGTCTACAAATACACACCTCTCCATATAAAAAAGCTGGAAGAAAATGTGAAATAAAGAGGGAATAAGAACATGGAAAGTCTGCATGAAGAAGAGTAGCTGCAGCTTGGCTGCACAAGAGCTGCATCTATTCCAAGTACAGTAAATGGAAATAAAACTCTGAGTCAAACCTTATTTGTCCTACTAATTCAGCTAAGAATAAAGTCACAACAGAGAGGGGAAGAAAGTATACAAAACAGTCTTAAATAGCTTAAACTAAACCAAATCATTTACCAGAACACAGCTACAATAAAAGCAATTAGCATGCAAAATATTACGAACCTATCCTGTGTTTAAAATATCTATGGGCCACAAATAGAGGTGCACAAAAGACAGATTATGAGCAAATCTCAAACCCTGATACCATCAGTTCTCAAATTAATTATCTGATAATCACCATGGCATTCATTTACAGAATAAGTATCCCATTTAAAATTAAACCTGCACGTAAATAGAAAAAAAAAGTTAATTAACAAAACAATAAAGTATCCAGCAGTGTAAAAACTCTGCTGACTCCACTCCCCAGCAGTGGCAAGAGTCTGATGGAACTTTGTACTGAACTCTCAAATTGAGGCACTGGGGCCTACACTCTTGGCAGCAAAGCAACACACATGCTGCCATAAAAAATAAGTTGCAAGTCTGTCAGTGACAAGGAAGCACAAGAAAACCTGGATCCCACTTCAACACAGCTTATCCTTATTTCTACCTCCATCAAATAAAGCACATAAGCCTCCATGGAAATCACATGCTTGCATCTTGAGCTGAATAGGGATAAGCAAAGAACATGCTTAAATATTTTGCAGAATTAGATCCACAATCTTAATTTCATACTGCAGTAATTCATTCTCAGAAAAATCTGTTTCTATGGAAACTTACTTTGGATCCAGCAGAGAGATTTTTCCCTTTGATTCTCACTATTAGAGTCAGTCTTTTCTCTTGTCTCTTTCTCTAGAGATATCCTAAAAAAACAGATTTCCTATTTCTTTGCCTGTTTCACAGCAAACCACTATGTCTAAGTTCCCTCATTTGTTAAGCAGAAAAATTTCTCAACTATCTTATTGTGATAGCGTGAAGTCCTTGAATAGAAGATGCTGTAGAAAAAGAAAGGATAATGGATAATCTAAAAGCTTCATCTTGCCTAGTGGCCTACAGATTAACATTATTTACTGAACTGAAAGGGGATTCTAATGCTTTTAGAAGCGTATTTAGGAAAAAACCCAAAACTGTTTGCCAGCCCTCCCTGTGCCCTGGCCAGGTGTGCTGTCCTTTCTGGGGGTGGAAGAACAGCCCTGCATAGAAGGTGTGAGTGCTTCCCACATGTACACAGCAGCAAAATTATGTTTTTGTCTTCATTTCCTGGTAACTCGCTTCTTTTTTTGCTGTCTTGGCTGCTCTGATCATCGTGCAGGTGTTACATACACCTGGCTATTCTCACATCAGGGTCTTGCTTCTGAATGACAGTGGTCAGCTCAGAGCCCGCTGTTTCATACATGAAGCTGAGACTGGGTAATTTTTGCCACCATGTCTCACTTTACAGTCACCTCCACAAATGTCATCTCCTGTTTTGTTACCCAGTCATAACACCCTGTGCATTTCATCAGAGTCAGCCCTTGATGCTAATGCCTTGATTAACCTAATATTATCTTTCTTTGTTTAGCAATCATCCTCTTTTCCAGACCATTTCTGTGTTCGTTGAGCAGCACGGGTCTCATCGCTGGTGACCTCCCTTTTCTGTCAGAACCATTTACTTTCTTTTCTGCCTGATATTTTTAACAAATAGCTCAGCCCTGCAAGGAGCTGCCAGTTTTGTCCTATCGTTACTTAGTTTCTGTAATAACGATGGACATTGCGGAGTCTCCTTTGGCTCCACACAGACTACAGCCACGAGGTCTTTCCCATTCACGTGCTGACTCCTTCAAAGAACCTAACAGGTTTGTGAGCCATGCCCGCTTTTTTCAATAGCCAGACTATTTCTTCCTTGCTTAGCGCAGAGGCCAATCCTCCAGGGTGCCTGCAGGGCCCTCAGATTTCTCATGCCTGCCTGGTCAAGCAGAGCAGCTTGCAGAGACATCCAAACCTCTGAGTACCCAGAAGAGGCATACAGCAAACTCCAGCCTCATCCTAGGACCCAAAAGCCATTAGACATTCTTTCTTCAAGACACGTCAGTTCCTTGCCCAGTAGAATCTCAAGAAGCTGCCATTGTCCAGTATCAGCTACCAGGCTCACAGGTCACTGCTTCTGGATTAATGACTCCTTCCCCAGGAGCCTCTGGGTCTGTCCCAGAACAGCTTTGTCAGTTGTCTTGCCCAAATGATAGCACAAAATGAACACCACCTAGCCTCCCATACCTTTACCTCCCGGGGGGAACACCCCAAAATGGTGTTCAAGCTCTGAGACCAAAGAGCAGGATGACCTTGCATTGCCTGTACAGGATGTGTGCCTTAAAACACGGGCCTGTGACACCAGGAGAGTCTGTTCAGGCATTCTCTCCAGCCACAGAGGGGCTGGAGGGGGCTTGGCCACAGGCACAGCTTCCCAAGGACAGGAAGCAGGGGACACTGTGCCACACTGAGAGTTAGCCTGTGACATCCCCCCTATCCTTCCTCCCTGTCCCTTTAGGCCTTCAGTAATTCCTCAGTGAATTGCCTGCCTCTCCTAACATTACCAGGCAGAAGCGAACGTCCCACTTCATTAAGCCTGTAAGCCACTGGCTGGATGATATCTGACTCGCATCCGTTTGCAATTTAAAACGGGCATTTGCTTCAGATCAAAGCAGCAGCGGCAGCAGGAACAGAAATTAGCATCTCGCAGCCTCTCTCTCCCTGGTTTTACTGCCACAGTGTGTCTCCCTCATTACCAGGGAAATGAAATGTCTTTACAGTTCAGGCTGCCTCTGCCTTTCATCCCGCGGCCACCGCGTGAGGCATTACTGCCACATTTAACATCGATTGGTCATGGCCCTTCTCTTTCAAACGGGACAGCGGACCTCTCCTCCCTATTAGCACCCCACGAGGGGGCTGGGAGGAGTCACAGCCCCTCCTGGTATGCCGTACTGCTTCCAGCATTCACCCATTAGTTCCCTCATGCTTAAAATAATGATAAAAACCGTGTTCTCCCCCCAGCAGGTCAATTTTCACACTTAGTCGACAGCTCTAGAAATGAATGTTCCTCTCACCCCTACAAGGAGCAGGTAGAGCACAGGAAAGGCCAGAAACCAGGCCATCCTCTGCTGCACAGTGCCATGCTTTGCCTTCCTTGGTCCCCAAGGAGGTCTGAGGGCAGCACCCACAGGGAGGGCAGGCTTTGGGATGCTGGAGGAGCAGCTCTCTCCCTTTTCCCTCGCTTTGCCCAGCAGCTGGACGAGTACCCAGTGCCTGCAGGGGGAAGGAGCTCAGTACCAATTAAAAGACAAAATACCCTCTGCTCAGATGTTTCTGGTTAAATAAAGCTGCTGACGGACGTGAGCGCTCGCCGTGGCAGGAGCAAGCTTGCACCCCACACATCCCTGGAGAGCTCACTGGCACTGGCTGCAGAGGAAGGTTCAGCTCCCTGCCAGCGTCACATACAAACATATAACTTTCCTTAGAAACACACAGGGGGAAAAAAAGAGTAATGAATGAATAAAAGTAAGAAAGCCCAGATGAGCACACGCTTGAATTTGTGGTTTGTGGTATTCTGCTTCCTGTCCAGATTCCAGAAGCAAGGAGCATCTGAACTTTGCTTTCCAGTTTGCATTTCCAAATAGAAGCTGCTAGGGAAATACTCTTTGTGTGTTTGGTTTAAACAATGCCCATGAGAGGATTTTTGTTTTTTTTTTTTAAATACCCAAGCGAGTACGGGACCATTAGTCTTGTCAATCCCACGCGACCACAACCAGAATCTTTTCTGGTGAGTGCAGCTGGCTAAAGGGACACTGAGCTGGTCCCTCCTGCCTGCTGTGGCAGCAAACTGAGCCAGATACCACACTACCACCTCTCACACATCCTTCCCACCTCGGGCCTCACAGCTGTACTCCTTCTGCCCTGCATCCCTCCTTTCCTGCTCTGGGAAACTGCAATTAAGTGTAACTGCAACTATAACAGTAATTATGACTGTAATGCCATATTATCTGCTGGAAGAAAGGAGGGAGGAGCAGATGATTTGAGAAGGACCAAAAAATCCAGCAGCAGGCAGATCCAGTGCAGCAATTTTTCTTAATGGTTAAGGAAGGTTCAGGGTTCTGTGAGTGGTTCTGCTTTGTCTAAGGTGCCAAAGACCAAGGCCAAAGGACACACAAAAGAAGCAGGGGCTGCAGGAACCAGCTGGAATGCAAAATGGCATCAAGTGAGACCAAAGCGCGTATCAAAACTGCTTCTTTTCTTTCCAGTTTTTAAATATTTTATCACAGGAAGAAAACTGAATGTCAAATTTCAAAACCAACTCAGCGTTAATAGGAAGTAATGAGGAGATGCTGCTTGAGAGGGGGCATCCCAGGAGAATTCCAGGTCATTTGTTTGGAATAATTTATTGGAAGTTTGGCAACCTTCCTCAGCAGCTTGGCCCTGCCAACCCAGGACAGCACGCTGCTCCTGCGCCTTCTGCTCCAGGGCAGCAGGGTGGGCCAGGAAACCCTGAACCATCAGCCACAAACTATCTCCTTGCTTGCAAACCACTTCCCAGCACTCCTACACAGCAACCAGCTCATCACCCACCCTCCCTCCTCACCAAAAAAAGTCCTCAGTGCAGGTGAGAGTGCATGGTATGATCCTTTGTCCCACTGCATGTTGCATAAATCACTGAGCCCGGGCCTTACTCCTGCCCAAAGGCAGGTGCCATAGGAGCAGCCCAGGAAGGATATGCAATGCAGGGGTTATATTCCCATGCAGCCCGCACTCACATCATCCATCCAAGCTGCAGGAGTGTGCTGGCTTGCCTGGGAGGCAGTGCTGTGCTCCTCTCCCCTTGCTTTACAGCTTCCACACCTTCCCCTGGAAACCTTCCACACAAAATACAGCGCTTCTGTTTCTATAGCTGCATGCAACCACTTCCCAGTGGGTTAATTCCTCACGGACCAAGCTCTGCCTTGCCCTGTAACCCTTTTAAACTGCTTTAGAACCTGTGAAAGGACCCTGGATCTCCCTGCCACGTGCTGGCCTCACACAGGACATTCATTCCCTGGGCACGGGCACGTGTGGGGGACAGGGTGCAGCAGCAGCACTGCTGTGCTGCTGCGCTGTTTTCTCCCGAGGGGCTGTAACACCTAAATATGTGTTTTATCAGCTGTTCTCATTTACGCCACAGGCTGGATTTGAACAAAAGGTGGTGATGGGCGTGGGTGAAAGTGGTCAAGAACCCCAGCGGCAAAATCAACACCCTGACCCACCAAGCACACACATCTCTCTCCCTCTCATACATTCACCCCAGCTAACAGAACTGTTCTCTTTAAAAACAGGACTGTTTTGGAGCTTTTGCTGTGATAAGTTACAACTCTTTCCAAGTTCACTCATGGAAAAAAATACATCTTAAAAACACAGCTGAAAGGTTTGGCAGTGACCCAGCAAAGCCAGGAAAAAAAATAAAGAGGAAAAAGCCCCACCACTGCAAAACCACACATTCTCCTTGCAGACCCTTTCATCAAGGCCCTAGGCACACTTAGAACTTAAATTAAAACCTCTACACCTGCATGAATAGAAAGTTGCTACTTCCATGGGGATCCGGTTAACTGAGCAAAAAGGGCACTGAAGAAGAAAGTGCCCTGTTGATGGAGAAACCTCCCTCTCTCTGCCCACCTTTTTCCCCCAGTCCCCCAGACACAACAAATCTCATGTTGCGGCAGTCTTTGTGTGCAGATCAGATGGCAGAAAAGATGCCTCCACAGACCTGCCACGGGCTGCTGAGGTGGCTGAGCAAGGGGAACAGTACAAGCCTGGGAGATGCACCAAATCCAGTCAGGTCACACACAACTTTTAGAGACTGACCAGCACATGTGACTCCTACAGCAGGGTAGGGGTTGTCCCCAGCACTCTGGTAATGAGAAGTAACCTAAATAATTCAGATTTTTTGACTAGAAAGATGGTCTTGATGAGGTTCATCCTAAGCCATGTAAGGAATGGGCTGTCAAGCCATCTGCTAGTAGTTTGCTGTGGTAGTATCTGAGGAGGTGTGAGACACCCAAGTGAGGGGAACAGGGCAAAATTATGTTTAAAAAGAAGTGGAAATTGAACACCATCTTTTTAACTATAATTCCCAGGGAGGTACTGGGGCAAAGTACTAACAAGTACTAAAAGGAATGCAAGAAAAAAAAAACCCACAACTTTTTTGTTTGTTTTGAACAAAACAAAAGCAGACCAACCTATCTCATATGCACTAAGACTGAAAACCTTGTGGGAAGGGATAAGCAGCAGGCATCAGATATTCTTGACTTTACCAAGGTTTGTGGAGTATGCTCCCGAGGTATTCTTGGGCAAGCTAAGGAAACAATCCAAATGAAAACCTGGATGAACAGCACAAAATCAGCAGATAAGCTATGTACATACATTTATTGTTAACAGTTGATCATCAAAAGCAGTTCCTCCTTTCCTTTCCCATGCCCTAGCACACCTTCGTCTCCTTTCCATATCCCCTAAACACAAGCCAGGCACCAGGTGGCCAACTCACACTGCAGCCTTCCCTTGGTGGGACAACTTGTCTGTCTCCTCTCTGTCATCCACCTACCACTTTCCATGAAACCTGTAGGAGTTTAATATCCTGGGAGCATCTGCTTCTCTGTCAAACAGACTGAAACTGGCCCGTGAGTTGGAGCTTTATCGAGACAGGGCTAAGACAGACAGCAGGATCTTCCACAAACTGCAGAAAGCTGTTCGACACCCCCATGCAGACGGGGCTTCAGTTAACAGGAAAAGTCAACAGCCTGAACACACAGTGGAGACACAACTTGCTAGACAGCGAATCTGCAGGAGAGGAGCCTGACGATCCCGAGCTGAGCACGAACAGTGCCGCGCCGCCACGCGCACAGAGAAAATCAAACATCCGACTGGGATGTGTAAACAGGACGTAACCCACCAGGCAGGGGGGAGACCTCTGCAGAGAGCCCCTCGTGCAGCTCTGAGCACTCACACTGTGGGAGAGGCAGACGGGGTCGGGGCAGCAAAGGGAAAAGCTGCACGGGGTCCAGGAAACATCCTGCAGGGAAAGACCGAGCAAGCTGGAACCAGCCAGCACAGACAGAGGTGGCTGAACAGGGAAACAGAAGCAGTAGTCTTCAGATGTGTGCAAAAAATGCATTTTCAAGGGGCCGAAGCACCTGCCAGTTCTTCAGGATAAAGTCAGGCAGCTTTCCTAATTGCAAAGAAAGTGAAAAAACAGACCATCTAGAGGGGCTGTGGTGTCTCCAAATCTCTCTGCGGTCACAGGAAGCAGGTTCATAAGTGTCTAGTGTGGTTTCTATGAAGCTGCTTTGGTCTGAGGACAGTGCTTAAAGTGTTGTCCTAATACCTGACCTTACAACTCCCTGGGACCACATCCCATTTTGCACAATTAGGGGTTGAGTATCTCTTGGTTTAAAGGGACTGGATAGAAATCTCCTTTCTTCTATGCATCAGCCAGCCAGCCTTCAGGTAGCAGAGCTCCTCAGCCTTGAAAAGGTAATCCTGAGCTGGATTCCAGAGTACAGAGGAGCTGCCCCACAAGCACACACATGGCCTTTTTTATTACATGGGACAACCTGGATGTGTCTAATACCAGGTCCCAGCTGTGCAGCTTCCTGACCCACAGACAGCCCAGGTGCCCAGGAGCTGGATGCTGTCTTCTCCTACAGCAGAAGCAAAGGAAGGAGCTGGAAAGTTTGTACGCTCATCTCCGGGATGGTTTGGTGTCCACATCTTCCTTCTGTGACCCAAGACTCCATGTGAGTCCTTTACTGGGTCAACAGGAATGGGTTTTTGTGGATGGCTGTGATTCCTCTGCTCTGGACTTTCTTCAGACCCAGCCAGGCTTGCTCATTCCTCATGCTCCTGTGACAGGTTTTGCGATGAAGACCCATTTCATTTTGGAGATGACGCTCTTTGGGCACAGGCACTCTCAGAATGTGGAAACAGCGGTGTCCAAGAGCTTCCCCAGCAAAGGGTGGGCAAAGGCCAGGCCAATGACTTAAATGGGACACCAATATCCCATTTCCAGCTCTACCACTGGTTTTTAGCCTGGAGACCACACAGATTTTGCCAAGATGCCTAAAATTAGTAGAAATGTGGTACTTTTGTGTCACAGTGCAGAAAGAGCTGTTTTTTCCCTAATTCCTGCAGAGGAATAACACCACTTCCATCTACAGAGGGAGATGCATACTGCAAGGACCCCAAATATACCACAATGAGCAGAGTGGGAAATGGGCGAGTACCTAACCTAAAAGACAGGAACACGTCTTATGAAAACCCTGTTTTAGGGTGAGTAATTCCAAAGCTGCTTCATTCCATCCAAAGCAAACACACAATTTCTAGGATTTATTGCAAGAGCAGCTACAAAACAATAAAAAGCCCCTCTGCAAGTACTCAGTTCTTCTCAGCTGTCCAGCTCTGCTCCTCCAAGTTACATCTGCCTCTACAGACCAGCTAAGTTTTCTTGACCTCTCCATCCCCTTTCAGTTCCATCAGCTGGCTTCCTGTGATGTTGCCCTTCTTGCTCTTCCTGAATTTGCAGTACCAGCAGAAGACAGCAAGGGCCAGGAGAAGGATCAGAACCAGTGGTAAGTATAAGATGAAGTTCAGCAGTGATGGGGATGAGCAGATCCTAGACAAAACAGTTGACTCTGAAGGAAAAAAGAAAGAAAAAGTGAGGCCCCAAGCTAGTCTGAGTTTCTCTCTCCTACTGTTTCTCTGAGTTCTATTTTCTTAACACTTTTCCCTCAGTCTTCAACAGATACCAATTTAAGAATTCATACAGGTTACCTGAGGAGAAGGGGGAGAGAAACCAGGTAATTTGCCTCAATTTCTTGTCTGGGGAGGTCAGATAAGGCCCTGGCTTGTTCATCTGAAAGATCCCAACAGAAACTGCACAGTTCTTCAGCTAACCCATTCCAGGCTGGGCTCAGTAAGGAAAAGCAACACACCCTGCCTGACACCAGTGAGAGCAGGGTGAGGTGGAAGTCTGTCAGAGGCCACACCACTGAGCAAGAAGGGACAAGAGGAAAGCAAAGGAAACCAGATCAAGAGGTCCCTGCCCCCCACCCCCAGACACCTGCCCCTCCTTGTCACTGCTGATTTGCTATCGTATCTCATCCGCCTGAGCTGCAGGCAGCTGTGAGCCCCATCCTTATCCCTGGCAGCTCCTGCAGGAACAGCTCTCCAGCTGGGTACTTCAAAGATACCTGCATCACTGGAGGAACACACGTGCACACAAGGCCATTCCTCCAAAAAGAAAATAAAAAATTAAAAAAGGGGGAGAAAGAAAAATCACCCAGCTAATCTTTTGCCTTTTGTGAAAACCATGAAAACCACTTGGGAAAAACACCTATTCAAAAATTGGAGGAGAATTTACCAGCAGTTACTGAGCCATTTTAGCAATGGTTACTCCACCAGTGATGGGTAACAAGAGAGAGAGGGAGCTGATAAAGGAGAAATCTGAGTGCTAGAGGGAGCCGTGATGGACAACAGCAGTAACACAACAGCAGGGGGGATGAAGTGCCGTCAGTCCCTCTCTGTGCAATTAAATCCAGATTAACTCTGCTGTAGGTGCAAAGTCATGAGAGCAGGCTCGTGACTGAGGGAGTAGCAGGGACAGGGGAGGGCTCTGCAGGGTCACCCTTTCCATGCTGGTCTGCACTGGGGATTAATGCAGAAGCCATAACCTGTGTAGGCACCCAGGCTGGCCTCAGGCGTGGCAACTCCAGAGCTGAAGGCATGAGTACAACTGCAAGATCCTCTCAGCTGGGTGCATCATGATTGATTTCACAGTTTATATTTTTGCTCCACACGGGTCACCTGAGCCTCCTATTCTCCCAAAGCAGCAACAATTCCTGCCTATCACCTTCCTAAAAACACTGCGGGCACCTGACTGAAAACTTTGCTGTTCTTTAATTAAACTTCTGCATGCAGAATCCAGTCCTACCTTAGCACCCAGCATGCACACCCAACTCACCCCAGAGAGAACAGAGGCTGTTTTTAGAGACCTCACTGGAGACAGACTTGCCAGAAAATTCACACCAAGAATTTTTCCCCCAAAGCATTTAGGGTTCTGGCCCCAGCATGGCTATGGGGAGATGAGCCATGCAGGGCAAGCAGCCCCTGGCACCCAGCAGCGTTACCTGGCAGGATGGCGGTGAGCTGGGTGTACCCCGAGCGCGCCGAGCCTCGCAGAGCCCAGTCCTTCCCCTCGCTCTGCTGCTGCCATTCCCGCAGCTGGCAGTAATACGCCCCGGCATCTCCCCTCTCCACGCTGCTCAGCGTCAGGCTGAAGTCGCCAGTGGAGGGGCGGCGGAGGTACAGCCTCCCTGCCAGGCGCTCCTGGGGGTACTCCATGGTGCCATCGTAGTGGAGGGTCAGCAGGGCACCGTCACGGCCACTGCTCTTCACCTGGAACCAGGTGGCCGAGAGCCGTGAGCCAGGCAGGCGGGCACCCTGCAGCCGGCAGGGCAGCGTCACCTCCTGGCCCTCCCTCGCCGAGATGCTCTGGTTGGTTCTCTCCATCTGCAGCTCGTGCTCTGGGGTAGGGCGTGAGCAGAAAGAGATGTTGTGGTGTTGTACTGCTGGAGAAATACTTCTGCCTGCACCCACAGGCTGACAGAAACCTTCTGGAGCAAAGCGTGAGGGATGGGAATGGCCTCTGCAGGACACCCACAGACCCCTGGCTCCTGTGACTCATTCTCCCTGGGGCATCATGTCCCCACCTTCCCCCACATCTCTGCCCCCTGCGCTGTAATACTCCATACCCCCTTCAAATAAGTGATAAAGGCATCCTTTGGACCAAAAGCTATTTAGGAAGCTGGAATTCTCTGATCCACTTTATTTAGGGTTGGAGTGAGGCTGAGAGAGGGAAGAACTGAGCCAGGGAGACCCACCATGCACCCCAGTGGTGCAGTGATTAAGGTGAGAGCAGCTGAACCTCCAGTCTTGTTTCCTAGCAGCAGTGTGCTGCAGGGTAAGGAAATCCAAGTGTTTTACTTCAGGATGCTCAGGAGTACCAGCAAAGGGTAGCTTCTCTATTCACAGCATTGTACAACCAACCAAGTGCACCAGGTGTTGGAGGGAAAAGGCCACAACTCACTTTTGTTATGAAGCATTTGACTACATCTACCAGCAGCAAAAATAGCAGCTCGGTTGGTTTGGGAGGATGTGGTAAATCTTCCTAATTCCCTGTTTCCCTTTGAGAGGCACTGACAACTCCTGCATCCCTAAGCCTCAGATCCAACACAGGAGCTGCTGGTTTTCCCAAGCCCTGCCAGCTTAAGAGACGCCTGGCAGGGGCCTGTCATAAGTTGATCCAACCTCCTCCAGCAGCACCTGTACGAGGGATAACACCTGCTCACCTGGGAGTTTGAACTTCAGCGTGGTCCTTCCTGATGTTCCCTCTCCGAGCTTGTACCAGCCATCCACCAGCCAGAGCCATTCTTCCACCACACAGTAGTACCTGCCCTGGTCCCCGAGGTCTGCAGACAGAATCTGCAGCTGGAATACGTTGCTGGACATCCTCTGGCTCAGGAACCGGGACTTTTGTGCAGGAGAGCTGAATTCAGGCCCGTATTCCAGTATGCTGCTGTAGCTGGCCCTGACGACTTGCAGCGGGGCTGCATCTGCCAGAGGAGGCAGGAGGTACCAGGTAACAGCAAACTGTGAATTATTCTGGGCAAACACAATCCTGCACTCAATGGCTGCGTTACCGCTGGCAATTTCCACAGATATGTCTTTCGTAGCAACCTGAAGCTTGCTTTCTGAAATGGAGAAACAAAACAGTCACGCCAGATGCAGCTGCCAATACAGGGATACTGGCAAGGAGAGGAATAAAGCTGTCCTGAGAGAAGCATATGGGAAGAGGAGAGAGCAAGAGGGTGCACAGGGGACAAAGACTCATTATGGGATGCTGGAGCAGAGGGGTGGAGGAAGGAGGGAAAGAGCAAATCCACACAATCCTTGTTTGAACAATAGCAGGGAATCGCAGCTGGGTGTCACTGGGCAGGAGAGGAGCAGAGGAGGTGCCGTGGAGACCACGGCGCAGGAATGGGGGATGGAGGCAGCCATTGTGTTGGAGCTTGGAGGCAAAGCCTCTGTCTGAAGCAAATGTGTCTGTCTACCACTGCTCCCATCAGCAGGCTCACACATATGTGACAGAGCCAGCCCACGGCTTCGGAGAGTGTGAACAAGCGTCTTTTATCACAGAGAGACTACAGAGCCCGCCTGGGTTTCACTAACAGTTGCCATCTCAGGCGTTTGCTGTGGTTATTAATCCAAAACCACATGGCAAGGTCCTGCACTCCTGCTGTGATCACACCCAGTGATGGTTCAATGCTGTGAAGCTGAGGAGAGAAGAGCTGTGGTGCTGCCTGCAGCTCTGGCCCCCAGCAGCAGGCACTGCTGGTCCTGCAGTGTCTGTGCCGCTCCTGGTTTGAGGGAACCACTTCCCACAGCACATCACCTGCTGCTGGAACTTCTCCTGCAGCAGTGAAAAAGCTGCAAATCCACATCTTTAAAGGTCCTCCAACCACCTGCATTTCCCCTCCACCCTGCCCTCCACGCTGAGACCCCACCTCTGTCAGATGGAGTCAGCCGTCAGGAGAGGGAGTACACACAAGTACCCACCCTTGGGTAGGCAGAAATTACTCAGCAGGAGACACCATCAGGGTTTTAAGGGACTGTGGGCTGAGTTCTATTCTTAGCACTTTCCTTGCATATGAGCTGAGCAACAGGACACCCTCTGCCACAGAGGCTGGGGACAACTGAGCTCCCTTAAGGCTCAGTCCCTGGGTGCTGGTTTGGGGACAGGCAGCAGAGGACACACTGAGATGGACCCTCAAAATGTCCCAGACCCCCAGCCTTGGCCACAGGCTCAGCAGGGCACTCTCCTCCACAGCACCTTCCCAAGGGATGTGATGGCAGCAGGCTGTGGAGAGGGCTTTGGGACAGGAGGGAGCTGCGGCTTCTCCCACAGGAGCTGGTGGGGAAGAGGGACACTGCAGGGGAAAGCCTGCACATTTCCCCTTCTTTCAAGCATTTCTTCTCAAAACTCAAGCAATCCACTTCAGAGGTCTTCACTGCCTCTCTTGGGACCGGTCAAAGCAAAATATTCCAACTGATGGCTCTTTACATCCCTGTAAAGCCTCTGCCTCTATGTCAAATCTACCAACAAAACCCCCCTGCTTATGCTGTTCTCTTTGTACCCCACTGCTCTTCCTTCTCTCTGCAGACAAACACATTTTCACCAAAAGGTTGACAGTTTCCTCCTCAGAGGGACTTGCACAGGTCCCAGTATCCGCTTACTGCCTCACTTCAGCGGTTTGGATTTCCACAGCAACACTCACCAGGATGTCTGGGAGGTGGATGCTCCCAAGGGATCAACAAAGTGCTGTCCTGCATTTCACAGTGCACATTTGCTGCTCTGAAGAAACAGGTATTGGCAAAAAGCAGAAGAGAAGGGACAGCAGTCACCCTAATTAGGACGCTGTGCAAATTCATCAGATCCACCACAAAAATCACACAGACTTTAGCACAACTGGGAACTAGATGCAAGTTGATGTCTTAAACTTCTGTACTTAAAAGCATACCTAGGCCAGAGCCAGCTCTATGGAAGCACAGATCTTCAGATGGGGGGACTGGAGATACTCAAAAGCCATCTGGAGATGGTTCTGGGCAGCCTGCTCTGGGTGGCCCTGCTTGCACAGGGAGTTGGAGCAGGTAACCTCCAGAGGTCCCTGCCAATCTCCTGTGTTTCTGTGACAGGTGAACTGGTCACACTGGAAAAAATAAGAAACTTAATTCTTAACTTCATCTGCTCAGTACCGAGGATACCACTCAGCCAGGCAGTGAACTGCCAGGGGACAAGGGGCAGGTAGGGTCTTGCTTGAGTATGGCCTGGCCTGACACCCTGTGGGGCAGAAAGTGCTCCAGAGCAGGAAAAGCTACTAGATCTCAGAGAGGAGGCACAGGAACCACTGCCTTGAGCGCTTGATTTTGATGAGTAAAATTACTGTTACACGCTCAGAGATCACCTCAAGAGGAAGCAGAGCACTTGCTACAAAGCCCCTTTGTTTTAGCTCCAGGTCTCCTCTCTCTGATGCTAAAGATCAATTACCAAAAGGGCAGAGCAGCTGCCTGCCTCTTCCTTTCTCACATAAAGCCATGGTGCTGTTTTCCCTTTCATTTTCAATTTAATCAACCAAGCCAAGCATCTCGCTGCCCATCTCCCTGTGACCCCTGCCTGCTGATGCTTTGTTTTCTGCCTGGCCCAGGAGAAGTGGAGCAGGCAGAAGGGCACAGCCCATGTGGGCAGCTCGCCTGAGGCACATGAAGTGAAAAAGCCCTTGCAACTCACTCCAGTGTGGGGAAAGCCACAGTAGGCAGCTGCACTGAGAGGTTCATGGAGCATTAATTATGAGACTCCACCCAGGAAACTGGAAATGGAAAAGATGTGTCCTCCATCCCTGCCTGTTACAATCTTTCATGGATGTCCCTCCCATCTGAAGATGATCCACAGACCACAGCAGCATGTGAACTCCTAAAGCACCGACTGACATCAAGCAGTAAACAAACTGCTGAAGCAAAAAGTCAAGAACTCCAGTACCTCTGCAGGCTCCAGCTATGAGGTTTGATATGAGAAGAAGCAGGCTGGTGATTTTCATGATTTGCAGCTTCATTTTCTGCAGCTTTGCCTCACCCTATTGCTGCCTGAGCCGGCTCCCTCCCCAGACTTCTCGGCCTTCCCAAACATCCTTCACTGGCTCGTGCTGCCTTTCCAAGAGAGATGGCACTAGAGTCAGCAGCAGCCTCCCCCTGTGCATCACCCTCTCCCAGCTCCCACCCTCTTTACAGTGTCTCAGTATCCAGCAACAGCTGCAATACGTTTGGAGCCAAATGTTGTAGTCTCTTGCTGCTACCATCTCCTCTGTGTAGATGCTCTGCAATTACACCTGCTCATCTTAATGCCGTTTACACTAGAGACGTGTGCTCAGGGATGCTGATTCCTGTCACCCCTCGCCTCAGTGCCACCCTGCCCCAGCTGGCTGCAGCTCAGGTGTTACACAGAGCACCCCTGCAGTCAGCTCCACAGGGATGAGGAAAGAGTAGCAGTGGAACAGGAGAGAGAGCACCAGAGAAAAAAGCACAGACAGGGAAGGAACTGTATTAGCTTACGCCACAGCAAACCCATCAGTTAAAAAACACGAAAAACTCATAATTTCAGTTCACGGGGTTGCGATTCCAAAAATCCAAGGATTTTAGAGGAAGGAGCCCTTAATGCATGAAAAAAAGAGCAAGAACTCTCCTTGGCTGGCAGAACAGACACGAGGGCAAAAAACCGAACCAAGCCATATTCTCACGCCTGCCTCCACAGGCTCAGGGGCTTTGGCCAGGACGACCCCTGCAGTTGCTGCAGCAGCCCCAGCTGTGAGCAGGGCATGCTGACACCGCGGTGCTGCCAGGGCCGGCAGGAAGCAGGCGCATGGCAGGGTGGCTGAGGTCTGTTCGCACCATCTCTCTTCCATAAGAGGACGAGGCTCCCAGCGGGATGCTGGCGGGAGGGATGGCAGCGCAGACCCTGCCTGCAAGGGTGGCCATAAAAGGGAACCCCGGGCAGGGCAGCCCAGCCGTGCCCGGCAGGAGATAACTCCGCACGGAGTCCCGTGCACCCTGAGGCTCAGTGCTGGCTCCCAGCCCGGCCTCATGCTTTCTCAGCATACCTTGAATATTCCGGCCAGGGAACACAGACATACCCCAGCATCAGCTTCAGGGGCTGGGCTCTCTCCACTGCCTCCCAGAAGCCCACGCCATGAGGTGTACCTCGCACCCCAAACATTCAGCTGGGCTTTTTGGGGGGCAGTACTTCTTTCGAGAAACCAGGCTTAAAATCCTAGTGGCAAGGCTGATCCCTGTATGCTTGGCATGATCTGCGAACAAATAGATATTGCACTTGCCAACACCAAATTTGCCTCCAAGGTTTTGTCAGGTGCTGAGGGAGCAACAGAACAGGCTGCACCATCTCCTGCAGCCTTAGGAGGTGACCCCGCTGGGGACACCCCAGACATCGGTGTCCCTGGTTGCCCTTCGTCATGTTTGATGGATTTAAAGTTGCAGGAGAGACCTCTGCTGAAGGCTCTGCTCACCTGGCAGCACCACCTTTATCCCCACGACATTGGAGCTGGTGCTGGCTGCTGGCTGCCCCAGGGGCAGGATGTTCCTCCTCCAGACCTCCACCTCACACTGGTAGGTCCCCTCATCGGCAGGCAAGGCACTGTGGATGCGCAGCCTGAAGGAGGCGGCAGCCTTCGCCAGCTGGGCTTTCCCCTGGAAGTGTGGCTGCGCTGTGCTCCAGACCACAGTGCCGCTGGGAAAGGCCCGGACCAGCTCGTGGGAGGGAGCGGTGGGGCTGCGCTGGAAAAGCCACCCCACAGACGCTGGCACCTCCTCCAGGGCGTAGCTGGCGTTCACCTGGCAGACGAGTTCAAAACTCTGCCCGTATGTGACGGTGGCCGCTCGGCTCCTCAGCGTGGCGTGCAGCCCGAGGCCTGCTCGGGAGGAGAGAGCCCTTGGCGTCGGGACGGAAGCGCTGCCCCGTGCCGCCTCACTGCCACCCTTCCCACACAGCCCCGTCCCCGCTGCGCCAGGCACCGCAGGGCCCCGGCACCCGCAGGGCCACGGCACCCGCAGGGCCGCTGCTCCTCTGCCGGTGCCACTCTCCACTTGCTCGCACTGTGCTCTGCCAGCCCCATGCAGCCCCCCGGCCCTCTCCTACCTCCCACTTTCCCACCCCCGGGTTCCCAGAAAGCTCTGAGTGCCCTCTTTTCCAGTGTCCCCGGTCCCACGCCAGAGGAGCCAGGGATCCTCTGCTGATGCTGCTGTCCTGTTTGCTGCTTCCCTCCGCCCTCCACAAAAGCTGAACAATTCCTGTGGCCTGACTGGTGCTCTCAGGCACCCAGCCCAGCAAAAAGAAAGGAAAACCACCCTAAATCACAGCCAAAAGCTGCCTCTCCGTAAAGGCACCCAAGAAGAAAGGACGTGAGCACTGCACACTCTGGAAATTAGCACCTCTGCTCTCAGACAAGAGGGCAGGAGAAGCTATCAGAGGCCAGCACCAGGGTTATATCTCTGACAAACACCACCCCACCACTCAGCAAGTAGCTTTGTTGCACTTAATTACTTCAAGTAATTATGCTGCTAGAAGAGATATTTTGTATTTCAGCTTAAGGAGACAGAGATACCTGCTGAGCAAGATAGTGCCCTGCAGGTCTCTGAGCATTTTAGCTGTTGTCTGCCACTGGTCTCTCCCAAAACACCCCACGGAGAACTCTAGCATCCTGGTAGAAATGGGGAAGCTGAAGCACTGTAGGGCCAAGCGATCAGCCCTACCTAGGTCACCCTGCAGCAGCAGCAGAGCTCAGTGCACAGCAGGCCTATGTCCCACTGATGTGTGCACCCTTTTCTCCAGCACTGCCTCCAGCCCAGAGATAGAGGTGTCTGAACTTACCCATGGAGTGGACGGTCACTGCTACCTCTCCCTTCTCTGTCCAGTTCCGGCCTCGGGACCACTGTGTTGCTTCACACCTGTACTGCCCACCATCGTCCCCGTCCAGCGTGCTGGGGATCACCAGGGTGAAAGTGCCAGAGCTCTCCTTCTCCAGCCGAAGGCTCCCCCGAGTCTGGCCATCCTGGTAGGCGCTGCCCAGGCTCAGGGTGCCGTCCCGCTCCATGGTGGCCACCAGCACCCTGTGCCCCGGGTGCTGCAGCGGCAGGTGCCACCACCGCACGGACACGGGGCCGGTGGCTCCCTGCACCTCGCAGTGGAGGATCAGGGGGGCTCCCGCCGTGACCCGTGGGGTGCTGGTGGACACAGACAGGTGCATGCGGCTCTCTGCGAACAACAGTTACCATGCTGGGGGGGATGTTGTGCCCCTTAGAAAAAGCCAGAGATACTGGAGCATTAAATGGAAAGACCAGATAAATCCTGACCTTGGAAAAGGAAAGGAGCTGGGGAATTGTATGAAATTTTCAACCAGCCTTTTCCTAAAAATTTGGAGAAGGTTTTGTGGTTGTGGGGTTGTTTTTTTTTTCGTTTGGGTTTTTTTTTCTGTTTAGCATCTTTGTTGGGACATTGATACATAAAGAACTACTTAAGAAACAGAGCCCCAGCAGGCAGCTCCTGCTGTATCAGAATAACCATTATCTAGCTATGGCAAGGAAACCAAGAGCCTCCTACACACTTTTCTTAGAGTGGTTTCTCACAAATCATCCATCCAAAACAGGGAGAGCACCCTGATGGAAATCGCAATGATCCCCCTCCCCAGATGTACCTGTTCTCTTGGGTTTTCCTGTGATTTTCAGGAGTAGCAATTGATATTGCTCACAGTTCTCAGCACCAAAGACACAGGAGGATCCAGACTCCTCAGAATTCTACCTAAGTTCTGCCCCAAAACTTACTGTGAAAACACTGAGCTAAAAGTTTACACTTTGTTGACAGCTACTGTGTCTGTCACCCAAATATTTGCTAAAGCAAATGTTTTTCCCATTATCTATTAAAAGTTAAGATGAGGCCAGACCTAAAGCGTTCCCCAGTCAAGGATCCTGCAGACATTACGCAGAAGAGCAGCTGTTAGGATTTACTCACCTACTGGCTTCACGTTGACTTGGATGCCTGATGACACACTGGTCTGGATGCTGTGCAAGTCTCCAGGAGTCTTCAGTTCCGACACAGAGCACTGGTACGTACCCTTGTCCTTCAGCCCCACCTCATAGATGCTGAGGACATAAACTGTGTTGTTTGCCTTGAATGCTTGGAGCTGCCCCAGCTTGGCTCTCTCCTTGTATCCTTCCTCCCAAATCAATACCCCACGGGGGTCAACCGTGGCCGCTTCCACACTGTCGAGGAGCCAAATCACTTTAAAGTGCCTGCTGCTGCTCTTTGGGGCTCCCACCACACATTTTAGCTGCAAGGTGTCCCCTTCAGAAAGGGAGCTTTCAGCAGCAGCGATGTCCACAGAGAGGTCTCTGCCTGTGGGCAATCAAAAACAAGGAGGGTGGTGGGTGGCCCTGCCCATGCTTCCCTCCTGCCTGGGAGCACCAGTGGCCTTGCAGAGGGCAACAGCAGGGAATTCTCTGCTGGAACGTTTTCTTTCATGACAAAAGCGATCAGGATGGAAAACTTTGCCCCTGGGGAGAGGGTTGCCAGCTCCCGGCACTAAGCAGCAGTCGCAGGTGGAGGAAGTGCCAGACCCCCGGGGACCTGAGCTCCCCCCTTCAGAGTAGATAAACCCGACAGAGCAGAGCACTCACTGGGACAGCCTTGGGCCACAGCCACCCCCTGCTCAGCTCAGGCGTCCGAACTGAGGGCTGCCCTAACTCGGAGGCATCAGCTGTTGCAGGTGCTGCTCTGTCTCACCTCCTGGAGCTGTTTTACCTATCCCATAAACCAAAAAGGGGCACAAAGGGGTTTTATCACAGTGGTGGTTTTAACTCTGCTGCTTGTGGTGGAAAAAGGTGCATGAAGGGCTGGCTTGTCTGAATCTGCTGTGGCTGCTCCTGCGTGCTGCAGTCCCCAGTATCTACTGTGGGTTGTGGGCAAGAGGTTCTCTCCAAGCTGGAGAGGATTTGGGTTCAGTTCCTACAGAAAGCAGAAATGTCGCAGCATGGGAAGGTAGGAATGAAGCAAGTGGAGGTGCATCCTGCCCCCCATACCAATTAGCAGTAAGTGCTGAGCAAAGAGGGCAGCCACGGGGGGAACGTAAAGTCCTCTTCCCCTTGGCAGACACTCTTGGGCAGTCAGCTGTGTCTGAGGTAAGGACCCCATCTCTGGGTCCTGTGGTACCACTCACCTTCCTCGCTGGGCACTGAAGGGCCCTGGTTCCTGGCATCAGCCTGGCTGCACAGTGGCTGCAGGCAGGAGACCCACTGGGTACCCCAAAACCCTATGCCATGACCCCAGAAGGCACTGGCATAGCCAAAAACCTGGAGGTAGGACTGAGCCCCAAGACACCTGGCTCACACCACTCTGTCTCCCTGGGTCACTGTGGTGCCCCCTGAGTCCTAAAACAAGGGAAAGGTTACATGCTGTAGTTTGGAAGTAAAACAGAGCAGCTCCCAGACCACAACTGGAAGGGCTCAAATAATTTATTGAAAGCAGAGTACCCTGTGAATTTAAACACTGGTTCATAAACAGTTTGCGAGCAGGAATCCCAGCTGCTGCAGATATGTTTGGCATTCCTAAATATTTGCTGGAGAGTTTATAGAAACCGATGGAGCAGTTTGCCGTGGTCAGAGTGGTCGCTGGCTCTTGGTGTGATGGGGTGCCCAGTCCTGGAGCCTGGGCTCCCCCACTGGGTGCTGGAGGGAGAAACCAGCCCTGCAGATTTGATGGAGGGCTTGCACACCCGCTGCTGTCCCTCTGTGGCAGTACCAGCAGCCCCAATACTGCCACCATAAGGTCCTCTCACCACCATCGCTCCCTTCTTACCTTTAACAGTGACCACAGGGCAAATACCAAACCCTGACAAGGTTTCTCTGCTTCTAAACCATCCCGAGGCACTGATGCCTGGAGCTACACACTCCCAGTCATGACAAGCCCTCTTCAACAAGTGGATGCACAGAAGAGCATTGGCTGCCGTTGCTCCCTGAGCAGCAGCAGGCTTGCAAAGCCTTTGCTGCAAACAGTGCACAGTGAGGGGAATAAAGCTCTGCCAGTCAGACAGGTTCCAGAAACAAACTGACAAGAGACCACACTTCACTCCTCCTCCTCCTAATACCTTGCTCCCCTGAGCCACATACGGAGTGCCTAGTTCTCACCCATCTGTTTCTTTGGTTTCCTGCTATGACTCATCATCCTCCCATGAGATAAGACGTGAGTTCCCCTCCCTGGCCCAGCTCTGCTCTGTAGCCTCCTCCACCCTCCCTGAGGTGTGGGGACAGGGTACACCACCTCCACAGACAGGGTTTCAGTGGAAGACTTGCTCCCATTTTACTGCACACTATGTTAAAGGACACCAACTAGCCACAGGCTTGTCTTGGCTGCTTTGAAGTAAAGCTTACTGGTGAGAGAGAGATTCTCCCTTCCCCTGGGCACAGCTACTCACACACATCTGGGGGAAGAGCAGGGTGAGGGGTGGCAGCCAGCAAAGGCTTGTGGCAGGAGGGATGGCAGGCAGGGTGCTCAGAGGAATTGCCTAATAACCAGCAGCACCAGTTGCTCTGGAAACAAGCGGGCTGGTGGCAGCAGGGACAGACAAGCCACCCCCAGCAAGAGCCGTGCAGCACACGCAGTCCCTCCCCATGTCCCTCCGTGCCTGTGGCTGAGGCACAGTGACAAGCAGCTGACTAGGGTGCACTTCTTTAAGGTCATGAGAGCCTCGAGGCAGTGTAACAACCCCATTTCACACACACTGGAGTTTGGCACTGCCAAGGAGCCAGGCTGCTATGGGTACATGCTACGCCCTCTGCTAGCACCTCGCACAGGTCTGTGAGGTTGGGCTTGCTGCTGGCATCAGAGATTCGGCTGCATGAACAGCCAAAGCACGAAGCACCAACAGGTCCTGAACCAGGGGCTGCCATGGCCCTCAGCCCAGCCCATCCCACCCCCTCAGTGCCGAGCCAGACCCACCAGGGTGTCCTTGGGCCGCAGCAGAGGCAGGTGAAGGGGCACTGAAATCTGCTGCTCTAGAGCCTTGAATGCACAAGGGAGTTGGAGCCAACACGTGAGTTTGCAAGGCCTTACCCTGGCTCACGACTGCCAGCGAAGTGCTCTGTGTTTGCTTGTGGGAGATGTCCTTCCACGTCTCGTCAGGATCCTCAATCCACTCAGCTGCCTCACAGTACACCTGCCCCTGGTCGGATGGCTTCACTCCCCCGACAAAGAGCTTGTACGTGGTGTTCCCAACCTTGTTCAGCCGCACATCCCCCTCCTGAAACCTCTGCTCATAAGAGGGCCCTGGCTTCAGGATGAAGTCCTTGGAGAGGGTGAGGACCTCCTCAGCGCGGTGCTCTCCTGCTCCCTGAAGGAGGTACCAGCCAACTGAGAGATGGGTGTGCTGGGCAGTGGACTTGGACACCTCACAGGTGAGCTCCACCGCATCCCCTTCTGCGAGGGTGAGGGCCTGAGGAGCCATGGAAGCCGAGAGGGTGTCTGCAATCACTGAGCATGGGGGAGAAACAGAGAATCATGGAATACCCTGAGTTGAAAGGGACCCACAAGAATCACTGAGTCCAGCTCCTGTCCCTGCATAGGACAGCTCCCAAGAAACTGCGACCAGGGCCTAAGGGATCTGACAGCATAGGAGAAATATCTTCTGTAGCCAACTGACAACGCTTCCATCCGCTTATGTTGAGGTGTGAAGTGACTAAAACCTCAGCAAACAAGAAGAACAGTGAATCTGTGTGCAGTGCCATCTTCAGTCAAACTACAACCACTATTAATTAGGCAACCCCAAGGAGAATAAAACCCATCCCCTCACTATCCCAAATGTGGACTGGTGCACCACAGAGATAAAGGAGAAAACAGGGCTGAACACCAAGTGGACGCACCATACCACCATGTAGACTTGGTGGGCTCACAGTAGGGCCTTTCCCTCTGTCTCTCCACCCCATTGCCTTCCCTCACCAGTGGTCTGCAAGAGCTGCTACCTCCCTCCATCTGTGGGTATCCCACTTGGGTCAGTTCCCAAACCCTGACCTGAGAAGACAACAACAGCCTGGAAACTCCTGCCCTCCCAAGTGCTCAGCTGCGACATGCTGTGTCTGTGTCAGGAGCTGAAGTCAGGCCATGGGAGAGCAGAGGCTTCCTTTCCCTTCCCTTGCCCTGGCTGGGAGGCAATAACCAGAGAATCTACAAGGGGATATCCGGACATACCTACCTCAGCCCCATTAATTGCCCCTTTCCCCAGCTGTCCCTCTGACAGATGACCACTTCTCCCCAGTGCAAAGCTGGGGGCAGCTGAAACCCGCCCCATGGGGAGCGGGGCTCTCACTCAGGACCCACCTGAGAGGTTCATCTTGGCGCTGTAGCTGCCGAAGTACCTCTCGTCGGTGTTGGGCGTGTGGCACTCGTACTCGCCGGCGTCGCGGTCCTGCAGCTCGGTGATGTGCAGCAGGACGGCGTCCCCCTGCAGCCGCTCCACGAAGATGCCCCGGCTGCGCACGCGCTGGGTGTAGATGGCGTAGGGGAAGGAGGGGTCCACGGTGCTGACGATCTGCACCTCCCGCTCGGGGGCCGAGGGCAGGTAGATGGACCACTGGAAGTTCTGCTCCGCCGGGCCCTGGTAGCCGCTCACCTTGCACCACAGGGTGACGTGGGACCCCCTCACGCGGTAGAGAGGCCCCTTCTGGACAGTGACCGCCCGCTGGCCAGTGGTCAGACCTGTCAGCACACACGGTGTTTGCAGGGGTACAATCACAAGAACAAGTCCTATAACAACAGAGCTCTGAGCTTTCTTATCTCCTGCCACACCGGGGCTCACACAACAGAGACCAGAGCATCATGGCCAGAGGGCTGCTGAGCCCGTTCGTGCCTGAAGAGCCTCTCTCAGCCAGCACTGCAGAGGAAGCAGCAACCAGGCTGAGATCACTGGAGGAAGCTTGTGGTGTGTTAAAATTAAGAGGGCCAAGCTCTCAGGTCCTGCACAAACTGCGGGGGAAAAGGAGCAGGGGTGCAGAGCTGATCACTGCCGGAGGAGGACATGCAATGCAGGAGCTGAGGGACACGGGACAGTGGAGGTCAGCAGCAGGCTGGCTGCTGCAGAGATGCTCCATAGGCAGAAACAGAGGAGAACACAAGAAAGGGGATCAGCAGGAGCTCCTCCAAAGGCAGGGGGCACCAGGAAGCATCAAGAACCCCCTCCATTTCTGTCTGCAGAGGGTCTGGAAATTGCCACTCACAGACCCTCCCCTTCCACGTATCTCCCGGTGGTGACACTCGCTCTGTCTGGTGCTTGGCATGCATACCAAGCAGAATGCCCACAGGACGTGGGTCCCGAGTCAAAAAACCAACCCTGGTGGCCAGGGAAGAGAGCTGGTGACAGCAGTGCCTAGGAAACCTTCAGAAATTCCCTCCCAGTGCAAGAGGGAGTGAAGTAGCACCTTCCACACCCCGATCAGCCACTCAGCGGGGATGTGTACGTCCCCTCACCAAAACCCTCTTAGGGTGTGGGCTCTCATTTTGGAGTGGAAACACAGTGCAAAAGGAGCACATGCTGATGCACCTCTTCCCATGGCCACTGAGCCAGAGCAGTGCTGGCTGAGCCCCCCGTGCTCTGCTTTCCCCACAACACTTCCAAGAAAGCTCCGGCCATGGAGCAGGGCACTCACCCAGGAGGAGAAGGAAGAGGAAGGCAGCTGCCACACACCGTGCCAGCCCCATGGGAATCCACTCTGTTTGGATCCTCTCCCAGAGGGGCGCTGGTAGGTTCTCATGGGCGATGGCGACAGCCACCCCGCTATTTAGAAAGTGGCTGGGAGGAAACTGTCTGTCAGTGGTGGTTTCCTCTGCTCAGAATGGCAGGGAGAAGTCACGAAGTGGGGTGCAGAGTAACACCCTCTGGGAGGTGACAGCCAGCACCCTGTCCCCAGGCCACCTGGGCAATTGTGATGATGCCCAAAGCCCCTTCTGCCACTGTGCCTGTGCCAGATGCCCACCTGTGGGCACCTACTGGCTGTGGCTTTGCCATCCAACAGCAGCTCATGGGCTAAATCTCTGTCTCACTCCTCCCACTTTATTGCATGGAGTAGCTTCCTCCCTGCTAACAGCGAGGAGGGACCAAGGGGCTGGATTCCAGGGAGGGATGGAAGCAGATTTCTACCTGCAGTTATGTATTTCCCATGGCTGCAGACAGCAGCACAATGCCTTAGGTACAGGCTGGGGTGGCACAGTGCTCCTTGAAGGTGGCTGGTCAAGCTCTGCCTCAGGGTGCAGTGGGGCATCCCAAGTGGCGTGTCTCTCCCACAGCACCCCCACCAGCCCATCCACTACATGGTCAGGAGAACCATAACAGCCAGTCCAGCTGGCTTGTTGGTTCTTGAAGGGTCACCACAGAGCCAGGAACTGGCCAGGAACTCTAACCTGTATGCACATCCCATGGGCAGGCACCTGGATGTGGGAGATCCTGGCCCAGCACTTCTCACAGGAGCAATGAGCCCACAGGGAGCTGCACTGGAAGGCTGAGGTCAGGAGGCTCCAGCACAGTCCCAGGGGCTCCGGCCTGTTCCCAGAGATAAGTGCTGTGGCTGCATTGCCTGGGACATGCTGCTGCTCCTGCTGGCAGGTGCCAGGGATGTCCTGGGACATGGTGGGAGGCTGATAGGGGTACATCCTGGGTCAGGAAAACCCAGGCTCTGAGGCATGCAGCCAAAACACTGGAGATGGGCTCAGAGACACTCTCTGAAATTATTTGGGTTTTTTTGGTTTGGGGGTTTTTTTGGGGTGGGGTCGTTTTCTTTGTTTTGGGGTTGTTGGGCTTTTTTTTCCCCAGGTGGCACAAAGAATTTATCCCTGAGCCAATGCTGCTCCCGCTGCTGCCAGAGGGATTGACTGAGTGGCCTAATTAGCTCAGGGATTCACAAGCAAAAACCAACCATAAAACAACTCCTCTTGCTTGATCCCAGGGGGCTTCTAGAGGGAATGAGATTCATGTAACGACCCAAAACAAACAGGAGGTCCCTCTTTTCCCCATTTATAAAACCAACTCATATGACAGCCTGAGGAGCTGGGAGATGGAGGCAGAGGCCCCTTGCTGCAAGGCTCAACCCTCCGTCAGCCAGCTCCTCATTAGCTCCCACAGCAGCACGCAGCTCTCCAGAAAGCCAAATCCAGGGGGATAGGCTGTGGCAGCAGGCAGAGGTCCCTGCAGGACCCCACCTGTACCCTGAGGAGGGCCCGTGCCCTGGGGCAGCCTGAGCAGAGCCACAACTGTGGGGTAGGCTTACGTTCCCTGCCGCAGGATGAAACCTCCCCATTTCAGAAGGAAAGGGATGGAGAGGTTTGCTTTCCAAGAGCAGCCCACTGCCAGGAGTGCCCAGGGGGATCATCCTGTTGACAGTAAGCCAACCCACTTACCACTTTGGAGGAGGGAAAAGCATCAGAAGCATCTCTGCTACGGTGACAGAGTAAATGGAAAGGAAACTTGGAGTTCAACCTCAGTGAGCTTCCGACAGTCAGTGTGCTGATAAACACACACTTGGGGACAGTTTAACTCCAAGCTTGCAACTCTAATGATGCATGAGTCGCTGTTTACATTTGCAGTAGAGAAGCTGGGGAGAATAGGATTGCCTGGCCCAGCCCTATCCCTGGCAATAATGATGCTCTGTGGACAAAACCAACAGCTCCCTCTTCCTGGGACTGCACAGTCTAAAACTCACTCTCCTTCTCCCTGGGAAATCAGTGCAACCAGACATACAGCAGGGCAGAGTGAAGGAAGGGGACCCGAGAATTCTTTACAAAGACAGCACTGCCATTAGAAGCCACATCAGTGACTCCAAATGCATGGAGAGAAAGATTCCCTTGCCCTATTTTACCAGGGATGACACCAGACAGGGAAATGACAGGGAAATATGCTTCTTGGATAGCACAGATGGTCCCTGTCTGTACCTACATGGAGCACAGGACTTGCCTCCTCTGAGCCAGGAGGTGCATGTGCCCAGGCACCCCAGTTGGTGAAGTGCTGCACAGGCCCATAGGGATTAAACACTCTCGGCCTCCAGCCCCTGGAACAGCCTGTCTACTGCCAGCACCATAGCAGAGCCACCTCTCAGCACACCCAGTAGGGTACCACCATCTCCCATTCCAGAGCATAAAGCTGGAGATTGGGTTGCCCAGACCACTGGCTTTGCCTTTCACACCAGTGATGACCATCTTCAATTGCATGCCTCCATATCTGTTCTCCTTCCTCCTTGTGTCCCTTCGAAGGCGCCCTTTTTGGATGCTGCTCAGCCACTCTGGGTCAAAGCTTTGCAGAAAAACGCCACCAAAAATGCAGCATGAGAAGTTTTACCAAGCCCAGTGCAGGCAGGGTGGAGGCTCTGCCTAAAAGAGCAGAGCAGCCACCAGCAACATCCACAGTGACTTGGAAACCTCTTGACTAGACAAGTGCTGTCACTCACCTTACACACTGCAATGAGCCAGGGGAGAGATGGGAATAAGGTAGGATCAGCCCCACATCGGGGTAGAAATGCTGTGGAGGAAGCTGTTGAGGTTGAAGGAGGTGACCCAGTAATCTGTGTTGATTTGTAGGGGAAGAGTCTGTTGAGACCCAAAAGCAATGAGGCAAGCACAAGGGAAAGGCTGCAGCCCAGATCCCTGTTGGGCTATGTGGCTCCCATGAGTTCCCTCACCTGGTTTGGGCGCCCGGGTTTAGGGAAGCTGTGGTTTCCTGAGCCTGCAGCCATCACATTCATTGCCAGCTTCCACTGAAAAGTCACAGAAAACACCACTATCCAAAGGAAACCAGACCTCAAACCAGGTCATAGGCAAATCCAGCTTTGCACAGGAAGGGTTTTCAGCCACTGCCAGGGTCGCTTGGTCTGTGAGGAAACAAAACCCAGCTCATAAACGGGAAGGTTTCCCCATGAACTTTTGTCATTGCTATGCAATATCCTGGGTGAAAGCAAACTGCTCTGGGAGAGGCATGAGTTCCAGGGCCTCCACTCAGCCCCAAGGCTCTGCCACCTCCTTGCCCCATCCCAGCCAGCCCTCAGCAATGACCTGCCCATCACATCTCTGCCAGCAGCCTGGGGCTCCCTACACACCAGAGCAGGTGGCAAAAGGAGCCAGAGACTAATCTGAGGCAGCAAGGTCCCAGCAGAGAGGCTGAAGGGAGAAAAGCCAACACAGGCCTCTCCTTTCAGCCCCCATGAGCTTGTGCATCGTGCCCTGAGGCAGCGTGGGTGGGAGCCCTGCTGCCCAAAGGCTGTTAGGAGGGGAAAGGCAGGGAAAGGCGCCCGCTGTCTGCGTGGCTGTAAGGAGCAGTGTGCCTTGCAAAGAGCAGCTGCAGAGAGCTCTCCGCATTTCAGGCTGCTCTTGTGACCAAATGAGGAGCAGGAACACAGCCCAGGGGTGCAGGCTATAGGCAAGCTCTCCAAAAATGCCCCCTCTGCCTCACAGGTCTCAGGGGCTCTGTCTCCCTCCCAGAAATGCCATTGCCATACACCCAGAGTGACTGGGGAGAGGCAGAAGGACAGGGAGGGATGGAAGCTGCAGCCTTGAAAGCAGGAGGCTGGCGCCACGCAGGGTGGTGGGACGCGGGGAAGAGCGCAGCATTAGCTGGGATAATCTGGCAGTCTTGGGGGATGCGCCAGAAGCCTACAGATAATCAGGGGAGCTGGCGCAACAGACTTTGAAGTCTGCCATCAGGTTTCCTCAGCCCGGCTCAGACATCAAAGGCAGCTGGTTAGTGCCCCCAATTACAGAGCGAGCCGGCCTGCAGCCTGGCTTCCCCAAGGCCGGCGGCTCAGCCGCGCTCCCCCGGGCACACTCTCACGGCCAGAAACCTCCTGACAAAGCATAAATGCCCAAATCCCTCTAGCTCCTGCTGGAGCCAGGCTCACTTTGCTGGGAGCTTGCCTTGCTGCCACGTGGCTTTCACCTTGGGCTGTCGGAGCCAAGCGAGATCTTGGTGGATGCAGATCTCCCCACTGATGTGCTGCGGAGCCAAACCCCTTGTCAGTCGCAGGAAAACCAGACAGCCACAAAAAAAAAAAGGAGAAGACTAGCAAAGGTGAAGAAAATAACAACCTTTTCTCATGGTGGTGGGGAAGTTTGCTGCCTTTACTCAAATCATGCATGGCTTTCATGGGACACGGCCCCAGTGCAGGGCAAGGTCAGGGCCTTCACGAGCAAAACCCCACAGCAGCACAGAAAGGTTGTTGGGGTCGATTTGCACTGAAAAAACACAATACAGTACACCAACCGAAAACAAGTAATTAAAAGCTCAAACAAAACAAGAGAAATTGAAATCTCAGAGCAGAACTGGCTGAGAAGCAGAGAAACACCTGTCTTGTACAACTGCAGCTTCTAAGGACTCCAGCCATGCTCAGCCGAGAATACCCACAAATCTTTTTTGATGAACGAGTGCTTGCTCATATTTGCATCATCATTTCTACTGAAAAAAAGAGTCAAATAAGAGCAAAATTGGCCAGGGCACTGCAGAGACAACCGACCAGGGAAACTGTCAGGAAGTGGGGATGGGTTGTTCCTGCTTCACCGCCACAGCAGCAGGCAAAAACACTTGTTCTGAATCTGCTCTGCCAACGGGACATAAGCAAAGCCTAAACCACATGCCCCAATCTTGCCCTAGTTAAAAGTGCTTTTCCATTTCGTGTGTGTGTTTCCGCTTATTTTTTTTTAAATCTTCTACCCTCACAAAAGAGCTGAAAACCTCATTCCTCTATAGAGCCATAGCTCCACCAGTCTTCATAGTTCAGGCCATAAGTGACATAAATCTACTGGACATCTCACCTTTTCTTCAGTCAGTGGAAAGCTGAGGGAGACAACATGCTGCTGGGGACCTGGAGGGATGCTGCACCAAGGAAGTAAATTCAGCTCCTCCCTGCCAGCTCCTCTCAGCACCCCAGAGAGGATCCAGTGGTGCAGCACCACAGCACAGAGGCCCTGCTCAGCAGCTGCCCTTCCCCGCACCACATCAGGCCACGCTCCGTGGTGCAGCCTCCATAAATCCCAGAGACCCCCCTGTGCAGCACACACGCAGGGCTTGATCACGTCACCGTGAAGTCTCCTAGTGCAGCCCCCCCTGCCCTTCTGCGCAGCACGAGGAGCTGCTCCACGCCGCCCCCAGACTGCTCCGTGCTGGCATTTGAAGCAGCATCAGCATCTTTTACGCAAGCAGCATGATGAAAAACTCTTTGAAGCGGAGCAGCGGAGGGATGCGCCTCGTTGTTTCGGTTCCCAGTGGACACAGCCAGGGCAGAGGCTGGGGAAGAGAGGAGGGAGGTTAACAGAGGGATAGGAGAGCAATCGCAGTGGGCTGTTCAGGAGGAAATTCTGTGGGGGAACACAGAACGGTGTTACGTGTTGGGAGAGAAACTAGGTTTTCATATTAAGCTGCTTATTTAGATCTCTAAGTTACGGAGATTCTGCACTTCAAAACTAATTAGATTGACAGAGCTTGGATTTGATTACAGGATTTCCAGAAGCAAGAGGGTTTGAAAAAAATAAAATTAAATAGCTGGCCTGAAAATGCTAGCAAGAGAATTAAACACCCATTGCTGCAACCAATTTTTAAATACATTTAGGCTGGAAAAATGACAACTCCAATTCCCAAAACCCACTGCACCAGTGGCTGCAGTAGGGAGGTGCTCTCCTAACAAACCCAAGTGGAATATGCACAAAACCATGTTTCCCAGTCCTAGAGGTAGGCAGAGGGTTCTAAGGCACTTCAGGAAGCACGTGCCTCACCAGTGGCAGTGTGTGAATCTGAAAGTGCATGGATTTTTCCCTGCCCTGAGGCTGCTGCAGTGAGCAGAGCACCCAGGAGCTGTGGGCAGGCAACTGCAGGGCTGGGGCTGAAGAGGGAGGGGCTGGAGGTCCCACAGAGCAGCACTGGGGCTGACAGGGGAGACCCCACCACATAAAACCCCACCATCTACACAGGCAGAAGGTCCCATGCTTACCAGCCAGGACACTGAAGTGTTTTCTGCACCAGGGCAGAGGGGCCAGCCCTGCACTGCCAACAACAAGGGACCATTACCCAGCTGTGCTCCTGGAATGACAAAGCAAGGCATCAATGGCAGAACTGCACTTAGAGCTTGCCTACCATCAAAGGCTTTGCTCATCTGCCTGAAAGAACTCCCTCTTTCCCACTCCTCTGAGATCACAGGAGTAGCAGCAGCTTTGCAAGGCCCAAGAGCAGAGCCAGAGTGGCCCTTTTTAAAATCCCAGAACTGCCAGCTTCAGCTCCTCTTGAAGATCTTTTCTCTCTTCTCCTCAAGTATCCATATGCAGGTGCCCAGAGAAACTCAGCTTGGGGCCTGAGGGGTTGCCAGGGGGACCTTGACTCACAGTGTAGTATTAACATGATGGGCTGGGTGTGTTCAGCTACCAGAGAGCTGTACCTGGCCACGCAGCAGATGCTCTGGTTCCTCTATGTCACCTTTTCACCCTCTTCAGTTTTGGGTAGAGCACTCTGGACGACACCACCCCACACTGCCCTCACTGTCACACAGGCACCACAAGAGCAGAGCACAGTGCAGGCAGCACTGAGGCTGTTGCTGATGCTGTCCTCCATTTGCACCACAGAACGATGTCTTGGCTATCACAGAAAGGCTAAGTTATATTTACTCTGAGCCAAACAAATTCCCTTCAAACAATAGGCAGGAGCTGCAGTGAACTCCAGGGAAAGCCTGCAGGGTACACAGCTTTGATTAAACAGAGATGGCAGGAAGAGCTGCAAATGTACACAGTACATCTCACTCGTTTGTGCTCGGATTGTCAGTCTCAGTGTGAAAGCAACTCCCCCTTCAACACTGCCACTGAAGGGCTTGATAAAGGATGTGCTCAGTACTGCAACACAGCAGCAGCAGCAGCTATCTTCCTTTTGCCTGACACCTTCCACCTAGGAGAGCCTGCAGAACTCCCCTGCTACTCCCAGGGACTTGGAGAACACCTCTCACCACTGCAATGTGGGTCTCAGTCAAGCTGGGAAGAGGTGACACTCCGGCAACAGGCTGCTGCCACCACTGACACGAGGTACAGGAGGGTTTAAAGACAGCAGTGCCATTCCCAAGGGTCCTGAGAACTGTCTTGTTAACACTGTACACAGTCGGGTCGAGGAAAGGGAATTTAATGAATAGCAACTTAAAAAAAAGACCTTTCTAGACCTTTTCTGAAAAGACCTTTTCTGCATTCATCCATGCAGGGAACTGTAGGAGACAGAAAGGAGAGAGAAAAAAAAAGATAATGGCACAAGGCAAAGACATCTCAGCACGGACCTGAAAGGCTACAGGGAAAGCCATCAACTTCAAAAGGATCTTAACATCTTATTTCTAATGAAATGTGTAATTCTACCAGTCTGAGCGCTCTGAGCTGAAGGGGCTCTCCCTGAAAAACCAGAGATGGACATTTCTGAGCTAGAGGAAGAGGCCGTGCTTGTCAGCCTGCGGTGATGGGGGCAGGGGGAGAGAGTGGGCAGTGACACAACCCAGCTGCTAAGGTCTGTCCCTGTGGAAGAAAGCTAAAACCACAATAAAGTAGAAAGACACAGCATCATTTTTTTTTACTGAAGACTCACCTTTTATTTATGGCAATGATTTTGCTCTAAATGCTCCAAAAAGCCTGGTCACTCACTGTTGGTACAGCTACTAGAAGAGACACCTTCAGAGGGACTGCACACTGTGGATAACACACCAGGGTCCTCAGAGTGAGCCACAGTTGACTCCGGTAGCCACACAGGAGAAAAGCCTGGCTGAAGTCTAGGAGCCTGCACAAGGGTAAAAACCACAGTTAGAGTAGACCGGATTCATCCTGATAGCCATCTTGCAAGGACTCTTATGCAAAGGCAGAGGTGTTACACAAGTAACAAAATCGAGATCAGAATCCCTCCCAGAAGTGTTTTCATGGAAACATAAGCTATGTTTGGAGAGAAACTGAGGACCCAGCACCTGTTGGTTGAATAATGACCACAGCGCCGTGCTGGGAGTTCTTCCCTCCTCCCCCGTCCCTCACTAGAGGGAGCTGCCATTACCTCATTTCTCTCAGCCCCTACCTGTCTGCCCAATCCATTTATTCAAGTATCTCGCCTAATTCTGACGTCTTAGGTGAGCTGTGCTTTCCTCTACAGCAATAGTGAGAAACAAGTGCCTTCAGGTTCTTACTCTGAGATGCATATCCCGAGTAGCTCAGATAAATTACATTCTTTAATTACCTGTTTCTCAAGTCCAGGGTGGCTTTCCTGGGTGTTAACAATGAGTCACGTCGTTGTTATCCTGAAAAATGAAGATGTCAGGCACAGTGGTCACTTGTCTGGAACTCCTAGACACTGAGCAGAATTTGTGTTATGATAGCAAGCAGGTGGAGAAAGAAGGCTAAACCCATCTTTCTTAGAAAGAAAATCTGTCCCTTCTGCTTTGGCAAGGGGAATATAAATGTCTCTGTGGAGTCATTCCCCCATCAGAAATGCTTACTTTCCTTGCATATTGCCTGGAGTCCTCATGAGGAAAGTGGCTACAAAACATTTGTGTGTACGTGCACGGGGTGCCAGCCCTGCAGGTGATCTGCAGTGGGCTGCAGTTCTGCAGCCTGAGCTCCCAGCAGATCATTCAAGAACACACCATAACACTGTACCCCCGCTCTCCTCCAGACAGACAAGCACAAAATACCATCATCCTTCAGATGCAGAGAGACAGAGGCAAGAAAAGGCTCCTGAAGGGAAGCATGAAAAACAGGAGAGGTAAGGCGGAGGAAAGAAAACACAGATTAAATCAGCACACAAGTTTGGGGACAGAAAAAGAATGTACCTGAACACCAAAGGGAAGGTTACAACTACTGCACTTGCATTCAGAACCTGCATTTGGCTGCAGCCACACACAGCTTTCATACATCCAGGCAGATGCTAAGCAGCATGGATATCTTCCCTGTTTACCACAGCCCTTGTGTCCCAGCCACTGCACATCGTGCCAGGGCCTTCGTAGAGCTGAAGTCAGAAGTGAGGCAACAAGAGCTACAACAGCAACACCAGTCCTGTCCTCTCAGACATCTCTGGCTTCTCAGATCCCCAGTAACTGGTACTCTCCCAGCTCTGCTGGAGGAGCTCTGGAAGTTCATCCTCACTTCTCTCTAGCTCCACCCTTTAGGAGACTTCTAGGAACTTAATGTCTTTGGACTCTTTACCATCCATTAAGGATGTCAAATCATTGCCAGGATCATACAAGCAAGGAACTAGAGGGCATAGGCCAGGTTAAGTTGCCAAGAAGAAACAGAACTTTGCATCCATCTGTCTGCAGCCTCATCACGCACCTCTGACGACAACAGAGGTGTGCTCAGACTAAGTCTGTCTAAACCCCAGCACATGCTGGAGGTTATAAAACCCCAGATGAACAAAGTATAATTTAATGCTAACTTGCTTTCACAAAGCCCGTATTGCTAAGTCCTGCCTTTCTACCCCCTTGGCACAGGCAGAAGCAGACATGCTCTTACACTTCTGGCACTTCATGGAATGCAGCTCTGCTGCCAGGGAGAGGAGAACAGCTTGTGTCTATGGCAGCTCTTCTGAGGGGCCTGGAAATCCACAGAGCCTGGTCTCCTCAATAACCCAGGCATTCCCCTGGAGCTCTCAGGATCAGTCATCTGCTGGCTACAGCACAGTGCCATTTTCCTCAGTAGCAGAAGGAGACCCCTGGCAAAGGGCTGTCTGACTGAAGGCTACACATGGCATTTACGGTGTATTTGCCTGGCACAAGAATGAGCAGTGGCTTTTCCTTCAGTTAGCACATCCCACAGCTTCGATCAGTCACTAAAGACTCTCTCTTGAAACGCCGGCTGTCCTGGTACCTGCTGTGCAGACCTCAGCCCCCTGCAATCACACAAGTGTGGGAAGCCCCACAGGAAAGGCTAAAGCCACACATTTCCTCAGAAGATTTGCATGACTGCGCTTCACCTTCACATGACAAAGAGGAGGCAGGTCTTCTCATGCATCCTGCTTGACACCAGTCAGCCTCAGCCCAGAGAGGGTTTTTGTACTGGCCCTGACCCAAGCAGGGCAGTCAGCCAGAGCCACAGCAGCACCACTAGGCTCTGTCAGAGAAAAAGGACAGCCAAGCATGTTGCCTGAGCCTGGCGTTACGAAAGCAACTAACCTCTCAAGCTCTGGCACAAAAGTGCTTTCCAGGCTGCCCCTATGGCAGCAGGCCATACCTCTATCAGCAGGTGACTGAGCTGAAACCATGGCAGGTACCAGGTGATGTTAGGGACTTGATACCTCCCACCATTCACTGCAACACCCAGGCACTTACTTGCCAGTACCCCCTTTCATTTCCAGACCTAAATTTTTCAGCTTTCTCTCTTATGACAAAATATCCTAGCACGTTTACAAGAACAGTATTAAAACCCAGATCATTCCAGGGGGTGGGGGAGGCAAGCGAATTTCATAAAAGCTAACCCAAACTTACCTGTAAGCTGTAACCTGCACAGCTCGGGGTCACAAACTGCTGTCCCACAGGCACACCGCTCCTTGCTGCTGTACCAGTGTGTGCTGGACACCTGCAGCTGGCAGAGGCCCTGCTGAGGGACCATTTATGACATTCCTCTATCTTGGCTGATGGCTCTTGTTGCTCCTTTAAGGGGTTAGAGCTTGGTGCCACCTCCCAGCTTCCTGCAAGCACACTCTGCAGGGCACACCTTTCCATCTAGAAAGAAGCCAAGGGTACACACTTTGCTGTCACCTGGCCTGCACTGCAGCCCGCTCAGAGCATGCAACACTCCGAACACAAACTCACCTTGCCAAAGCCTGCCTTGGCCTCCCAAAACCACTGCTGCCCCAAACAACTTCCTGCTGGAAAGCAAGTGTGCTGGTTTTGGCCAGAATAAAGTTCGTTTTCTTCACAGTAGGTAGTATGGGGTCTGCTGTGTTTTGGATTTGTGCCGATAATGCAGGGATGTTTTCCCTACTTCTGGGCAGAGCTTACACAGAGCCAAGGCCTTTTCTGCCTCTCACCCCACCCCAGCAGCAAGTGGGCTGGGGGGCACAAGGAGGTGAGGGGGGACACAGCCAGGACAGGTGACCCCAGCTGACCCCAGGGATATCCCAGACCAGACAGTGCCATGCTGGGCATATAAAACTTGTGGGAGGAGGAGGAAGGGGGAACTTTCAGAGCGACGGTTTTTGTCTTCCCAAGTCACGGCTGCGCATGACAGAGCCCTGCTCTCCTGGGGATGGCTGAACACCTGCCTGCCCATTGGAAGCAGGGAATGAATTCCTTGGTTTGCTTTGCTTAGATGAACAGGTTTTTTTTCCCTATTAAACTGTCTTTATCTCAACACATGGATTTTTTTCACTTTTACCCTTCCAATTCTCTCCTCCATCGCATTGGTGGGGGAATGAGCGAGGAGCTGTGTGAGGCCTGGCTGCCAGCTGGGGTTTAACCATGACAGCAAGTCACCTCCTTGCTGTGTGACTTTGGTGTCTTTATATGGTTACTGGAAGTAAAGGTTACTGGAAGTAAAAAAACATCCTAAACTCAGCCATTGGCAAAGAAAGCAGGAAGTTTTCTTCCAACACTACTGATTTTCCTCCTGGTAGCTTGGAAACAAGAAGTCTCATGAAGGGGTCAAGGAAGACTCAACATCTAATGCCAAGTTTTACAGCAGATATTAAATGTACACTCCCAACTGTGACTCCTGGCCTTAGTTAATCAAAGTAAAGCTCTCCCAACAAAAAAGCTGACTTAGAGTGGGGTAGAAACACAACAGACTCAGGAAATAGTTCTGCTTCCCAATTCATCACAGAAAATGTAGGCAACCATTTAAAACTTACTGTAAAATAGGGTTCATGCTTATTTTACAGGGTAAACAGTGCTGGAAACAGGACTCTAAGGTTTACATTTTATACCTCCAACAACAGTGCCTGCATACATGCAGGGTACAAGGAAAGAACTGCCCATAGCTCAAACATCCAGACCCACAGCACGGACGTAATCAAAAAGGCTCGCTCTTTATTTTAAACATAAAAAGAAACATTTTACACAGCATTGTTAGAACTATTCAGTACCTGCATTCCAGAATTGTGCCCGAAATTTTATAACTTTGAAATCAAAACAAAAGAAAGAAAATATCTTGCCCTTCTGCTGTATGATGTTCAAGGTTGCCCTGGATCGAAATTCCAAGTGCCTGGAGGAATTTACCAGCTTAACCAGGAGACGTGGCAATGCAAACAGAGGAAGATCAATGTGAGCCCTTAGGATACTTTGACAATACCACAGGTTGCAGCAGGGAGGATATGGATGCTTGTACTGCACCACAGGCAGCTTACTCTTCTGATACTCTGCAGGTTTAATACACAACCAGATGCACACACACCTCCACTCACACAAACCCTGGTCACACAGGAAATAATAATAACAATAAAAAACATGAAAAGTGACCTAGATTTTTTTTTCCCCCCCTAGAGAGAAGATTCACACTCTATTTTTAAAAAAGGGCATAATACAAAATTGGCACAAGTAGAAGGAAACTTGGGGGCTAGGTCTAGCCCCTCAGCTTCTAGCCTTGCAACGACAGCAAATACAGGGTGGAATGGGATGCAGCATTGCCTTCCAAGGGGCCGTCAGCAGTACAAGCTAGTGGCAAGCTTCCTTCGCTTGGAGTGACAAAGGTGGTTTGTTATGGGCCGTGAAGGAAGGTCAGCATTAGATAAGGACATGGGGACCTTTCACTAGAGAAGAAGGGAGCCCTGACCAAAATAACCCTGAGTTTTTTTCCAGCAGGGAGGAAGTGTGCTGTATTGTGTGTTTGGGAAGAGCTGGCGGTTCCCTGCTCATCCGTTCCCTAATTATTGCATTACGGTCACGATCCTCTCTCCCTAAAACTTAACCAAGGGCATAGATAGACAAGGAGTCAGCCTGCCAGGACAGAAAGTGACTGATGCTGTGCTTACAACTTCACCACCACTTCCACCCCTCCCAAGATGCCCCAATGCCACAAGCCTTCTGAGAAGAAAGCAGATGTTACTGCAGGAAAGAAGCTGCTAGATCAGCCAGCATCCCAAACATCAGAATAGTGTTTTATAACATCCCAGGAAAAAGCAAGATTTCACTACAGCAGAGACAGGAGAGGAAGAAAAATTTTTGCTGTCAATGTAATATCCGAGTGAATCCTTTCCTGAACTCCTTTCCTTTGGAAAGCATCGCTACAGATTTCTGGGCTTTCACAGTGGAACCTACAGACTGCTTTTGCCCCGTTCTTCAGGAAGGGCAGCTAAGTCTGCCTACAACAGAGGCCTTTTCAGAGCTCTTCCACAAAGAAAAACATCAGGCCAGAAAGAAAAGTTCCTATGAGCCTTCAGGCCAAAGTCTTTCAGAGGTTCATAGGTCTGGGGGTCCCAGTTTTGGAATACTACATGAAATGTCCTAAAGAGTCAAATAACAACTTGCAAGCCCCAACTCTGCAAATAAAACATTTTGAAGATGTTTCATATTCCTCTTTCAAAAATCACTGGACACCTCTATGCACACAAGATGTGACTGCGTGCATGTTCACATGCAGGACACAGAGCAGCCTTCTGGAAAACCCCCTCACATCAGCCTCAGAACAAAGGTCACAATGCAAGACAGAACAAAAAAAGCCACACAAAGAAAACTTACCACAAAAAACCTTCATAGCCCAGATACCAGACCTGTAGCTCCCCTGGAATATGCAGTGGGATGAGCTATTAGAGAAGCAGATTGTCTAGGACATAACTAATGTCTAATCAGGCAACAGCACACCAGAGCCACTACCTTCCGTGCACGTTCTTCTTTACCATCTTTTATCTTAAAAACCATGGAAAGGATTGAGCCCTGGCCTCAGCTCTGCGTCTCTCACCCTTCTTGATGCAAGCCAAACCACAGCTGCAACATCAGATTGTGGTGAAGTCCTACTTCCTCGTTTGTTTGCACACAGTATCTGTATTCTGACCTTTATTGCTTAGAACACCAGCTGTGCTGGGAAGACAGAAGTGCCTGGCAAAGATGCTGCTCTGTCTCAGGAGCCAGGTCAGTGTATGTGGAAGACCAAAGCAGGACTTCTGTACTATAGCACCGAGGAACAGGACTCAAGCCCATGGGGAAAGCCCCGCTGCAGGCCCACGCTCAAGACCAGGGCCATTGGAACCTGCAGGATTCTTGCTGCCCTCTTGGGCTTGCTCTTATTCCTACCCTGAGCTGCACTGCAGCTACTGCAGATCTCAGATTCTGCTCATGGGTTCGAGGGTCACCAGTGAGTGACTGGCAGAAGCAGCACTGAAGTCTGGTCTGTGCATTTGGTAATACATAGTTTACAAGTATCTAAACACGATCAGCTGGCCAACTGCAGATGAAGATCCATCTCTTAATATACTCGTAAGTTGCACCATCACCAGGGGAGCAAGGTCTCCAACCTCCCTGCTGAGGCCAGCAGAAGGCTGAGCCTTGTCCCTAGATACCACGTGCCCCCCTGCCACAAGCAGAACAGGGTCGCAGGCACGATGTGAGCAGCTGTAGTGGAGAGAAGAGAAGGTGGAGGGTGGGGGAGAAGGTGGCCACAGGCAGACCTCCACCAAATGCTTGTCTGAGGATTGACTCTTCAAGGTTGCCAAGTTAGTCCCTACTCACCGCAGCTAAGAGTTTTGAGCACTGATAATAAAAGGTTTAAAAAAAGTGCTTCAAAGACCTCCACCAGGCAAGTTACGTGTCAGGATTAACTCAGTCTCTTGGAAAGCCAGGGAAGAGAAGGCATGCTGACAACCATAGAACAATTCTTTGCCGGGACAGCCTCATGATGGTTCGAGCACAGGAACCTTCCCCAGCCTTCAACCCAACACAGAGAAGTCTCTGAAATACCAAGGTGGAGAGAGAAAGGGAACAGGATGGTGTGATGGGGATAGAGGAGAAAAGTAGATTGGTTAATACAGTGAAAGTCTATCACCTTTACCAGCCTCTTTCCCGTTCATCATCCTGCCCACCTTGCTTTCATACAGGGACATCTTTCCAAAACCATGAGGGGGGAAACAAAAACAATGAACAAACAAACAAAACATTAATGAATTTTGTCACAGGGCCCTGCTGAAAGAAGGCTCAACAGTTTGCACATTAGAAGGACATGATCCCTATGCAGAAAGTGCTGCTGGGAAAGGAGAACTCCCAAGTTGCTAAATATGGCCTGATTGTTCTCAGGACATGACGTGTAAGAAGGAGAAGCTTGAGGTCCAGGCTGAAATCAGAGAGCAAACGCACTGTCTTGTCCGGGCCTGTGAGCAAGTGTCTCAACACAATCCAAGAGCCCTGTGAGTCTCTCCCGAAATGAAGTGTGTCCAGCTCCCACGCTCAGTCCATCTCCATCGACATTAGCCGGCGACGCTCTCGTCTCGTTTCCTGCACTTCCTTCTTGCAGCACCAACGGGAGCTGCAGTAGCCAATAAGGCAGGAGAGGAGTCCAATGACAGTGGCCAGACCGATGCCAATCAACAGGGGATACTTGAAAGCATTCAGAACTGAAAAAGGAAGGCAGAGTCGTTAGGTATCACTGAGAAATTCAGATATCCCCTTTATTTCTTCTTGTCTGAAAAAGGAGAAAAATCCCATATTATTCAGCCAGTGGCAGATTCATTATTTCAGAAAGAAATTACACTCATTTTCCCTCTTGATTTCTTTCTTCCCAGGTTTGAAAAATTGGTCTTTTACTGGTCTCCCTTTCCTCTTCTTCCTCCACCATTTCAAAGCCTTGGAGAGGCTGGAAGCACCAGAAGAGCCTTGGAGTGAGGTAGCAAAGTAGAATTTATTCCAAGAGTCATCCTATCATACATTTTTCCAAACAAAAGCATTGGATTGTTTCCCCATGAGAGGCAGAGTGGCTGCATTCTTTGTAATACATTTCCAAAAAGCAAGGAGTGGACTCCTTTATGCTTTGAATTATTATAATTCCTATATATTTACCCTGTCTAATCAACCTTCAAAGCTGGTGCCTAAACAAAGAAAATGGATTTTGAGGTACCTACTGCTCAGTTAAAAGGCAGTAAGAACTGCAAGGAGTTGGGAAAGTACAGTTTTAATAGTTATCAGCACAGCGGGGAGAACAAAAGCTTCTTGTTCATTTCAAGTTCATGGAACTTCCAAAAATGACCTCTCTTGAAAATCTCAAGAAAGCAACTAGTTCAAAACCCCTCCTGTGTTCATTTTCCTCCTTAGCTACGTGCTGAATGCAGTTTCTAGTGTGCAACTTCCCCCCATGAAGTCTAGAAACACTTGCAGCTCCGGGTGGAAAGCAGAAAAGGCATAAAGTGCAGGGAGCAACATGTCTTGTCATTAGGGAGGGAGGAAGGAGTCAGAGCTCTGATTTTCTCTTCCCAGCTTTGGCACTAACCACAATGTGACTAATTCACACGCCCCATCTGCAAACCAAGGCTTCCTCCAGCAGGCAGCAGAAGGGTTAACAGTCAGAGAAAATACTGTGCCCTTGATTGAAAGATGCCCGAGCTGTGCAAAACGTCACCAAGAGGTGATCAGGAAAGAAAACACTCCAGTCTCATATCTATCAACTGTTTAGGCAGAAAAGATTCTTCCACTCTGAAGAATCTTGAATAAGAAATTACAAACTGTAAAGAGATGACAAAAATCTAATGAGATTACCAGAGGCACCTTTAAAAGTAGTTACGGGGAATGTTTGCCACAAAAGGACATAGGACAAGGTGTTAAAAACTAAACTGAGTAGCACCCGTTTCAGTCTCTTACCATCCATTTTCACAGACAGGAAGATGGGTTTGGCTTTGATGTCAGGCTCCCGCTGCCACACGCCCGTGGCAGATCGCACCCACGGGGTCACTACGCAGTAGTGGTTCCCAAAGTCATGGTCCTCACAGCCGTGCACGCGGAGCCGGAATTCCAGAGGGCTGATCCTCTCCAGGCTGAGATCGCTGCTCCCATTCCTCCTGCTCTGGGTCACAATCCCTCTCCGATCCAGCGAGGCCAGCAAGATGGGCTCTCTGTCCAGCGCGAAGGAGCGCACGGCGAACCAGGAGACATCAAAGGACATATCATCTGCGTTTGTGGACAAAGAACAATTCAGACGTGTCGGTGAGCTCTGAAAAGCATTCATAGTGCCATTTCTCAGCAGAAAGGTTACTCTGTAAGCAGAGCAGCCAGCACTGGTCTGACAGCAGAGGGAAGAAAAAAAAAATAAAGAAAACAGAAAGAAAAAGAGTCCCCTGAACACGTCCTTTCTAGGAAGACTCAAGCAGTGAACTGCAATGAAATGTGCTGACAAGAAGAATGGAGTTGCACAGAAAGGGTGACACTACAGGGATGACAGAGATTTCTTGCCTTTCTAAAATTTGTATTTAACTCTGATCTAAGTTTTTACCAAGCAGGCCTAGTATCATAAGAAGTTCTACAGTTATGCTGCACCTAGAGCGAAAGGGAGTAGGAGTATTTGCTAGCAGAGAGTGATTTGCAGTCACTGTCTTCATGCAGGACCTACACAACCACAAAACGAGAAGGCTCTATCCTGAAGGCCCCTTTCTTACATTTAGAATTTGCCTAAATGAACATAGATTCTGTATAGTGCCCAAGAAATCACCCACAATAGTACAAAACATTCAGCGGCAAAGCCTGACCATGATGCTTTTATACATTTTTCCCAGAGTTGTGGGTTACTGTGACACACCAGGCATGATGCCTTGTACAAGTTTCACCACTCAAGGAGACAGTCTGTAATATGGATTTGCAGGAACTTAACACTTCTAACACAGCTGACAGGTAGTCAGAGTCCATCAGCACATCCAGCTTGCTGCGTGTTCATGCAAGGTCCTATTGATCTCATTAGCAGATCTCAGTCTTAGCCCTATTAGGCAGATGTAGCTGAGTATCTACTTTTAAAATCACCTCTATTCTTTGCTATCATGAGCCCAGCAACACCTGTCAGAGTCTGAAACCTGGCATGACCTACACCACAGACAGGAAAGCCTGCTCACTGGTTTCCTCACAGGTCTTCCTTCCTGGCACACGAGCAAACTGATGGGCCCAAACTGGAAACAGAGGTTACTATTTCTGTCCTGAGTTTCAAGTGCTGGTACAGTGTGTGCATGGCTAGGGCAGTCCCAGTGACTCTTGAAAATATATCAGACCTCCATTTTCTAGTATTGAGAGCTCTGAAAAATACAGTTCTAGCAATCTGAAATTTAAAACTGATCTTTTGTCTAATTGCGTTTGCTTTTCTCTAAACTTTCACATTTGACCTCCAGGCTAATGGAATAACTGAAGCCCTAAACCTGCTGTTGTACTGAAATTGTTTACAGATCTAAGTGAAGATGATTTTTAAGTCTCTACCAGGCAAGCTAGCACTTTGGCAAAGAAAGGAACCTCCATATTTTAAAGTAAAAGGAAGTAAAGGGACATCCTCAGCTCTTTAAGTATACTATCAGCTGGCCACGTGGGGCATTCCTCCTTACTGCAGAAAAAAAAAGAAAACAAACCAGTGTTTGGGTATAATTAACTCCTTCATACGGAGCACTGCTTTTACACACATCTACAGAAACAAAACAAGAATATGAGAAAGCACGTGTTACTATCAGAGACACTGGCTAACCGAACTGCTTTGGGACAGCAGCCAGTTTCCTGCCCTGCCTGCCACAGCCTGGTGTTCTGGGCAATGCACAGAACCTCGGGAGAGCACCTGGCCGGCTTTGCAGCCCTACAGCAGGAGCAAGTGTCCCAATCCTACACGGGGTTCAGCACAGGTCACACGGACCAGCAGCCCTCAGAGCAATCCCTCTTGCCTCTCATCCTGCAAATGCTACTATTCGTTACTTGGCAAAGCGCTCGGACCACTTCCCTTGAAACCAAAGTTAATAAAAATTACCATAAACACATGTTCAGTCAACGAGACCAAACTCTGACCTCTGCTTTGTGCACTCATCCAAGTGTCTATGGGAAACAGGGCCTCTGCTGGAGAGAGCTCTGTTTATAGAAACCACTCTTCATCCCTGCTGTCTGTTTATGCCAAATACGGTAATAGCACTGGTCCACAGGCAGGCACATTGGGAATGACCAATTCCTTCCAAAGATCCAAGACTGCTGCTTGCTCTTGTGTTTCCAGGTGCTGTAGGAGCGTATGGACACCTTTCAGGCTAAGTCAAATTATACTTAACACACCACTGACCTTGCTGAAAAGGGTTTAAGCAATAAATTTAGATATTAAAAGATAATAGTAATAATCTAATCTTCAGATCCTCAGGCAGCTTTGAAGAATGCCTTCTTTTGCATCTCAGATAATTTGAGGTTCCCTTCCCTTCACGTACAAAGATGAGTACAGGCACTTCCTGCCATTTTGAAATAGTTAAGTCTATCTTCTGTAATTACAACATGGGACAACAGTATTATGCCAACATATTTTATTAGCCAGTATACAGTTTGCAATTAGTGACTCACTACAGACAGTCAGAGGGAGGATTTGGCTCCGAGTACTCTGTCACTATCCTCCCTGAAATAGCTTAATACAGCAAAGTCATCTGATTCATTTCTATATATCTCTGGGTTTCATGCAATAAAAACACAGGAAAATTTAGCAAAGTCAGGACATAAATCAGGTGTACTCTAAATATCAGAGATGAACATGCCTAGCAGCTCCCAAGTGCTAATAAATATGTAGATTCGCTGACATAAAACAGGTCACACACTAGGCATCTGCACCATTCCACACACCTTGCATCAATGCTGATGAGTCACTCTCAATTTTTGACCCAAATCTACAGAAACTCCACTTCAAGAACCACACTCACACTTGACAAAGGTTTCTTTTCCCTGTTCTTTCTGTGCCACACAGTCAGTGGTGTGGGACGCCTGGCCAACGTGCAACATCCCAGTGCCAAGCCCAGGAGGGCATCGAGGCCCTCAGTGCCACCAGGACACGCAGGCCTGAAGGAACAGAGAGCACGGGGAGCCGGACACTTCAGGGCTCTGTGAGCAGAGTAGCAGTGGTGCTGTGCTTCCTCCCCTCCTCAGCCAGCGAGGACCATCAACATGTAAAGCACATCTTTACGCACATTTCGATTTGACACACAGCTCTAAGCTGTCTGGGTCTCAGCTACTTCCCTGACCAATCACTCCTCAAAAAAAGGGAATCCTATTTCTAGACCAGCTTCTTAGGAACCGTACACTTCCACTGCTTAGAATGGAGCTCTCTCAGCATCCTGTTACAGTGCTGAATCACAATTTTCAGACCCTTTTTGTTTACTACATTTAAATGAGGTTGAATAGGGCTTCCTAGAGAGCTGAGCAAACCACTTCAAGCCATATAAGGGGTAAACAAGCTGGTTTTGTTAAATTCTCCAGAGTGCCCACTGGGTCTGTCTGGAGCAGATAAAAAAACCCGCGTCTCCTTTCAGACACAGTCAGTAATACTTTTAAATCCCTAAGCATACAGCCCAAGAATGGGTGATCCGGGAAGTCTAGAGAGATCATTTGTGAAAATGTGTATTCAACAGAAGTATCAGAAGCAGCTTTTATAGCTTCAGGACACAGAAGAACTACTATTCCCCCCTGACACACACACATACTCCCCTCGTACCAATTCAAAACACCAACCACAGCTGCCAAGCCAAAGGAGCACTTCTTTAGATGGAGCAGTTGCTGCCATGTACTGGGCTTAGTAACACACACTCGATTTCAGCAGGGTCTCAAAGAAGCAGGGGGAATTAAAGCATGTAGCACTTGCGCCAAAACCTTTTCCACCCTTCTGAAAATTTCCCACAGGGTGGGTACACACAAACACACACTGAAAGCATTGTGAGTTGCCTCTACCAGAAAAGGGTTCAAAACTATAAGTGATGCCTCTAGAAAAAAAAAGGATCAATCTAACTGTAACAAACGGCACTGACAAAGATAACTGGTCCTTTTCTTCAGCTCCTTGCAAGTACTTTATTTTTCTGATTCGGCATACAAAGAGGGAGAAGAGGTGGCACCTGACACCAGCTTATTACAGGAGGCATACATAGTAATGCACATGCCTACCTGCAAAGCTGAGTGCCTATGTGCACAGGAGCAGAGCTGGCTGGCATACCAAATGTGTTCAAAGGATGTGCATTTAACAGGACATCTTATGAAACAGCCTGGTCCTCCTCTGCTCACAAGAGATCCCACACCACAGCCCTGCAGCACGCCTGACACGAGATGTACAGACGGCCTTGAAAGCCACCACGCCCCTCTGAAGGCAGTCAAATGCATTTGCTCTTTTCTCCTTTCTCATCACATTCCCAAATGGAATGACCATGTCTGTACTGCAGTCATCTGTTTTCTTCCAGAAGATGCTGGCAACTCTTGCCCTGTTTCTCTGATTGCCAGGTGCAGGCTTTCCCTAACAGCATGCCTCATGTCCCCAGTGGGATGAGACAGCCCCATTATTTTCACAGTCTGTCTAACATTTGGCACTAATTTAAAAAGCAAGTCCTTCACTCCAGTTGTGAATTAAATTGCAATACTGACACAGCATAAAGACAGATCAGAGATGGGATACAGAGGAATAAGGTTACCAGTGAGGAACTTCATCTGTTTGCTACCATACAAGCCCTTAAGCCCTTCTCCTAACCTGCTCCATTAGCCCCCTCCAGCTCCCAAGGCCAAGAAGGCAGATGGACGAGGGAAGTCTGCACACCCTGCATAAATTCCAGCTGTTCCCTGCAGCTCTTCTGCCAGTCTCATCCAGAGGACCAGCAAGGACTGGAGACAGACCAGATTCTCAGGCCGGTGGGATTTCATCACACAGCATGACTGCGCTGGTTAGGCCCCAAATCCTGCTCATCCAGCAACCAGAGGCTCAGAGCGTGGACTGAGAAGTCCCCTCAAAGCTTGCCACAATGCCACACTTTGTTCCGTTCTAGGTGTATTTGTTGCCTGTGCCTCATCTGCCCCATTACAGACTGAAAAAGGAAAGAAACCCGAACAAACCACCAACACGAAATAAACAAGATAAAAAAACCACCACAGTGGTCTGCCATGGTCAATGTGACATTACCCAGCTATGGAACAGACTACAGCACTGACATTTAAGACTCTGCTCTGGTTGCCTATGACCACTGGAAACAGCATCATCTCCAGCTGCAGGGGTAATCTATCAATTCAACAAACACCCACAAACCCTTGTGAGGGTGCCAAGTTAAAACTTAACTGTGCTGATGGGCAGCTTCTCAAAGACAACGCCTTTTTACTTCAACCTTTTTGGTTATCCTTACTGTCCATGTTCCTCCCAGTCTCAAGGTACCAAATACACACAAAACCATCCCAAACCCAACTGCAGCAAAGCACAGACAGGAGAGCCCCCACTGCTACTAAATGGCCTCTTTTCACAGAGTGGGTAAGGCTGGAAGGAACCCCTGGAGGTCATCTGGTCCAACCTCCCTGTCCAAGGTTTATCCTAGAGCACGTGGCACAGGATTGTGTCCACAGGGCTTTTGAATCTCTCCAGAGAAGGAGCCTCCACGACATCTCTGGGCAACCTGTGCCAGTGTGTGGTCACCCTCGGAGTAAAGAAGTTCCTCCTCATATTCAGGTGGAATTTGATGTGTTTCAATTTTTAAGTTTTAAGTGAGTCAGGGATGCTGAGGCCTCTTTCACAAGACACGGCCAAGCTTATTTAGGCTGTCGAACACCAGCAGAAGCAGCAGCTGCTGCCTGTCAGCAATTATTGCTTTGGAAAGGGAGGCAGCTGCTCTGGGTACTGCCTCGCAACAATATCTGTAAGAGCTTGAGCACACCTCAACTTGGAAGAGGCTTCCTGCTGAGCAGAAGCCACAGGACAGGCTGAGGTAGATGCACAGGCGCACATCGCTGCTCGCTGTGCCCAACATCCCAGGCTATGACTCTTTTGACAGCAATAAAGTTTACTCAGCTTTTCCTCCCTACCAAGCATTTCAATAATACAATCTACAGACTTCTATCATTTTTTCACAGGCAGCACACGACTGTAATCTAGCAAATTGCTTCCCTGCCACGCTCAGATTTAATGTAGAACAGACATCTTGTAATTTCAAAGTGATGGGCCTTTGCTGAGCCTGGTACTTCATCTCATCAGCTACTACATCATAAGTAGTATTTTCTGCACAGCACCTCTTTTGTAGTGGTTTATGCGTATGCTTTTAAGTTTGGCATGAATCATGACAGCTTTATATTTAGATATATTCACATATATTTATATTTACTTATATATTTGTAGATTTATTTTAAAGAGATGTTTATATTCATATACATAATGACTAAACTCACTCCAAACACAAATTTTGGGCATATGAAAGAGAGTTACTCTCATAGTATTTTGATGAAAAGCAGCTCAGACAATGTTTGGCAAGCAGCTAGGTTTTGAGCAATTCTCTGAACTTTTTAGCTCTCCATAAAAATTTGCTTTTAAAATGTCTGCTATCCTTTTCAGAGGAACTAGGTACTGTATTTCTTTCTTCCACATGAAAAAGGATGCTCAACTCTGAAGGCAATGAACATTCATTTTGGCATTTAGGCTGCAGCAGTCAATGATTATGATTTTTAGATTTACCTTAAGCCTTAAATTCACTCTGAAGTGTGAAGCTGACTGGCCAGGTGTCTAAGATTTCTTTACAGGTGACCATTTTCTCCTAAATGGTTTAGTCAATGGACCTCCTTTCCAGTTAAAGGGAACACGAGGAGTTTTCATGGCCCAGCTAGTGGTTGTGGGTTTAGATTGTCAGCAGTGGGGTCATTTGGTGGGGACAGCAGAGGGGGATTGAACAGTAAGAAACTTATTCCTCTGTCCCCTGAGAAGGTGAGATAAAAAAAACTTGCTTTAAATTGAGCTGTGTAAAGCAACCACATTCTCCTGGTTTCGTCTGGTTCTACAGAATTGTAGGTTCTCAACTCTCCAGCCTCACTCAAAGGACATACTTTGAGTAACTCCTGAAGACAAATGAGTTACAGGTGAAGTAATTGTGCTGAAATACCTGGCTCAAGTGGCATTCCTTCCGTTGTGACGATACACAGCAGATCTGCCACCTCACCCTGGTAAATCGTCGGGCTGTCAGAATGCACCGAGACGTTGAACACAGGACCTGGAAAAGAGTAACCACAATTATTCCTGACAGGCTTTACGTCAGCATCCAACACCTTTCTTGCACATTTTTGAATATTCTCTCCTGGTTTGTGGAGACAGAGCTCTGAAGAAGGGATAAGCAACCATTTAAGTTTTCTGTAAAACAGTTTTTAATTTTTTGCCATTGAATCCTGTACTAAGACAAAGTGCCCAGACCATCAGACCTGTCACCCAACACAGAGGCTGCTGCCCAAGACTGCCTTCTACTCTCCAGCACAAAAGGAGCTGGTCTTCCACTGGTGACTCCTTTAAGAGTATGAGAGTTCAGGTCTTCAGGCTAATCCAGAATGGGTCTTTTTGTTGAGGATGTCAACAGGAATTCCAGTTACAGCAAGACAGTATCTTAACAATACCAATGGTTCTACAGTGGAACTGGAACAGACAACACAAGTGGTGCATCTGATAATACTTTTCTGCGGATTTTCCTTCAGGCTCTGCCAGAGATAGCATCTTCTGTAGATGTCTCAAAGCCCAAGGGTACAGTAACTCCTTCAGTTGCAAGGTGGTGATGATATCAGTGAAAACCACTAGGCTGTTTTGAAATACTCAGATACCATTAGGCTGTTTTGAAATACTCAGATACCACGACAACACTGTGACCTTTTGGCTTCTGACATACGTAAGTTAAAAAACCGAAACTTACCCAAGTTTTGACAACAGCTGCATCTCTAGTGCAAAAGCAACGAAATCACAGCTCCTCAGATATGCCAGCATTGTTAATACTCTCTATTACACAGGGCAGAAACTGAAGAATGTACCAAAATACCTCAGTGACTTCTCTACTAAACAAGGTGAAGGAGATGAGTAGAAGGAAAGCTGATTCCAACGGAGACCTCCAGGATGACTTTGGGGGAAAGAGCCAGGGAACCCAAGAAGAAACTTAGGACTCAGATAAAGAAGTAACCCCTTTTACACTCCCTAGACTCCCACTATTAACTGGCTCACCTACTTCTGGCACAGCAGCAGCAGCAACAAGCAGAGAAGGGTGGCTTGGGAGGAAGAAAAGCTATTTATTTGATCTCCTCCACTCTTACCTGCTACTCTTTTAGTACAAGAACCATACATTTCAAACCCACTGAAGATCAGTGGCAAACAATGCTTTTAATGAAGAACACTTCAGGAAATCATCCAAAACAAGCCACTTGTGCCTTGCCCTCTCAACAGGTTTCTGTGGAAAGCTACACTGATAGCTCACTGCATGGCACACACTTACCACATCATTTCCAAACTGAAGTTCTGGAAAGAAACGCAGAACAATCACGAAGCTAGAGCTATAATTTCTGGTGCAACTTCTCTAGACTACAAGGGCCTGGCTTTTTTCGGTCAACAAACAATACACAGCATGCTAAGAAATTAATTCCAACTACAATGCAATAATTACTTCTCCAGCTTTCAAAATTCCCCCCCACAGTTTCCGCTGGGCACAGTGTGCTGCTCTTTGTTATACCACAAGTTTTCTTACAGCCCTCTCCTCCGCCCCAGAAACAGCTGTACTTTTGTACACAAGGGCAGTAAGCAGACATACAATCTGAGAGTTTGACACCCATTTTGACACTAGAAGATCTCTCTTAAAATTAACACTGCAAATCACCCCTGCCAAGCAAGGATAAAAGGGTGGTAAAGATGCAATAGACATGGATTACCAACCAAGACTCCTACATGTTTATGCTAGAACACATTTAAGGAAATATGAGATCCAGAATACCGAGATCAGCTGCTCAGGCAGTGACTTCACAAGCAGGCTGCAGCCCTAACTTAAGCTCAGCAGGATAGGATCCTTCTCTGAGGAAATGAACAGAGATTAATCTGATTGCTTTCTCAGCATCTATCTAAACTGGTTTTGTGTGAATTCAATTTGTTGTCTGATATTCACACACACACACAAGCCAAACTATATTCCCCTTGCAGCCTATTTGATTATCTGTCTTCAGATAAAACAAGAAATTTTCCATCCTTTTGTTTGGAGTTGTGCAGACAGAAGTTCAAGGTCCTAGGGGATTAAAGGCAGCATGGACCAGGGCACTTCCAGCCAACCTAAGCAGAAAAGTCTCAAACTGTGTGTGAACTGTCAAAGAAAAGAAACTGTCAAAATCTGCTAGGAACATCCCTGCGTTCCCAGCACATTCCCTCTGCTGCACTGATCAAAGGCAGAACAGTACCATATAGTCCTGACACTGTCCATAGCTCAGAGTCTATCCCAAGCCTACCCTGCAGCAAGTGAGGTGACATCAAGTCAGGAACATGGGACATGCTCTACTCCAGCAAACAGGCTGGATGCTGGGAGGGGTAGAGCAAGAGAGATGAACTGCATGACTCCAACTTTGTTGGGCTAAGGATGGGCTACCCTACCCCTGCCCCAGCAGGTTAAACAAGGAAAGGCAGGGAGTACACAGGATTTTTCAGGCCTCATTTCTAGGCTGAAAGTCCAGGTACCTTCTGCATTGAACAGACACTGCCCTCAAAGCCTGGCACACCAACAAACCACTAACGAGGAGCGGGGTCGGAGCACTCCTGGCCACTGGATGTCACAAGGGTAGAAGCTGAGCTTGGCTGGTCACTCAGCCAGGAAAGGCCATGGATCATGGAAATGCAGCACTCCCAGTGCACTCCTCAGCTGGGTCACCAAGCACATCTCCATGCGGCCTCCCCCGTGAAGAGCCAAAGCTTCCTGGGCAGGAAGGCTCCAAGGCATCAGCTGCGCTAGCATTTCAGGATTGTGCTTCCCCTCGGTAAGGCACAAACAGTTCTTTCCCTTTACTTATTTCCCTAGCAGGTAACATCTCCTGCAAAGCACCAGCTCTACCTCCAGGGAGAACTTACTGTCCTGTACTAGAACTGGTATCAACGAAGATATCAACAAAGAGTCAAGAGATGTGTCAGAGGTTGTGCTCTTCCCTCTCCAGCTGAATGGGGAAAACAACATTTAATTATTTTTTTAACCCCAAGCAACATTAGTTACAGTGAAAGTTTCTCAGTTCAGTCTTGAAAATTGTGTGGCTGCAACTTTCTGGGGTTATATGTCTTCTTTGGGTGTATCTCAGACCTTCTGCCCACATGACCCGTGCCCTGGGCCTCAGGCTGCCCTCCGGCACGAAAGGACAGAATAAAGCACCTTCCGAGATTTATTCCCCCACTTACAAACCCTGAAAAGGCAAGAGGCTGTCTGAGTGCCCTGTTCCCCCACCCAGTGTTCAAGAGGCCCTGAATCTGGACCACACCAAGCAAGGCTCAGTACACAAAACCCAAGTATTTTAAGTTTTTGCCCTCCAAGACAAAACAAACAAAAAAACCCCACACAAAATAAGGCCAAACGTCTCCACACCAAGGTTACAGATACAGGCATGTGGTAAAACAGGCAACTCCCAGCAGACGCTGATGACACCCACTCGGGGTCTCAGCACCGTCACGCTCAAGCACGAGCAGTGCCACAGGAAGGGCTGGGGAGGTGGCGGGGACTCTCCCCTGCGGTGAGATACGAGTTCATGCTACGGTAACACAGAGAAAAACAGAACTCTGCAGATAACAGATGATGTGGCTTTGGCCACCTCGCCACCTGCATTTAACAGTTTGAAATACTGTTATTGGCACCTACTGGTCACTCGGGAGAATAAACAAAACCAGAGCTTAGTTTCAATTGCAGGGCTGACAGATCAAGCGTGACCTGTAAAACTCATCAAGAACAAAGCAAAGTTAAAACACTGAAAAGCTATTAATGAGCTTGAAAGCTGAGAAACAACTGGATTTTAATAACTTCAGATTTGAAGATAAGTGTCATTCCCTCTGATAATTTGGAAGCTGAAGAGCACAGCTTTACAATACAAATCAGCATTCCCAATCCTAAGAGCTAAGCATCATAAATTGCCATATTCTGCTGAGACCTTTTATTTAAAATAAGCCAAAATATCTTTATATTGGCTAAAATATCTTTATATATGGCTAAAAAGCCAATATAAGTTAGGCCTTATGTAAGCTTAGATAAAGCCCCTAAAATAAATTTTCTTCTTTATTGAAGTAATAACAATTTTATATTAAAAACCAGCTGCAGTCAGAATAGCAAGAATTTTCAAAGCACTTTGTGACCCCTGAACACTTGAAAAACACTACACAACTTTAAACAGAAAGTGAAGGAATTGAGGTTAGAAGTTTACTAGTACAGATCCAGAAGTGCTTAAAGAGAAACCAGGTTCCAGCACCAGGACTTGTTCTGAGTACTTTTCTCTAAATGTTCCCTTTTATGTTAGATCTCAATGCTCAAACTGTTGATTTCATGTCACCCAGGAAGGTAACTCCAGGAGCCAGATCCAATAGTGATACAGTTTTCAGCTAAAAAGTGCTATGCTAGTTCTTCTGCATATAAAAATGAAAGGAAAAGGTGTTTGTAAGCTGAACCAAATTTTGTTCATTACTTTGAGCTCAATCAATCAGATTCACACTGAAGGGGCTACAGGGTGGAAAGGAAGAGTTCGAGCTGATCTAGTTAATTTACTCAACTTAAGGGTTTACAAATTGGAGACAAATTCTGAGCCCCGTTTACCTGATGTTACCCCATTCTCCCTGCTTTCCTTCCCTGCTCAGTAATCCAAACACTTTAAATCTGCAAGAAAAACGGGGAAAGGAAAGAGAATAACCAAGAGCCAGTTAAAACCCAGTTCTGCAACAAAGAGGTCCTAATTATCTAGGGTCCTAGGTGATGTTTTGTCTTCTTTGATTATCATTGTACCCTGTACTTCTCTGCAGAAATAAGGTACAGTCTCCCCACTGACATGAGCTACCTTTATTTCCCAGCCAAGCAGAGAAGAGAAAGGTCCAGTGATCCAATGACAACAGAGACCCAGGGCAGACTGTTCCCTGCAAGAAGCCTGTGCCCAGTCCATTACTGACCAGGGGGGCTGGAATTCCTGCATGCAGCTTCCCTGCTTGCAATCAGACAGCACCACAGACCACAACGAGGAAAACAACTGATGCAACCCACGAGTTCTGCATCGTCCAAAATATTATTCATCTCTGCCCTGGCACCAAATCATTCACTCTTCAACTGAGAATGGCATGACCTGCTTGTCTCTGGGTAATAAGTTTCTTCACCTTCACTTTTCCAGACCCCTGCCCTTTCCCTGCTTCTTCGTGAGGCTGTTCCCTAACAAGCTTTACCCCAAGCCTCATAATAGCTGTTACTGGAAGAAGCCCTCAGTAGTTAAGTCTGTGGTTTCTTCTTCCAGCTACAAATTAATGCACACAGGCACAAAGGCACACAATGACAAAGCACGTTCCTGCCCATTAACAGTGGCTGGAAAATACCAGTCTTTCTTGCCAAAGACTTTCTGCTGCATTGCCTTTCATTCATTTCCGTGATTAAGCTTTCTTTCCTTTAAGAATCTTTCTATTCGCCTTTCTTGAAATTGAGTATCTCTCAGGGTCATTGCAGGGCATCATTTCATTTTAATTGCAAGTTCAACATCAATACTCAGCTCATATTTCAGCAGCTCTTGGTTTATCTCAGCTTCCTCCAAAGTGAATGATAATACATTGCTGTGCAATGAGCTCACATGCAGATGTAATCCAGAGTTGAAGATTTCATTGAGATTATTTCCCTTACAAGTTCTCTTTTTATTTTTGCCTCTCCAGAACTTTCTACCCTCTGCTAAATGGCACAGAGCAGAGACAGCTCAGAACACAGCCAAGCTCCAAATGGGCCTCTCTCATAACACACTTCTGAACATGAGATTAAAAGCTTCCTTCTCCCTGCTTCCTTCGAGGGAAAGGAAAGTAAGTCACTTCTGTGGAAATCCCCGTGAGTGTGTAGCGGGCAAAGACATTCTAAACACTAACCTGGGTTGCCCAGTTAATGGTAAAAGGGTTTGAAAATTCAAGGACAAATGCCAAAGCAGAGTTCATGAAGTTTTCAGAGTTCACTGTCTTCCTACAGTGGCTTGAGAAGAACAGTAAGGGACAGGAGACAGGTGTGTTCCAGGCTGAAAGAAAGGCTGTGTACACACACATCAGCCAATAGCTCGGGAGGAGAGAGGATGCACTGGAGTAGAAAGAGTGCAATGAAATTAAGAGAACATTTCAAGACAGGCACTGGCAGCTGCTCTTGTTCCTCACATCACTGGGCAACCTTTTAAAAAAGACATGGCAGAACCTCTCTGTCCTACATTGGGAAAACAAAAAACAAACTAACAAAAAACCCAACAAAAAACCAAAACTAAACAAAAAAAAAAGCACTGAAGAATATTAAATTCTTCATAGGGGACAGCTTCTCCTGTCCCCCAGATAAGCTTATTTTGCTTACAGCAGCTGGACATACAAAAGGCATTCGTTTTACAAAACTGGTCTAGAGATCCATGTTATCCATGAGGTCATACCAGAGGATTCACAAGATCCTCTCTGGTCTTAAAATATATCCAGCAGAGAACAATCTGCCATTGATAGAATATTTGAAAACTAATGACCTAGTAGGCTCCTCCTCACCACACTCCCCCACCCTCGCTTCCAGTTCATGTGGTCCAGTGGACAAAATCCACGTTTCCTTTTTTTTAGTTCGGGGTGTTTCAAACAAATGCTTTCACATTAACATTTCAGATCATTAACCAAATGGAATAAATACGTCCCTCTGCAACAGCAAGTGGAGAAAGAAGAGAGGAGATCTCTGCTTGCAGCCAGCAAGTTCTGCCTTGAATGGAAAGAATCTGAGCAAGACCTTTTCCACAGATGTTCATGGAAAAACATTTCAGAGCACTGCCACATTTCAAGCCTATTGTGGCAGGAAACACTGAAGTTTCACGTGTGCAGTCCCCAGCTCATACTTGAAAAGCTCACAGGCCCCTGCCATTCAGAGAGATCACGTTGCACAATGTGTATGCACGCTAAAAACCCCTCTTTGAAACATCACTCAACTCGGAGAGATCTGGGAGAAAGTCAAACTGGAGAGAAGGATTTCCAACCCCAGCAAGCCTCACCATCCCCCATCAAAGGGGAATCAATAAAAACAACTGAGAAAGAAATTCCTCCTAGGACTAAAAGCTTCATGTAAAACCCTTTAAGGGCTTCCTTTTGCTGAAAATGCTGCTTCTGTATTGATCCCTGCCCCACTCCACCAGCCATGATGCACGCTGAAAATGCTGTCCAAGCCTGAGACTTCAAAGTACAGAGGAGACTGGAATACATCCTATTTTTCAAAATTACGCTGTTGTATTATATTCCCTCCAGCAGTTATAGATAAGTTGTCTTTCTGTTACACTTTGAGAAATCACTGCAATTGACTCCTTAACAGTTTTCTCGCCAGGGACAAACACTCATAAGATACCCCATCCTCCCTATAAATCAGGATTTAGCACTCTGGTGCTCCCCAACTTTTTTTTTCCAGTTGCCTGGAAAGCTGCGTGCCCCTCTTTTTTTCCTGCACCTTTCCTGTTAGTATCTTCCCTCCCAACACTGGGGAAATTCTCCCTAGAAACAACTAGCTCCCTCAGCAGTTCTGCCCTTTCACCATGGCCATTAGGGAAATTCTGCCACCAACTTATTTTTTCTGAAGAACAAGTCTGACAGCTGCTTGTGCCACAGGATGCAAGAGAAGGGTGTGATATCTGAGCTGTGCTTTCATAGCTGCTCCACAAGTTTGCCATTTACCTCTGGCTCCCTGACTCAGTTTGCATCAACGACGGGAGGCTTCAGCAAACAAAACCAAAGTAACACACCCACAAAACATCTTCTGTCTCGTATACTTAATTCCAGATGATTTCCCAAAAAGTAATTCCTCAGTGTTTCCATTCTAACTGTACTCATCACATGTTCTCATCATGCCCAGAGGTGAATATCCAGCAGGGATATCTGAGTAACAACTGAAGGACAAAAAGTTCATCCATCAATTAAAGAAAACTGCAGGTATTTCAAGACAGATTTTGCTACATGCCAAGATTATTTTGGGAAATAGCACTCCAGCAAATTGTGCCTGGGATCTCATGTCTTTCTTCATTCTTCTATAAAGAATGAAAGGCTGACAGGGCTTCAGGACCATCCCTCCCCCTGCTCCAGCCCTGCCACTGGAATTCACACATTCCCAGGGCACTTCTGCGTGCTGCCTTCCCTTCTTCACTCCACACTCCAGAAACTCTATCTGGGTGAAGGGGCTGGGAGGAGAGGCTGACAGCAAAAAGAAGTCAAGACTACAACACGCACACTTCCCTCCCTCGCATTGCTCGCAGGTTTCCCCCTGAACCCTGGGTATCAATAGCATCCCGCCAAACTTTCTGGAGGGGAGTTCAAAGTGACACAAGACAAGCAGTGCTGGGAGAGGCACCAACCATGACTTTTATGCAGGAAAGCCTCCACATAAGAGCTTGGAGGGGAAGGGTGGGGTTTTGGGGCAGATTTCATTCTTGCTGGTTTCTTTTATCACCCCCTTTGCAAATGCTACTCTCCCACTGTGTCTGACCCAGATATGAAGAGTAAGAAGGCCAAAACTGTAACCCACTAAACCATCTTGAGAAATTACCCAAAACTGAAAGAAGCTGAGCCAATGTCCTCTGGCTGGCCAGCTTAGATGAAAGCTACATCTTCATTAGGGTTTGTATCAGGATGCTACATCTCAAAGCTTCCTACAAAGTGATGTCCCCATTGCCAGGCAGTCCCCCTATGCTCAGCCCTTGTCCTTTTCCCAGCGTGCCTCGTATAAGCAAGTCCAGTTTTTAGGAACCACATCGTCTAGAACAATTACCTTAGCTGTGGATGCAACCAGAGGTCAGGCTGCTCTTGCCTAGACACAGACACATCTCCTAAATATGCTACAACTGGCTATTACCAGTGGAATATGAGCATGAAAAAACCTGCTCAAAACCCCACCAGCTTGATTTATCAAACCATGAGAGGAGCCCTTCACTCATACATGCACCAGTGTTATGAAAGCAGCTCCCTTGCACTTCCCAGCAATATAACATGACATGAAATCAGGGTTAACATGAATCTCTGATGATCCAAATCAATGCTGTCCATCTCTCCCTCCCCCCAACATTATATCAGGACAGGCACGTTTCTATAGAAAAATCTCAACAGGCAGGCTTTGTTACAGCTGAAGGTAAGGGTTTCAGCAAGCAATTGAGGAACAGGATGTCCTTCTGCGTACTGAAATGCATCCCAATTTGTGGAGCTTTGTAGTTCAGCCGCGAGGGACCCCTAAGGTCTCACAGTGGCAGGACAGGCTTACTGAGATGGCTGAAACATTACCCTGACCTGGCCATTTTCTGCAATTGCATCAACGGCGAGGTGTGCTCAGGGAATTAAATGCTACGCTATTAGAGTCTGTTTTGGAACAGAAATCCAGTTTATATTAATGTTCTTCCAGAGCAGCACTACTAACAATCTAGTGATACAGCTGGCAAACGCAGCAGCAGCTGCTCCATACTGAGAACCAGCTCTGAGCCTGCAGGACCATAAAAGCTGCATTAGTAGAGAAAAACCCAGGGGTTATGATTACAGCCAATTCATTAAACATCTTTCTGTAAACAATCAATAGCACAAAGGACACAAGTACCACCAAAGGAGACAAGCATAGCTCTCAGCCATCATACCATTTGTTCCAAAGAGTAGGTATTTCTGAGACACAGGGAAATCAATGGGAAAGCGCCACAGAATTCTCTCCCTTTCCGGCCCAGACACACAGCTGCCGGGTTCTGTACCAACCTGATGTCTGGAAGTCTATCTGGATAGGGTTGGACAAGCCATTCACCGCTTCACGCCACATGCCGCCACCACCCGGAGACCAGGCGGTCACCACGCAGCGGTAGAGCCCAGCATCAGAGATCTGGGTCTGGTACATCCTGTAGCGGAACTCGTTCTCCTGGACCTTCTCCAGGACCACCCCATCCACGCGGGTCTGGTCCGTCCAGTCCTCCAGCCGCACTACCGAATCCTGGTTCAGGGAGATAATGCGCGTGGTTCCGTTGGGATTCGACTGATCCGTGAAGGGCTTCTCAGCCGTGATGAGGACGGAGTAGCGCGGCGTCTTGATGTTTTTGGAGGACACCTTGCACGTCATCTCAAAGGTGTGGCCTGCTACAAAGAATGGCTTCAATTTCACCGCCTCCACTGTAAGCGTGTAATCTGAAGAGGGAAGGAAATAAGCAGCAAGAGAGGGTTAACAAATAGCTACAGGTATCTCTGCAGCACCTTTCAACCTAGAAGATTACAGGCAGGCAGAGTTCCTTCTCTGGAGGAACAAATCCCAGCACATTTATCTGAATACATGGACAGCATAGAATGCTACTCAACAGCACACGCACAAGTACACAACAGTTTGGGTCAAGATGCACAAATCCAAACAAACACCAAATACTGAGCAGAATAACAGAACACACAGGTTGTAACAAGGCAGGATCCCCAAGATTGTTTTATTCAGGAGAAAAGATATCAGACAAGATTCAGAGTCCCAGCTTTATACTGGATCTGGAAGAGCACCCTCAGTGACGGGGTACTAAGGGCACTGCTGAAATACTCACGACCAATGACAAGAGCTGCCACTCGCTGAATTGGCAGCACTTAGTGTAGCACCTTTTATTTCCCTTGGAAACCCACCCTAACAGTAATCCAGATGCATTTGGCTGCAAACAAATGACAAACATTGGTGGTAACACAAGTCTCCACTCCCCATATACACACACCTGTGCTGAAGGATTTTCACACACCTCTGCCTCCAGGTCAGCCTTTCGTCCCCTTGCTTCTCATACATTTACTTGCATGCAAGCCTACCAGAAGCCCTCACATTTCCCAACAGCCCGTTTGACATCAAGAATTCCAGCAACACTTCCTGCTTAGTTTCCTTCCATTTGTTCTCCATTCTCTACTGGCTCCTCAATCCCAAGAATCCCTTAATTACAGGGTTTGGGAAAATTATACATCTCAGAGCACAGCGCCAAGACACACAAAATACAAGCTCACAGTGAGAAACTGAGAAAATAAGGAGTGACTGAAATCAGAATCAGAAAAAAGGAAAGGGAGTTGCTAGTTTCCTGGCATTGTGATGAAAAGACACCCTGTACATCAAGGTTCTTCCTAAGGAAGGGAGGGCTGGGGCAGAATACATAAAAGTAACAGTACTGCAAAAATACAGCCAGTCCAGCTCTCTGGACTTATTTTGCTGCACCATATTCTCCCTTCCCTCCTTTATTAAAAAAAAAAAGGAGCGTAGACCGGTTAAAAAATTACACAGAACCTCTTTTATGGAAGATGAAACTTCTCAGGAAAAGGGAAATAAGCAGTGCTGAGACCGAAACACATTTCCCAAAACTGAACTTAAATGCAGTAATATTTATGTCCTCCCCACAAGAGCAACAAGATACTTGTCAAGATTACATTTTGCAGTGTTTTGCCTTCAAGCAGCAGTTTTCACAATGAGTAAACACAGCCCACAAGATGAGAAACCCGGTATGACAACTTTAAATCAGTACTGTATAGAGCAGATCACAGTACAAAGCTATATAAAGGAACAGCAGGAGCAGTGAAGGCTGAGATGCTTCTAGTGGTCTAGCTGAGCACAGAATTACTTGATACTCCACACCAAACCCCCCTCACACTTCCACCCACCAAGTAAGTGACAATACAAGAGTTGCACATTTAGGCACTCAGGCTACAGTCGCAATTGAAGTTGTATAGAGTCATTCTCCTCTCCCTTGTGAAAACACTCATCAGATACCAGATTCCAGACTTCAAATCCATTTTTTCCTCATTCTGTGTCTATGAGACTCTGATATTTCCCTCTTCATAAGGCTGCAGTATTTAGGAGGCCAGCACAGATCAGCTTTTCACATATTTTACGAATATAGTAGGCAATTATATTTTGTCCCAAAAGCAGAAGCACAAACAGCTAGTTATACTCTTCTGGCACATATTGTTGCTTTCTAGGCCATATAAGGAGGCTCTGGGCAAAAATCCCTCTTTATTTAAATGTTCTTTACATTGTTGATCTTCACATCAGAGCACTGGGTCCTAGACAGCAGAAAATGGAAACTTCACACTTGGTCTCTGGTATATGTGCTTAAGACTAAATACTCTCACATACTCAGAGCAGTTCAGCTACAACTGAGATACCTCTCCCTACTACCTGGGCTTCAAACACCTTAACTTCTACTACTCCCTCAGCCACAGGTTAGGCAGCAGCACAAAGGGCAGTGCCTTGTCCTCAGCAAGTTGTTCCTAGACATCCTTTCTAGGTTTTCTATTGCAAATGCTTTTGCCAAGTATTTCTGCTAAAGGAGAAATGAGTGGAGGTAGCATGGGACAACAGCAGAAATACCATTGGTAGAGTTTGTGGAAGAGAACAACTGAGGCCCAGAGATGCAGCTGGAGAACAGTGGTAGAGTTCAAAACGGTTACAAACTAGGATGCTGAATAGAGAACATGGAGATATGCTCTTATGAAAGTCCTTTCAAAGCATTCTTCTACCTTTAAAAACCCCTGAGATCCTTAGTTTGGATGAACACACGAGCCAAGGGCACCTGCTCTTCTATTAGACCGTAAGAAATCCAGAAGAGAATAGGGAAGGGGACACACAACCCACCGCATACAGGTGCTGAATGTTTCTTATTGCAACAGAGTCAAGAAAAGATCAAAGGAATGTTTCTGTATGTGCCATGATATTAGAGACCTGCATATGTAGCAAAGTAGAACAACAAAAAAGACCCCATAACCTATCAACTAGAAAAACCTGGGTCACCAGTCTTAACATTCTGGTTCTGTGCCAATATTCTCCTTCAGTAGCAGCAGATAAAATGTAATTAGCATTCCTTCACCCCCACCTAGAAAAGCCTGTAGCTGTCTCTGTGTGTAAGAGTGCACATTATGAGAAAGAGGGCAACCCAAAGATGTGGCACTTACCTTAGAAATAACAGTAATCTGCACGGAAAATTAAGAGGGAAAGGAAAGTTTCTTCATGTTTCCTATGCTAGCAGAAATTACTCATCAGATCTTGCAGCATAAAATGAGCCAGAAAGGTCAAATGAAAAGTTTTCTTCCAAGAACTGCAGCCTAAGGTCTCATTTGTAATCTTCTGGGAATTGCCAAGGAAGCAATGTCTGTCTTGACCGCTACTCCGCAAACTTGCCTCTCTGCATACATGCCTGCAGTCCCATGTGGAGTCTCATCTCCTTCTTGTAAAGCTCCATGAATTAAAAGCACAATAAAACACACCCTGGCTGGTCACCTACAGGAGTCTGCAATCTGCAGCTTGTGCTGGAAAGTGGTAGGGGAAGAGCTCCTAAGTAAACCAGACCCAAAGCTTGGGCACTGTTCCATGACAGACAGCTAGCAACAGAAGAAATCCTAGCTAAATGATGCAAATAAAATTTGAGTAAACTGTACTTTGGAGCCCTGCAGTGCAAGCTTCTGCCTTCCATCACTGGCCAGTCCAAGTGGTAAAGCCACACTGTAATTCTCCTGTTGCTCTCTACCACAAAGTGTGTGCTCAGCCTCAACAGCACTTCCTGGGTAGTGACCAAAACCAGTTTTCACCTAATCCAAGCCAGGCAAACTTCTAGAGAAGCCCAACAGCTACAAGGGCAAGGAGACTTTAGAAAACAGCAAACACCTTCCCTGCACTCACTGCTCTGACTCCAGCTGGAAAAGCAGCACGATGGCCAGGGCTGACAGCAACCTCGGAGCCTCACGGCGCCACTTGAGGCTGCTGACAAGGATCTCAGTGCTCACAAAGGCTCCTTCATCCCCCAGCGCACTCATGAGGCTGCGAGTACAGGGAGTGCAGCAGGCATCAGGGCAGTGACAGCGCTGCCGTGGCAGGAGGAGGTGTCTGTACAACACCCCGAGGTACAGCTGCGGCCCCAGCAGCTCTGGAAGCACAACAGGCACACCAAAGCCTGCACCACAGCCTGACACGCGAACACACGCCTGACTTCAGGCACTCTCTTATCCCTACCCCCAAACTGGCACAAACACCCAGCAGCTTAGTGCCACGGGGATTTCTTTGCCTGGGAGGAACTGTGTGTCTGTACTACACCGTGTCTATGATACGTCAGCAATGATAAAGAGAAGTGGGTGGCAGAAATATTATCTGTTCTCTATTTGCAGGACTGTCTGAAAGATTAAGACACCCTTGCTCCCAATTAAATGTGATGGGAGGGCCTGGGCAAACATTTAGGACAAGTAACATTATGTTAAATATGATTATTTTGTAAATTAAAGACAGAAGTATTAACAAAACCCCAAATAATAGTACCTTGGGGATTTGGAATTTCAATTAAAAGATAATGTTCTCTTCTGCAAAGTACTCCATGCAGATCCAAAGTTGACAACACTGCTTTAGGAAAAAAGCATTGATTCCACATTCCACTGCAAACAGTGTCTGTGTTCTAAACGTAACTCATATTCAAATACATAAATAAAATTATCTTCTAGAATAGCAAACTTTTTTCTGGGTTGAAAATGATTTACAGAGCCAGTCCAAAAAGGTTTTTCCCCCCCGCTTCCTTTATCCCTTTTCACTAACTGGAATTTGTACTGGAAGCAAAACGTAATAAAACTGATGTTTTTAATTTCTGAGATGAGACAGAGATGGCTTCTTTGTCACCTTGGCAGGGGAGAAAGTAGAAGGGGGGAAGAAACATATCAGGCAGACTATGTCAAAAACAATGGTGATCTATGATAGCAATTGGCTGCATTTGCAAAGCTGAGTAAGCAGAAAGATGTGTATTATTGGTCCCCACAGAATAAAATAGAAAAAAGAGACAATAAAACCCCAAGTTAAAATGTGCAAACACGCAACTTATTATAATGCACAAAAAAGGGGTCTTGACATCTTCACATGATGTTTACATTTTGAATAAAGGCTCTGAACATCCCTCTTTGCTGAGAGACCCACAGACACAATATAAACCCATTTCTCCTTTCTCAAGAACTCAGAACAGTCGTTTTCAAAGTGAGATTTCTCCAAAGTCCTCCCACCAAACCACTGCTCTAAAGTCAACAAAGAAGAGGCCAGCAATGAAATAGATGGAAGAAAAGTCTCTGTATAGGCATAAGCTATCCAAGGAAGAGGCAATTTTCTGTTCTCTCCTTAGGCAAACACGTGGGAGCCTGGCTGCTGGCTTTTATAAGCACTGGGAGCAGTTAGGGACTCAAATCACCAGAGATACTTGTCAAAACAACAGAGAGCACAGGCAGCAGCAGATTAACTCCTTCATAGTTGCTGGCTACAGCACTGGGCTCCCAGCCGAGTGTGGAGCTCACAGGAATAGGATATGGCAGGGGATAGGGCACACAGAGAGGCATCTGGGGCTGCACTGCTGAAGGGGGAGTTGAGGGGTGGAAGAAAAGGGGAAATCAAACCTATATTTCACCCTCCCCACGTCATATACATACAACATTCTTTTCAGGAGGAGGAGGTTTTTGTAGGAGAGCTCGTTTTCACGTAATAAATCCCCCAACCGCAAGTTTTGCCAACAGAATGTACTTTTCAGCATGGGGACTACAACATTTACATTTGTGCTGCAAAATTAGCAGAGTTTCTGGAACAAAACCAGAAACAAGGGAATGTTCACACCTGTCACGGTTTGTTTTCCCTCAGAAATGTCAACACAGGCTGAGACTTTTCAACTCCAGCTGGTCTCTGTAGCTGCTCCGAAGGCGACGATCCATTACACTCGCATGCACATACACACAACTCCGTGTTGTGGCATAACACTGAACTAATTGTGACCAGCACTCAGCACTAATGAGACTTCTCAGTCCTGCTGGAAAAGCCAGATTCAGGAAGGGAAAAAAAAAAAAAATGACCTTTCCGTGGACCACATGCTTGGTCTGGGGATGTAGGGAGTACTGAGCAAGCAGCCCACCACCTCTCTCCCCACTGAAGCAGAATCACAGCAGAAGATTTCCATTTTGCTGTTTGGGGATTATCCCTACACAATCTGAAAATTATTTCAAATTGCTTGTCTCTGAAATGCAGTTCTCTGTCTGTGGATGCCTAAGCCAGAGTGTTAAACAAATCTATCAAGACAATTGCAGCTTAGCTAAGCACAGATTTTTGCCAAAGATATTACTTCCTAGGTTATCCTAATCTTTCTGATGCTCTCCAACAGACCCTCTTGCATGACTTCATTCTGAGCCCAAACAGTATCACACTGCAGGACATCCAGGAAACACACATCCCATTTTAAACCAGAGTTAAGCAACTCAGGTAACTATTAGGCTTCCAAACAATGCTCCCAAAATCAGTTAATTACTGACTAGAGCTAGTTCACGTCTGCCTAAAACAGGTCAAGATCCAAGCAAACCACTGAATTACTTTGTTCTGCTACCCACTTATTTTTTGATACTCTGGTAGTACTATGCCCACAACTTCCTCAGAACTGCCTTTTAAACACAGGCTTGTACAAGAGAAAAATAAAACCACAACTCTCAAACTGTCAGACAGAGAAGATGAAGTGACATTGCTCTTTTCACCTCGATACAACCCTGTTGTTAGCACCAAGATGCATCCTAAAGAGACTAAAATACTCTGAACCATGAAAGTGGGCAATGACCACAGCAACACTGCTGGATGCCACCCCTGCCACTTGCAGCCCAGCTCCTGGAAGCCTCGGCAGCTTGATGGAATCTCTCCTTTGATGGTACCTCTTCCTTTGCACTTCCACTCCAAACTGTTGCACAAAACTGGTGTTAAGCAGTTATTCCCCTCCACAAATAAGAGGCCTTCACACAAGTTGTTAGTGTTTTTAAACCTTCGTAACACAGAACCCCACTTCCAAAGCCTATTAGCAGGCCTCCTGGCTGACAAGCCTATTCTCAGCCACCCAGGTGTGAAGTTCCTACCTTGTGTAGCCCAGAAAATGTTGACAGACGAAGAAGGCACATCTTTGCTCTTCACCCAGCTGTTGTTGCGGTGCCTACTCCACGCCGAGATGACACAGAAATAATCCCCTCTGTCACTTTCTGAAGTCCACTGGATTCTCAAACTGAAGGTGTCAGCAGACTTTTTAGAGAAGATTATTTCCCCGTTCTGAATGCGCTCCCTGCCCCTGTCCCCGAGTAGCAGAGTCCAGTCTGCATCCATCGAGGCCAGGAGCTCCTCTGTCACCACATCGTCACCGGGCAGGTGCTGCCTGTAGTACCAGGAAACGGTGAAGCGGATGTTTGCTTCGGTGTCCTGGACGTTTGTGATCCTGCAGTTGAGCTCTGTGGGGTCATCCGAAAACTTGGGTGTTTTAGAGGCATTCAGGAACACGTCATAGTCTGGCTCTGCAGGAGAGGAATCACAGAAGAAGCAGGTTAGAAGCTACCAGAAGGGAGAAAATGCCAGAATTTGTTAAAAGATACACTAACTTTTAACATCCAGTTTTAGCACCCGAGCTAGAAGCCAAGTGCCACAAAATGCATTTTTCTTACAAGACCTGGGAACTTGGACTCTGGTTCTCAGACTTGCACCAGCCTGACACAGGTACCCCTAGGCCTGCATTTCCAAACAAGACTTTCCATTTCATAGGTCTAGTTGGAGCGCTTCAGAAAAATCAGGACTAAGATCTTGTTGAGCAAAATAATTCCCTCCTTCAGGCCTGACTCCAAGAACCCACCTGTGGATTCAGTTCCAACCCAGCCAGCCACTTTTTGCACCTGTCAAATGCCTGGGGCAGCCTGCAGCAGGACACTGGTTATCCTCTAGCTTTGGACTGACCAAAGAGATCCTATTTCCCCAGTATCTCTCCAGGGTAAGAGGCCATATCCCATCCTGAAATGCCTTTTTTTCCACACTTAACCATCCCATTGCGTCTCTGCAATAGTTTAAGAAACCAGCTCTTTAAAAAGCAAACACTTCACCCACACAGAGACCCAAACCAGGGGACACGAGACATCACTGGCCACAGGCAGCACCAAGAGCTGGGCACAGTAAATTTCACTAGTCAGCCATTTAAATACTACCTAGGTCAATAAATACCAAGTAGGATAAGAGTTGAAGATTAAAAGATCAGAAAAAGCTTCACAGTCTGAATAGAGAAGTATGTGCTGTACAGCTGTGAGGCTGGAATATCTCAGGCTGGAAAATCAGTGCCTGAATTTCACGGGTTAAGAATGGGGCTGTTGTATTTAAATCTGAAATAGCTGGCTGCCCAAAGCCTAAAAGCGATAAGGGAGCTGCATGACTATTTTCTCTCAGACTACAGAGATAGTAGAGGAAAAAGATTACAGCAAGAACCTCACACCACAAAGGAAATACATATTTATTTACTAGTATTGGAATATTTTTGTCTTGCTGTCTACTATAATTCAGAAAAATGACCAGCTTCCCAACTGCTCGGCCAATACTCATCACACAGCTTTTACAGCCTAACTGTATTCAGCGCTCTGTATTTATTTCCTGCTTTATGTTTTACTTGGCATTTTGCCCTCCTAGCAACAATTAACCGAAGCTATAATTGGGACAGAGAAGGCAATCCAAGGCTAAAACTTAGGCTTAGCTCACCAACGAGCCAAGATAATAAAGCATCTTAATAGAACTGCTGTGGAAACTCTGTGTGCATATGCACTTTTGGACTTGAGATGCAAAGGATAAAAACAATTGTAGCAAACAAGCTGGGCTGCCGCTATGTCAGCCTGCAGAAAAGATCTCTCACCAGTAAGTGTTAGGCATGCAGTGCCCTTGCATCGAGCAAGAACAAGGGCATCAATACACACCAGGCCCCAGAGAATCTGGTAATACTGATGGTGACTTTCTGTGGCATTAAGTAACGCAAAACCATAAAAGCACTGCTTACAAAGTCTGTAGTACCTACTACCAGTGAGCACGTGGAGATTTCTGCACATTTTCAGGGTAAGGCAAAACAAAAAGAAAATGCACGGAATTCTGCTAGAACCAAAGCACAGATTATTAATGATGGCCAAAATCCACTTTCGGTGTAAGCCCGCATGGATCTCACCGCTACACTGCTCTTCCTTTCTCATTCACAAAAGACTAGTTTACTCCAGGGCCTCATGATGTATTGCTCACACTCTACAATTCTATTATCATTCCCCCTTTGCCTCCCCTTCCCCCCAAAAAGAAGGCATTCAAGACCAACTAGTATTTTCACAGCAACAGAGACTAGGAAACCAGATACGCTTCTCTAGACAGGGGCACAAGAAAGAAAAAGTCACAAGAATCTCAAATTCTTAGAAAATTGCTTCAGGTTTGTTTTATTTGTGGGCAGGGGAAGGACCCTAAGAAGAGAGTTTTCTCTTTGATAGCACCACTCCAGATAGGCGCTTCGCCCTGACAGACACTCAAACAGAGGATTTAGAAAGAATAAAAGGCTGGCTGGATAAACCTCATTCCTCCACTCTGTCAGCTGTCAAAGAACAGCCTCGCTGACAATTCAACGACTTAATACTCCAGGAGCTCTTAACTTCCATTAAGGAGGAGGAGTTGGTGAATTCTGGATGCAGTTGAAAACCTCAAACGCCGAAAATTTATTCTACTTTCCCCTCTCCCTAGCAACCAAGCATCTGCATCTGCTGAAAAGCAGATTTTATTCTCTCCTGTCCCCAAATAATGCCAAATTGAAATGGAAAGAGTAAGGAGTAGTCCTACAGGTACAGGCACTACAAGAGAGCACACGAGCGTGCAAGTGCATCTGTACACACATGAACACACGTGCATGACTGCACATGCACACAAGTAGGGGAAGGAGGGAACACTCACAAGTTAAATGTACAATGTGAATGGCTGAATGAGGACAGGAAATGAAGACATTAATCACTTGTGTACTCCTAGTACGCATTACAAGTGTACTTGGAGACGGCCACGGCTCAACTGCTCTGCACAATGCTAAAATGCAACATTTAAAGTCATTGTCGATGGGATTTAACCTTATGGCACAGCTATTTACTGCGGAAAAACAGGCTCTCTATACGCTGGCCTCATTCAGCACTTTTATGTTGGAGGAGCTCTGCCTTTGCAACTGGACAGTACCACCAGTTTCTCATGACAGCAGGATCTGAAAGGGTACAATGAAAGGGTTTGGCCCTGGGTGCTTGCATCCAGTCAGAGCTGGGAACAAGCACCAAGCACTACAGCTCTGCCAGCTCACATCTTGCTTCATTCATGCTTCCAACACCACCAGTGCCTTGTAAATTTTAGCAGGTGCATATACCTTACCTACACCATTCTGCAACAACATCCTGACTTTCACTGCCTCTAAATTGAAGCTATTATCTCCCCAAGAATAATCTAGGGAACAGATTGGGTAGGCTGACATACCTAGCCCTATCTGTAAAACAATAGGGTTTTTAAGAAGTTTTACTGGAGTTTCATTTTTAGTATTTCTCCCAAGTAACTTCACTTCTAAGGATATTTGCATAAGGAGAAATATATATTATATGTGAGCGAGAGAGAGATCCCTGCGTATAGATAATGGATACAAACAAGAGAGAAACTTGTGCTGAAGAGATTCTGCAAGGTCCTCTCCCTTTTCTGATGGGGCCAAGGATTGAGTGACACATTACCCATGAAGTCTGACAGCAGAATTGCTCACCTAGTGCTGTCACCACCACACTGACTGGTGCAGAGGTCCTCTCCACCACCTTATGCCAGCTCCCATTGTGCAGTGGCACCCAGATAGCAGCTTCACAGAAGTAGTAGCCGGAGTCCTCCACATCCACATCACGCACCAAGAGGCGATAGGAGTTCCTGTCCACGTGGCTGAGGCTGATGAGAGTTGAATCACTGACAACAGAATCGTGGTCCATGCTCAGCAAGAGCTGAGCATCTGACAAGGTGTCATCAGGTGATGCAGAAAAATACCACATCACCTCTGCCTGGAAAATACCACTTCTGTCTGTTGTGATGTTGCATGTAAGATCCAGGGAGTCTCTTTCAGTCACAGACACATTGCTGGTTGAGATGACCACATCTAGAGCTTGGAAAGAGAGACACAAAAATTCAAACAAAAAATATTTTTTTATTTGTTACTTTTACTAAAAAGAGTTCACTCTAAGTTATCCAGGACTTCACATTCTATAACAGGAGCTTCTGAAGAGGCTCAGTAGCCCAACCTTCAAATGCCTGTTGGACAGCGAGCTGAGTGATCTATTACAAGGGCAATACACATTATCAGTCAAGCAAGGGATGTGTGATGAGGGCAGAGGGGAGAAAGGGAGGGAGAACAGTGTTTTTATAACTCGACAGCAACTGGTCCATGAAGGCTTTGTCTCAACCACAGACTGCACATTCACCTTTGCACAGCAGGAAAATGTGTACAGGATTTTTCAGTCTCACAGGAGGGTCAAAGTGTTTTGGGACTAACTCTCAGAAGACAGAGGGATACAGAAATCACTAGGAACTACACTGGAACTCAGTGTGGTTTCTGATGACATTTTTGAGCTCCTTGAACAGATTTAGATGAGAATTAGCCACGGCCACATGTTGGAATCCTGACTGACCTCAGGTGTGCTGCAAAAAACACGAAACTGAAGCAAACTGAAGGCAGCAGTAACTCTCTATACTGCTGATTTCTCCACTTACTGCTCAGAACAACACACACCGGGGACTTCAAAGCAACACCAACAGCCACTCAAAAGACACTTAACCACTGGCCAGTGAATATTTTCAATATACATATCATGTACGGTCACAGCCAGCATTCAAACAGGACCAGATACAGAATGTTACAAGAAAACCATGGAATCACAGTGTCTAGACCAGGAGAAGAAAAACTGGCCTTAGTTACTGGTGAGCAGTGAACCAGGGGCACTGTGCGTGTACATTTGTAAACCTCAGTGCAAATCATTCACCGAGTTACCTGGCTCATTCCCTCGTTCTACACTGCCTAAAGATTAGATCCGGGTCTCAGTGCAGCACCATTCCCATGGTGTGTAATGCAGCTGCTCTTAAAAGTCTCCACTGAGGCCAGTGGACAGGGCTGCTACAGCAGTGGCTCTTCTCAGCACGAGCAAGACTAGAGATACCTGCTTTAAACCAGCAGGTGTGTCTCTGCTGAGATCAGTGACTTCTATGTAAAACCATGTTCTACTACATAATAGTTCCCCATCTGCATAAACCTCCTTGGACCATCATCTGGAATGAAAAGCAACATATAAAGGCTAGAGCCAAACTGAGTAGTCGGAGCTATCACCAATAAAACCAAGCAATGCTCATTCACCCCTCGCCACCTGATAACAGAGAGCAGTCGGACTGAACAGAGGGTAGCAGGCCCCACCTGAGTGCTGAAACCAAGTCCAGATGAATCTCTCACTGGGACTTGCCTCAATGTCTTATCCTGGGATTGGAATCACTAGGAAAGCCTAGCTAATTTAACAGACTAATACCAGAATACAAAATAACACTCATCTCCAAGGTTAAGAGCAGCATTTCTCCAAGGAACATTTCTGTCTTCATGAAAGTGATGGGCATTCAGAACCTGGCAGTATATGCACATAGAGGGACTCGGAGAGAGCTTACCCATAGGCATGTAACCATTTACATCTCAAGGTCATTTTAGCATGCAAGTGCAGAGATGTCAGCACAAGATGCTCTTCGAGTCCTTCTACAGGATGTGTATACAGTATTTTGCTGGAGAATAACCTATCCCCTTTAGCATAACTTTTAAAAAGCCTTCATGCCCCTGACAAAGTGCCAGTGCTGCTAATGACTGAGCTTAAAATGCAGGCAAGAAACCCCAATAAAAACAAACCACAAAACAAACAAACCCCCCCACAACAAACAAACCACACACCCAAACCACATCAAAAAACTGGTCCTGGCCAGCCTCATGCTGTTTTCAGCCACTGCCTAAACCCCACCTACTTAAACCAAACACTGCAAAAGTGTGGCAAAATAGAGAATTACAGCTCTTAATTAGGCACGTCCTGCATCAGCAGAGAGCACCTGCAAGCTTTGCTGTGCAGCAGACACGCTGAAAAAGAGGGGGCAGATTGATCCTGCCAAATTTCACAGGCTAAGTACCACCAAGACACTAAAACTACATCCAAATGAGCCAATCAAAAAAACCCAGACTTTTGGGTTCTCCCTGTAGTGATTAAAGGATTACAAAAATGAAAATCTACCCTTCCTGTCTGAACAGTTCTAAAATACCGTGATAATCTCATATTTCTGAGGGACCATCACTGCCTGTTTTTCCACCTACTGAGTGGTAAGATGCATCACCCCCGCTCTCCCTCCTCCAACCAGCAGTGATAATGCTAATGCAATCAAGTGCTTAGTGCATCTAGTCCTGAAATCTATATGGGCAGGGATATCTGGATATCCTCAGCATAGTGCTGCATGTATTTTTGTCTCCTTAGCCAAGCATGCAACAATGTGTTTAACAGAACCATTACTGTCCTAGACCCCTGCCAACATAGCAGAGCAATCAGACCAGTGATAAAAATCACTGGATAATTTGCCCTGTTAAATTATCACTGCCTTCCTCCTTTCTCTTGATCTTTCCATGCTATTTTAATAAACAACATACAGAAAAGCTTCACATCTATCACTGAACCACAAGGGAAAGTGCAGCTGTTTAGTGCTATGGAACCCTATGTTAATAAAAGAGCAGAGGGAAGGGTTTGGGTGACCAGGTGTTAAATGTCATGTTTATTTAAGAAATATAAAAACCATGAGCACTCTGAAGTGAACAAAAGATGAGATAAAATCTGGGTCTAGGCATCTTAGAGGTTCCAGGCACTCCTTCCATGCCATCAACCCCCTTTTCCCCAAAAAAAAGCTAGAAAAATTACGTCAAGGATGTGACCAGGCCAGCTATCCAGACAGCACTCTAGGTTCTGCTGGAATGCACCCTCACTTCGTTCAGCTTACCCCAAAGCATCAGAGTCTGGACACAGCCCAGCACTGTGACCCCAGCCCACCAGGAACACTCACCGGTCCTCTGGATTGAGACAGTGGCGATCTCCACGCTCTTCTCCTGGATCTTCTGCCACGAGCCATCCACCCCTCTCACCCACTCGCTCACGAGGCACCTGTAGGCCCCGCCGTCCGTGGAGGAAGCCTGGGACACGGATAACCGGTACGTGTCGTTGGCTCCCGTGTCCAGGCGGATGTCCCCGCTACGGTAGCGCTCCTCGTAGCCGGGGCCCGGCTGGAATTTGCCCTCGTGAGTCAAAGACAGGATGTCCTGCCAAGAGGATCCACTCTTGATCTGCCAGGTGACGTGCAGGTGCGTGTGCTCCGGTGAGGTGGTAATCGCTGAGCAGCGCAGCTTGAAGGAGTCGCCCTCGGACAGCCGGAGAGACGTCGAGGAGCGAGCTTTGGAACCGCTCACGGACAAGCCATCGGAAATCACTGTTTGGGAAAAGAAAACCCCAAAAGATACAAGCATCGTAAAACAGAATCAAGAAGAGAACACCCACAGTGACCTGTTCAGATATGAGGCAATAAAACTACCACAGAGCAACACCTCACCAATCATTCCTTCTTCCACACATGAATATATTCCAGGAAGAAGGAAATTCAGCTGAAAAAGCAATAAATGAAGTGCTCTGCTTTAAACAAGCCAAGACAAGAATTCATTTATCCTTCCACTCACTTTAGTTTCTCATCAGAACATCTTCGTTTTGACTATTCCCATGCAAAACTAATCTTGATGTTCATGGGAGTAAAAGATAAGACATGGGAAAAGAAATAGTGTCCAGATTTAATACTGAAAAATGCTAAGTGATAGAGCAAAGATAGGATAAGACTGTAGCATCAACAAGCTAAAGGAGAAAAGGAAGATTACCTCCTTCATACAGAAAGATCCCTAAATGACACTAAAACTGAGAGAGAAGACAGCCTGTGGTTTTTACTGAACTTAGCTTCTCTACCCAGAGGCTTAGGGACATGAAATATTTGCAGACATCGTCAGAAAACCCACTTCTTAGTGTTTTATTTACGTATTTACTAGACAGAAAAAAGAAAAGCGGTGTTTATAGTAAACAGCCTCTCTTCACTTCTTCACCTCACTTGCCTTTGCTATCATCCTTCCCAATTTTCAATTCTGGCTTTAGGAAAATTAAAGAGGAATAAGGAGAAGAAAAAAAACCCAAAAATTACAATGATCATAAACAACAGAAAGTCAACATTCTTAAGGGTACATCTATAATCAATGTCAAAAACAAATTTAAAGCACACCTCACTCTTCAGAAATACCTTTCACTTGGACCTCTGCATCATAATTTCCCTGAACGGTGGCATCAGTGCTGGGCGTGGAACATTTGTATCTCCCTTGGTCAGCTGGCTGGATGTTCCTAATCACAAGTTCCACAGCATCGTTGCTGCTCCGTCTCAGTTTGATATCCCCGCGGCCCACGCGTTTTTGGTACTCCTCAGAGGTGAAGGTAGAATCCCAGGTACTCACTATCCGCACGAAGTCAGTCTCCCGGGAGAACTCCCAGTCAAAGTTCTGCTCACTGGGTCCATCATAGTCACTAACGCTGCAAGGGATCGCCACCTCCGTGCCCACCACTCGAATGAGGGGACCTTTGGGCACTCTCACAATGCGCCCTCTGCAGAAAGCTAGGCAGGAGAACCAAGAGTAACACACAGTTAAGGATAGGCTTCAACCAGGAAAAAAAAATTAAACATGCATTGGGCATCCCACCGTGCAGAAAGCAAGAACTAGTAAGAGCAATGTTTCCCATTACCATTTAATCTCACTGAAGCAGGAGCCCCTGAACACACCATTTTTAGTGTGGACAATCTTTGTTTCACTGCTCATGTAACACCACACAAGGTAACAAAATACTGACTGAGAGAAAATTGTAAAGAGGTAAAAAAAAGAAGATAATTAGCCATACATCCAATGGATAACAGTTTCTCTACTACAAGGCAAGTGCTACATAAGATGTTTAAACAACATTAATAAGTGGTTTTCATTACTACAATAAGGGCATAATCTAATCAGGAATTTTTATAAGACTTCTGCTGATACCATTAGAGAGTCTGAAGTACGAAATTAATTCTCCCCTAGATTGAGGGCCATGAGAATTTTAAATTGACATTCTCCGAAAATGAGTACAGTCACATCTGCCCTGAAGGGTCATGGCTTCTCTCACACAGGTGAGATTCCTTGCCCTACAAACTGATTTAAAAGGAAGAACTGATTATAACAGACACAGTTTGCTTGGGGGGATTTCTGCAACCACACCTGTTTCTAGCACACATTTCCTCTTTGGTGAAGGCCCAGAACCTGGGAGCATGAGCAGAGCAGGCTCCCTCCAAAGCAGAGGAACACACAGTGCTCAGACTGTGTTTTCTGGGACCATCTCACCAGAAGGATAGAGGGACAGCAGCAGTTCTCTGCAAAAGGCTGGCAGAGCAGTACGTTATGCTCCAGGCAAAAGTGTGAACCGCTTAAACAAGCCAGAGGACCTGGCAAAGACACAGCAAGAGGCTTTTCTGGTTGATTTGGCTCTATAGTCCACAGAATAACCCCAGCAGCTGCACATGGATTTTGGCAGGTCCTTACTTCTCCGAAGAGCAAACTGCTTTGATTGATAATTCCAACCAGAGGAATCTCTTCAGAGATACTACCTGAACTCAGCTCCAAACATAAACAGCTTGCTGCACACCACCACCTCCATTTCCAGAGCAGAATATTTTAACAGCCAGGTAGAACAGAAGCCAGAATACTGAAAACCACATCTTGATACAACCAAGTAGGCATCTAACAACACCAAAAGCAATTGGACCAAAAGGTTGGTCTGAGATACCACAGAGGCAAAGCCAAATTTAAATAAACAACCCCCCCAACACACCAAGTACAGTAACCCACATCTGCTAGAATTCACCAAGTACACTGGGAAAGCCACCAGCTAGTGACATGAACACCAATATATTTGCTGAGCCTTCCCCTCCCATCACTCTGCACATCTTCTTGCTGTAGATTAGGACCCCACTTGCTAGCTTAGGCCTGTCATGCCAATAGGTATCCAAGTGTGGGTGAAAGAGTCTCGTGGACAGAAACCCCCCACCAGGGAACCTGCTATAAAGCACAGCTTGTCCCCTCCAGAGCAGTGTGGAGAATGATGCGTTAAAGAATAAGATTTCTGTGGGCATTTAAAAGCTACACAAGCAACTGTACATACTGAGCATAACTGCAAGAGGAAAAGCATATTTTTATTTGCAGTTACAGTTCAGCAAACAATTGAACCAAGGACTGACACTGCCTTTACCTCCCCAGTTCAAACTCCTACCACGCTCTTTACTTTGCAGGCTGTTCACGTGTACATGCTCAGTCATAATAGTCCAATTTCCTCATTGCCAAGACCTTCTGTATTCAACATTAGTACTTCATTAAACTTATTTGTAATGCAGACTGGGGTTAATCTCTTACCCCTTCTATCCCTCCCAGAAGACTGTTATTATATACCTGATCAAGTGATTGACTAGTCCTAATAAGGAAGCTGGACTTTTCTGCACTGTTCACATGTGCATTGGAGAGGAAAACCTCCACTGTCAATGTACTGTTCCACAGCCAGATGTCTTCAAGGACACATCTCCTAACCCAAGCACCACACTAAAATCATAAAATCATCCATACAGAAAAGCAACCAACAAAAGATAAAGCAAGCTACAGGGCTCTGATATACTTCCTCACTAAATCTTAAGTTGCATTCAATCCTTCAATTTATCCTCTTACAGAAAGCGGTAACAGCAGCAGGTAAGCTTTAAAGCCTGACAGTCAAACCAGCTTCCAGCAAACCACCGTGAGAAGTCAGCTCAGGATCCTGACTGAGGGCTCTCTTCAAATGCCGACATCTCTCTAGAAAATACTCTCTGGTGACACTAAAACAAGCAGACATCACTGTTCTGCATGTGTCTTCAGCTGCAGACCCACATACCGTGCACTGCACTAATCCAATCTAGAGGTGACAAAGGCATGACTAATGTGGCAAGGGCTGCACATTTGTGTTTGAGATTAGCACGGCAGCTCAGTTTCTCTTCTTCCAAGGTCACTAAAGACCCTTTGACACAAGATGAAGGTAGGGGGCGATTAGCACCTTCCTACGAAAAGGCAAGCAAAACGGAAAGACAGGAGCACAGGGACTCCTCGCCACATCTGTAAAGCCATGACTATCCCCCTCCCCACAGCACAGTCCCACAAGCAATTCCTGCTTAACCCAGGGCTGGAAGGAAGGCAGTGGAACAGACTGCAGAGGAGAAGGGAGATGAGTTGTAAAAGAATTCTATACTTTCCAAACAATGACATTTGTTACTGCTAAGATAAATCAGTATTCTGGTACGGCAGGAGCAGAGGCAACATCACCAAATAAGAGAATGAGAACTTCCTGCAGAGCAGCTGCTGTGCCCTCCCTGCAAGTGAGGAGGAGCATGCACAGGGCAGACACTGCAAGGGTGAGCTGCATTTCTAAGTGACCCAGCAGGCTGTGAATTCAAGGTTCTGCATTTGGTTCTGCAGCAAGATGATCCCTAGAGACTAAACAAGGTGTTATGTTCTTTGCTGTGCATTACGGATTAACATTTCATGTAACTGTGGCAGAAGTAGCTACAGACACAGTGCTACACAGATCTTGGCAAAAGGTGAGCTCCATGTTACTCTGGCAGATAAGTGAGGAGCTTTTACAAGTACTTTACCCTTACAGAGCCCTGGTGTTACTTGCATACACCCCCTCACCTTCCCAGAGCAATCACAATGCAAGAGCCTAAAACTCTGTAAATTTGTTGGAAACATTTCTTTTTCATGACACCCAATATATTTCACTGTTAATATAAGGAGACAGGTTCTTAATGAATTCATCTGAATCCCATTTAGCTATAGAAACAGATGGAGGAGGACAAAACAATGTAAACACCAGCGACAGAAAACAACAGAACTTCGACAATTCTGTATTTCTCAGTATCACTGACTCCAAAGACATGTATTTAGTAAGAACTCAATAACTAGGTACAATAACTATGTACCTAGTTAGGAACTAACTAGTTCAATAACTAGATCTGAGTTTGTGTTGGACATCAAATTTGCCTAAAGCACAAGGTTAACTGCCTAAATCCAAAACTTTGTTTTTACTGAGTTACCAGACCATCAGATTAAATTGCAAGGAACTATTTTCCAAAACAAAAGGTAATGGAGCCCCTGTAAGGAGGACAGCACAGAAACACAAGGCACGGGGTGTGTTCCTTGGGCTCATTAGACAGGTGACAGCACTACCAGGCAAAAATGGTCCTTTTTGCAGGGCTGGGCCAGAAACACACAAATGTAAGACAACCACAGAGCCCTAGTGGGTGTTTGTCAAGCACTTGATTAGAGGATTCTCCCACGGGAATGCACGAAATACTCCACCAGAAACATGGACAAAGCACAGCTCAAGGTAGAATAATCATAAACTGGCGTCTGCCATATTAGTAAAACAGAGGCAAGACAGCTCAGACATAGCCAAAGCAGCTTTGGGCTATTATTTTTTCCCTAGCAATGGTTCATAAATTTGTCCCACCACCCAGATGTACCATCTCATTGCTGCCATTAAACGAAATCTTTCCAAAAAGGAGAACAAGGAAAGCAGATGATTTAATAGATAGGTTGTGAAGTCAATCCAAGTGCATTAAAATAGCAACCTGTCATTTTTAGGATAACCAAGAAAACAAGGCAGCAAAATTGTGCAGGATCTACATAAAAGGTACTCTGTTTAAACTCTCAACAAGCTACAAAACTCCTCAAGGAAAGGGCTAGTTATGGATTTGACCTTGTATTAGGGACACGTGGAAAGTCTTCTAGGAGCTTAATTTTCATACACATTTTGCATCTATGTATCACTTATGAAAGAACAAGATGAAAAGCAACCTGTGGAGTCCTCCACCAGGCTGAGAAGGTATTATTCTTGCAAAGAACACGGTTGTGCTTCAGCACTCTCTTTCACAAGGTGCTTCCTCCAGCCTGCACCAGACAGCTCTACCTAATAAGAAAACATGTTCTCGTAACAGCCCAGAGAAGGTCGTCGCCTTCACATCCGCCAGCCAAAGGAAAATGCAATCTGACATGCAGTAGGAAGCCAATTAAAGTCAAAAAAGTAAGAGCTAACGAATGACTAAATTGGCTCAGACTAAGCACTCGAGCCTCTGCATCAGAAAGACTCAGAACACACAGTCCAGCTCCTCAACCAAGGCACTCACAGGAGACACAGCGACAACTTTGCTGACGCCTTTCATCTCGAAAGAGCTTTCCGAACAAAAGGTTGTTTCATTTGCCAACTAAACATTACCATGTCTGGGAAAGAAATACCCAGCAGCCCTTTCAAATTCACAACAGTTTATGACAGGAAAAAAAAAAATACTGCAGCCAGCTTTGGAAATGGTTGTAGTGATCCTCCCTCCCTGAACTCCTCCATTTATTTCCAGTCGAGGCAACACTTGCTCTGCAGCACTGTGGGAGCAGGCTGAGCAGGGGCAACCCTTCTTGTGCCACGTGGAGTATGAGCAATGGATCCCCCACCATTAAAGCTGTGCACTCTGCCTCCTGTCTCTAGCAAAATCCCAAACCTCTCATTACTGTACCGAACTGCATAACTACAGTGTTTGCCATGCATTAAGCCATTTTCCATACTGAAGAAAAGGAATTCATTTTTGCCTATTTTTTTTTTTTTAGCCCACCAGAGTCATGTCCATTCAAATACTCTTCCTTCATTTTCAAAACAGAAACTATCAGGCTCCTGCTGGGAAGCATTCAGCAACTTTCCCTAGCGAGCAGGCAGGTGAAGGGACATGCAGCATGCCACGCATTCACAGGCTCTCCTCTTGGGAAGGAGAGCCAAAGCATATCAGCACAGGAGATTATAATCCTTATCTCCAATCTGTCCCTCTTCCCCTTGCCTCTCCTCCCAGCTTCAATTATAATCAGGCAGCTACACATCAAAAATATCAGTGACTATCTGGGAGAGAAAGAACAAGTTATACCAAACACGCCCACAATGTTTGAAAACTTTGCAATACTGTTAAGGCAAGTATTTTTTTATATATATAAATAACATGATATTCCTAGAAGAGGGGCATTTAAACAAACATTTTACTTTGGTATTTCCTCTACTTTTTAAATGCAGTCAATTAAATTTTCTATGCTACACTGTGTAGTCTGAGAGGAAAAGTCAGAGATTAAGCAGAAAAGGGAAGTTCTTAAAGTAGCAGAAAGGCAGCTAACTATCAAAATTTCCATATTAGTATAAGAAAAAAAAAAAAAAAAGGAAAACAAAACTAAATAAGTGAGATCCCTTACCATTCCTGCTTAACACATGACATCATCATACCCTTCTTTCCAGTGCAGACGAACACACAGCAGGGATTGGGATGCATGCTAAATAAAGTGGTAAGCTATTCCTATTCTTTCCAAATTACAAAATTCAGATTGCCCTAATCAGCAGAAGCAGCCCAGACTTTACAACCGGACAGCCTGCACAGGGGCTCCTTTAAAACCAGGGGCTCCTTTAAATGGGACCAAATTTGATTCTTTATGTTAAAGCTGTAATCACCACAGCAGCCTGGAATCATCCGAGGCACACAGGGCTCCCTCCATACCTTGCAAGAAAACAGTCATGTTACACCTCCCTGGCTGCAATACTCCCTTACCTAAAAAAGGTCTGATAGATTTTTATGGCTTGAAAGATCTGCAGCATATCATCCGAAGATATCAGAGGAGAGCAAATGAAAGAGTCCGTGAGAGAGACATTTACATTGTTCTTTCCCAGGCGGCTAGGATTCTTTTTTTAGATAATGTAGAGCTCTTATCAAAAGGAATTAGCCTGGGTGTAATTGCTTAAAACCCATTATCTCCATCAGGATGAAGAAACGCATACTGCATCTTAAGTGAGCCTCAGAAAAGCTATCAAACTGCAAGGCTGCTGGATTGCTCTAGCCTCCACACCATCTGAGATCTCAGAAAAGCCACAATGCCAGCACAGGGTGAAAAAGCAAGTACCTTCCCAGCTGAACTCCACCTATGCCATGTGGACTAACACTCATGTGAAAGCACAGGAACAACCTGTCTTCACCACTCTCCCCTCTCACCCACTGCCAGCAAGATGTGGGACTTCAAAAGCACCTAAACAAACCACGAGGCTTTCACTAGGACACAGTTCTCAGCACAGAATGGTTTGGGTTGGAATGGGCTTTTAAAGATCATCTAGTTCCAACAGCCTGCCATGGGCAGGGACAGCTTGCACTAGACCAACTTCCTAGAAGTTTCAGCCCACCTGACCTTTAACACTTCAAATGATGGGGCATCCACAGCTTTTCTGGGCAACCTGCCCCAGTGTCTTTCCAGCCTCATCATAAGGAATTTCTTCTTAATATCCAATCTACACCTGCCCTCTTTCAGTATAAAGCCATTATCCCTTGCCCTAGCAGCAGTGGTCCAAACAGAGAAAAAAAAACACCTATCAGGCAAAGATAATACCAAAGATCATGTTTTAGATTCCCTGGATGTCAGACAATTCCATCACATATAATCTCTATTCCCTTTCCCTATCACTGACTGACAGTTGAAGATAAAAGGCTGTATCTAAGAACTACTTTTGACAAGTCTCTAAAATGCATCTGAGAGCAAAAAAAGAAAGGGGATGGGAAAAAAACCCCATGAAATGCAGGAATTAACATGCCACTTCTTCCTGGCTCTCACCTGACAAACCCGTCCCTGCTAATGGCCTTCATTTACTGCCTTCCAAATAGTCTCAGAGATCTCCATTTTTATCCTACTCCGACAGAGCAGCCCATTTAGGTTACCTGGTGACATCTGACCCAAAAAGTCCAGGGATTCTGGAAGTGGTATTTAGACTGCCACACAAGACAGGTGATTTTCTGTTGTTCTTCCTCAGAAGCAATTTCTGTTGCAGAGGAGAAGTTCAATATGTTACATTCTAAGGAAAACAGTTGACAAAGCAGTAAAGCCCACAAGTCAGGGCTTGAGAGCATAGCTGGAAACCAGGCTGCAAATATTTCCAGAAATGCTGTATCTACAGTATCTTCACATTTCCTTTAATGGGGAGGAAGGACACAGGTTTTAAAAAAATACCTCCTACTAATGACAACTTGAACAAGAGCAGTATTTTTATAAAGTCCCCAAACTGGAATATACAGAATTAAAATCAGTGCTGTTCTGCAACATCATTAACTTGCACTTATCTCTTATCTTAAATCTTTCCCAAAGCAGTTGGAACCGAGCAGAGCAGTCCAAATCCATTTGTTCTAAACTGCAATTTTCTCTGGGCAGAGAAAAACCATTTTCTTTGCTCTGTGTGGAATGCATCACACCACTAGGATTAAACTGAACTTTTTGGGGATTTAACTGGAGCAAACAATCGCAATAGATAATTTCTAAATCTGCATCTACATTAACTAAAAATCATACACCGAGTGAAAATCCAAGATAAAAAAATCTAAATCCTAGAAAGATCATATTAAAATTCTAAAAGCTACTACTTTTTTTACCAGCAGGTCTTTAAACAGGACATGGCACGTAGCAGGGCTGATAAAGCTGGAAAGCTAGGAAACAGCATTTTTGTCAAAAGACTTTTTAAAAAGATGCACCAATAGCAATATCCATGTGTTTCAAAAATCTGTACTTTGTATAATATATATATTTTTTAAAAAGAAAATCCTGAAACACTCTCTCCTCTTCCAAAAATAATTTCCATTATCATCACCCCTTTTTCCTCCCAAAGCAGAAAGCATTGATTTTTGCTGGTGTGAATAATCATTTGTTTTCCAAGTTATCTTCAATGTTAGGTAATACACAAAAAAACCTTTTAAAAATGCTAACAAATACAAAATGTGCGGAAACCAATATAAAGTCTTTTACTCTTCACTGACAATTATACTAAAACCAAAAAGCAAAGCAAGAAAAAGCACAAACAGCTGTTTGGAGGTTTTTTGTGGGGGGTGTTTCTCTTGGGTGATCATCTCACCTTGCTTTTAGGTGTGAGATTTTTTTATTTGGTGTTTGGGATGGGGGGGTGGAGGCTGCAGGAGGTTTTTGTTGTTTTTTTGTGTTCTTTACCTGCATAAATTTGGTGGCACTTGTCCACTGCAATGTAACCCAACACCCCACTCACACCTCACAAGGTCCTGTCTAAAGCCAAGTTAAATCTAAAGGGGATTGAACGTGAAATTTTAAAAGCCAACTACTTAATTAATCCAGATATTACTAATCTTAACCTCTGCCTCCCCAAGAATTATTTTGGGGTTCATTTCAAATCTCCACACACAGACACTCATTTCCTAACAAGCATTTCACCGGATGAGCAAAGGCATCCTGGAGGCTTCAGCAAAAGCAGCAACAGAGGCCCATCACAGAAGTCAGCAGCCACAATGCCAGATGACACCACACACACACACACACATTTGGGGTCTCAGACTCTCCAGTTGGGATCCTGAAGGGCAGCTTCACTCTGCCTGCATCTGCTGTGGTGAGAGATTATGGAAGGAGGTGGCTGGGCAGCCAGGCTGCTGGAACTGCTGAGCAAGGCAGCATATGGCACTGGCCCACCTTGGCTCCACGCTTGACAACTGATTTGTAGCCACAGGAGCCAGTGGGGGGATGGAGCTCAGTGTTTTAGAGCAATCCTTTTTGCCCGTAATTTAATTTTCTAGCGGTCTCATCTTCACCGTAAATAATCTCCAAGCAAGCAGCCACATTAAAAATGCCAGCAGCAGATGCACACAGAATGGGTGTTATGGCATGGAAATGAGTGCCTCTGCTTTGTAGGACCGTATAGGTAAGCACAGCAGCACAGCTATAGACAGGTCTTTTTGCAGCAGATCTACTTGGACAGATTAACCAACTAGACCAGATTAAAAAAAAAACAGGAACAGTTAGGAACAGATAACAGGCATTCCTGGATTCAGGCTTAGTGCTCGCTGTATCACACTGCTTCTTTACATAAAGATGAGAGCAAAGACACGACAGCCAGGCAAAGAGGACACAAGCCAACACAAAACAGTAACCTAACTTCTGCTCTAGCAACTGGTGCCCCCAGAGGACTTCACTTGGGCACCTACACAACCACCATATCCATGCTGCTGTCTGAAACCTGGAAAACTGGAGGCCAGTGTTTCCCAAGCCCTTCTCTCAAAGCCCACAGATCCAATTAGCACCCAAAAGCCAATTTCAGGTCACGCAGAGCAACAGTGTTTAGTATGTTAATCTCTGTGGAGCCTGCACGGTATTTTTCTCCTGGACAACCAGGAATTGCACGCATGCGTGCACACAGAGTGTATGATTTAAGAGACATCAGGGCTCTTCCTCCTTGAAGACAAGATTTACATAACTAATTCTGTAATTGAGAACAGGACTGCAAGGTATTTACAGCACTTGATGCTGCTGAGCTTTTATTATTTGCTATGGGAGAGACAATGAGAGACTCTCTTGCCCCAGAAAAGACAGGTAGTCTCATCTGTAGCATAAAAAAAGGAGACATGAATTTACCCATTTCAGGAAGAGATATTTTCCATTACAAAATAATTTCTCTCTTCCAAAGCAGGGGGTCAGCGGTTCAGTGGGGGCAAGAGAAGAAAAGAGGTCTGGATAAGAAAAAAGATGAGAGGTCAGGGACATAAAACAACATCTAGAAGGCACACAGGCATTCCAGTCAAGGTCTCTGTGCAACCCCCACACAGACAGTTAAATAAAATTACCCCCAGATGGGTCTGCAAAACAGCTGGCTTTGAAAACAGGCATGCCACAGCACTCTTCATTATTTGAAAGGGACAAATACCAACAAAAGACAGTTCTGGAAACACAGGAAAAATCCTCACAAACAGCATTCAAATCAATACAGTTGGTTTCATTAAGACTCTTGAAAATTTAGAATAAAGTTTTAGGTCAGTGGACAGAACTCAAGATGGCCTCCTTATTGCCTTCACTAATATTTAAGAAGAAAAGAAAAAAATTCCCCATCACAAAGAAAATTAAGACTAGCACAACTGTCTACTTTAGCACTGGCACCGTCTAAAAAGAGAAAAGGCTGCAGAGGGCAGCTGGTGCTAGGCCCCCCAAAAATCACACTCTGCATCTTTGGGGGGTTGCAATGCACCAAAGATCCAAGACACTTGAAGCACAGCAGACATGCTCCTAAAGTGACACTTCTGGTTCAGTTACATCCACAGGAACACTAACTGCACACCCAGATTGCTTCCCAGTAAAAAGCAAAGTGCAGAAACTGGGACAGTGATGAGATTCACCTCAGAAATTCAGTCCTCGACAACCAAAATGCTAATGAAGATGCAACCTGCGTGCTCTTAAAGGACTGTATGCATTTGAAGTTCAGTGTGGAAATGGAAACTCTTGTCTAAATCACAAATGTGAGCTAAAGCCATGAACTAAAGCCAGGATTTGAAATCCACCCACACTTCGCAGCATCACTTATGCCTGCTCAACAAATTTAACAGCCAAAATTTCCAAAAAAGCATGCAAGAGTCAAAAATTTCCTGGCATTCAGTGCCTCCAAGAGCTTGAAGGCAAATTAGCTGTGTAATTAGCTGTCTGTGGCCCTGAATCCTACCTCTAGAAAGCTGTTCTCACATGTGAAAGGAAACAGTATTGTACGCGGCTCCTGTTTAATTTCCTGGAAGATTAATTTTACTGAACAGAAAAAGAGACTTTCTGGAACAGGTGGGCAGGTATGTGCATGTGGGCAACACAAAAGAGATTCAGAAACCAGCAGAGCACTGAGCAAGCACCTGGTGAAATTCCACTCCCAATTACCCAATCCTGGAGAAAAACAAACACTTCTACTTGCGACTTCTAGAACAAGCAAAAAAAAAAAAAATAATAAAAAGGAAGCACTCTGCTCTTGTGCGACCAAAGTTAGCTAGCTCTAGAAATGAAGAGGTTCAGTTATCAAAAATGCCTGAGCATTAACCTTCTGGGGAACCAAGTCTCCCTGGTAAAGTTCTAGGCTCACAGTCCCAAGCCTTCCATCACCTCTAAAAACCTTGCCCTGTATTAAATGCAGAATAGCAAGGTTCATCAATTCTGCACCTGGCCGAAGACGACCAGCAGTCTTTTCATGTTCCCCATCACAAATTTGAAGTCCTTTCTCCCTTTAGATTATATGCCAGCAAGCCATCACTGTTACCTGTTTTGATTAACTCGCAGCATTTGGCGCAGTACCTGCTCTTGCCTCTACAATCAGCCCTGAACAGCCTCCCTGCTACACACAGGAACAGGTAGCACTACAGAATGTCACACCCATTTAAGCTTCCAGGAAGAATTTGATGCCATCAGACACGAGAAAATCCACATGTAGCTGTGTAATAAAAGGCTACCACAGCACAGTACCACCTGGAGTCTTAGCAAAGGTTGGGGTTCAGCCTTTAGCTACCCATTTTCGGATAAGCACACCTAAATACACATGTTAAAATGCTTCCTGTTACTGTCATTGTCGTGCTATGCATTGGACAGTCAACACCAGAGGTGATGAAAGAGAAAGGGAAAGTTAACACACAAAGATCAGCTAATAGGTGCCAACACCCAGAATGATTCAGAAACCAACTTCAGAGGTAGCCAAATGCAACACCCATGAGCCAGCAAATACTTGGAAGAATTAGTCAAAGTTAAGCACGTTAAGGCCAGGTTGGATGGAGCTCCGAGCAACCTGGTCCAGTGGAAAGTGTCCCTCTCCATGGCAGGGGGTTTGGAACTAGATGAACTTCAGGTCCCTTCCAACCCAAACCACCCTATGATTCTATGAAGATACCACCTCTAACTTAGGAAGCTTCCAAGCTACGCACGTTGATGAGATGATACACTAGGATAGCAATGTGTTCACTCTTCCCTAGGCTTCCACCCGTGGCCACTGTCAGAGGCAAGACCCGAGGCTAAATACATCCTTCCCCTCTCTTCCACAGCCTCAGGAAGTAGGAGCTTGGAGGCGCTACCCTTTTAGCACTGCTGCTCCTCAGTGGTGCCCAGGCTGGGCTCAGCAGTGAGAACAGAGACAAAAAAAGGAATGAAAGAACACAGAATTTTCAAGTAACTCCAAAATCAGAAGCAAGGGAATCCTTTTGAGCACGAAACAAGAGTGAAAGGCAGGTAGAGAACCAACATGACATTAAAATAGCAGGAGGAGGAGAATACAATTTTTGAAAGACACCCAGAGGGAAAATGCTTAATTGTTTCTTTTCTGCTCCAGTCTCCATGCAGAACTATTCTAGGTTACACTATTTAATAAGACAACCTACGCACAAAATCAGTAGCTGTTAATATTTGGGTGAAACTTGGGATATGCTGAAATTATTCGGTAACTAACACTTACAATCAGCTCACACTGAAACAGACAGCAGATTGCATGCACCCCAGGCATCCTCACATTTGCTGCGCTGGAAAGAACAGTTACGTCCCACAGCACATTGCTCAGCAGAACAAAAGCCTCTGCATCCCCATGGACAGCACGCCAGCCATTTTGTGGATGCCACACTGGTGCACGCATGTAGCACAACAGCTACAGACAACACCTCAAGTACACTTTGCAAAAGCAACAGTGCTCTGCAGACTAAGCCTCAGAAGTCTCCACCAACCCCTGCGTTGATGCAAACAAAAGTTTAATATCAGTTGAAATTATGTCTAGTGCAAACGCAGTAGGTGTCTAACAGCATAGGAACAGAAGTGGAAAGTACACCACCGATTCAGAAAGCCAAGGGTGCTAAAGTTCACCTGGAGAGCTGTAGATGGATTTGGCCACTAACACTGGATTTAGCAGTCCATGATTTTAAAGCATGAGAGAAGAGCCTTAGTAGCAGCTTTTAAGTGCCTTTGGGATTCCTAGTGAACAGGTGTCTCCCTGAATTGTCCCCTTCACTTGAGGGCAAACAGGCCTCGGGTAACAAAGGATGTGCTCACTGCACAGAGAGCCAATATTCCCCAGAGGTACTTCTGACTGGGCCCAGAAAGTCAAGGCATGAAACACTCCCGTCCAACGAGCAGAGCAAGCCCTGATCCCTGTGTCAGAACACATCCTGGAAGCCGTGCCAAGCCAAAGAGACCTGTTCACCAGCCTTAGCACTAGAGACCACATGAACTGACACATCCCTCCGAGTGCAAGCACAAAGCACAGACCTGTATGTAAGAAAACAGAAAGAAATCAGAAATGTGACGCACATTTGTACCACACCAACCTAAACTGGAGAGGTGTTCACTTGGCACCTAAGCCCTTAACTCAGCCTGTGAAAAAATGAACTGAAAGCCTGATTTCACAAGCATTAACAAAAAACAAAACAAAACAAAAAAAACCCAAACCAACCAATAGAAAAAACCAAATAAAAAGATAAGCAAGTAAGAGACTAAATTCTGTAGGGCACCAAGAAGTTCTCCTTGCTCACATACTTCATGATAACATCTGAGAAGACAGCATTGTTTAAAAAGCCAGTGCTATATCTAAGCCCCCTTGGGCAAAAGGAGTTATGCCTTCATTAATGCTCAGAAAGAAGCACTGTATACATGTACTCAGACTTCTCAATGGATGGTTTAAAAATAAAGTATCCTCTTCCCAGGTCTGCACCTAGCCCTGTCCAAAGTCAGCAATACATAACAATAAGACTGACAAGCCTTTCATAAATAAATACAGCAAAACTGTTTATTTCCCTTTTAATTTCTTCACTGTTTATAAATTCACACTTTAAAGCTTCTAAGTACTACTTATACGCCCTGCTCAATTTTTATTTTACTACACCACATAACTGACTGGGTTTCTCTCTTGCTGGAATGGCAGTCGTAAGTCATGTTAACAGCACCACTATCCTATAGAAAATTTGTTTATTATTAGAGAGCAATCAGTATTACTACTGTTACAGGAAAATAACAAAGTACCTAAAAGGCACTCCTGCTGCTAGTGAAGATCTAAATTGAAGGCACACACTGAATTTACAGGGCTCTAGTTAACTATGCAGCTTTGCTCTCTCCTCCTGCCTCCCCACCTAATTTTGCAGGGAAAAAAAGCAGCAGGTTTTTAGAGATTAATAATCTGAAGAGCATTTCCCAGGAGCTTAAACCTGTTCAAATCCACAACACCAAATTATGACGTTTCAAAGAATTCAAGCAGAAGGGCACCCGCCTTAAAGCAATGCAAGAGCAGCCTACAAATGCCTCCACTGTTTGTAGTTTTATAGCCTAAGCCTACCAGGAGTCAAAATGCAGGGCACAAAGCAGACAACTAGATCATGTTTTGCCTTTTCCCAGACAAAACACAGATTATTTCAAGACCTTTATTCCTTTCACAAGGAATAAGCGAGCCTTGGACAAGGGATTGCTAGGAAGTCTTGAAGTACAAAAGTCCATTCTGTCCCTAGGTGGAAAAGCAGCACTCTTTGCCTTTATTGTAAAAGGATATCCTCTGTACCAAAGAGAATTGTGTTTAAAAAAAAAAAATCAGTTAAGTATTTGAGTAATTACCTTCCCTGGGCAGTTTTAAGGTATTTATATTTCTGCCTACCCTGTTCACACTACTTCACTTTCATCTCTTAGCAGTTCAATGCAAGAAATTCACTACCTGTCCATCACCTACAATTGCTCAGTACAATCAGTGAGTTCTCCCAGAATTCTCTGAGATCCTATTGAAAAAAATCTCTCTACTGATGAAAAGAACCATCTTCATGAATCCACCTGGCAGATGTATTCTTCCCGTCTAATCATTATGTGAGTTTACAAATCTAACAAAGCTGTACTCACATCACATTATTCAGATTACAAATTCTCTGGGAAAAGAAAGCTGTTGGGCATGGTGCTGTAAATCATCAAAACCACTTCTTACTCCTAGCTGATACTTTAAGAAAAGGTATGTACACAGCTGACTGCTAGGGAAGAGTCACAGGCAAGGTCAGTCAGCTGGTTATCAGTGAAAACAAACATCTGTTAAGCAGCAGAACTCAATAATCAGAACCCTATATTCTGCAGGAAGGATATATATTTATACAGGGCTGCTCAAACTTTGAGTGAAACCCACCCAGAGTACTGTAAGCCAAGGCTGTAAGTTATCTGCAGAGAGCCTGAAACAACAGATGAGGCAAAAGTGGCATCCTTGAATGCCAACACTAGAAGCCAGTAACAAATTTAACATCACTACTGTGGACTGTTCCAGGATTTATGTATTTTTATGGACATGCACAACAGCTGGATGTTCGACTGCAGTTATCACAGTCAGACTAGAGTCCATGAGGCAGTACTGGGGTTACAAGAAACATCCTGCAGGAAAAATCTTAAAATGAGGCTCCCTAGTTTCTGCCAGCAAAGAAAAGAAAACAGACTTCCTCAATCTAACTTCACAAGCTCCTGCTAAGCCTGGATGTCACTCAGTTAAATGTTTGTCCCTATTTCATCCCTAAATGCCAGAAATATCGAAGGACAAGGAAAGAAAACATTCACAGAACCGCAGAGTATCCCAAGTTGGAAGGGACACATGAGGATCACCAAGTCCAACTCCTGGCCCTGCACAGGACACCCCAAGAGTCACACCATGTGCCTGAGAGCATTGTCCAAACACTTCTTGAACTCTGTCAGGCTTGGTACTGTGACCACTGCCCTGGGGAGCCTCTTCCAGTGCCCAACCACCCTCTGGGTGAAGAACCGTAATTTTCCTTATATCCAACCTAAAACTCCCCTCACAACTTCAGGCCAACCCCTCAGGTCCTGTTCCTGGTCACCAGAGAGAAGAGATCAGTGTCTGCCCCTCCTCTTCCCCTCACGAGGAAGCTGTAACTGCAATGAGGTCTCCCCTTGGTCTCCTCCTCTCCAGGCTGAACAGACCAAGTGACCTCAGCTGCCCTTGTATGGCTTCCCCACCAGTCCCTTCACCATCTTCATAGCCCTAATTCCATTAGTTTCTATCTGAACATAAAAAATTTCTGTAACAATCAGAGGTAGATGATGCTAAGGAGGGGGAATCTAGAAATGGACAGCGGAATTTCTATATGACCCCACACCCCCATAAATTCAAAGAACGTTCTGCCAACTATTTCATTTTTAGAGCTCACTCGGTTTTAAACTCCAGGTTTTTTTATTACTTGGGACTTGTGACAGGAGCTTCCATGCAATGCATAATTCAGCATTCATGTGGCAAAAATCATCAAAATTACAACACGTCACAGAATAACTGTGTAACAGAGTAGCAGTATTTATGTAACCACAGTAATATAAGGCAGTATTCTTTAGAGAGTTTTCATTAGACCAGCTGTTACAGTAAGAAGACATGGCATACATGTCCTTTTTCTGAAACAGATACAATAAGAAACTCCTGTAAAGTTTCACAAGCACCAAGATCCTATTGTAAAAAACCTCTCTACTGTTATACCTTTGCTATCATTCTGCCCCAGTGAGCTCAAACACAGCTCAGCTCACGTCCACAGCCTCTCACGGTTCTGCCCATCACAAGTGTACACTCCAGTGCTTCTACTCACAGTGACTTTCCTGCAGAACAAAACACCCAAGATGACCTGACAAAATCCTTGCTGGCATTCACACTTCTGATGCTGCAAAGAAGACTTCTTAGGTATAAGTGGATTCAAATGGAAGAAAGAAAGGCAGGCAAAAGATGACTTCATGCACAGAAACAGATGTTCTGAAAGAGGGCAAGAGAGAGATTCTACTCTCCTAAGAATGCCAACAATATATACCACCAGATGAGCAGAATTCTGTCCAAGTGCTATTCAGGCTTCCCAGCAGGTATTCACTGCCCTTCACCTACTTCAATACAAAGCACACATGCCATCTTTCCCAAGAAAAGCAGAACCTCCTCAGTACAGGCAGGCTAGCTCGGAGACAGTCTCAGGCTCCCGTGGCAGAGGCTGCTGAAGCAGACCCACAGGTCCCCTAAAACTCCCAACCCTCCAAGCTACGCTCAGTGCATGAACCAGGTGTCTCTACGGAGTGCCACAGCAGAACAAGAACAGAGGCAAGCCATGCTTGCTCCACTTTGCACATCTACAGAGAGTGTCCAAACCCAGCCTGACTTACCCAGACACACCACTGCCTCTGTGGAAGTACTGAAGATCGGTTTGAAACATGGTAAATGTAACAGGAGCAAATTTTATCTCTAATTACAGGAGAAGGGTACGTGCAATTGCCTGTGAGGAATTTAGAGATCTTGCAAAGGACACAGAAACAATCATCAGGCCATTTCCTGTCATCATCTGGTGACATACACCCAGGACAATACAGAGGTCTCAAAGGTGGGGCATTAATTACCACAGGTTAAAAACCTCCTTGGCTCTATGCATTGAAAACAATCATCACTTCATAAGCCTTTTCAAGTTTCTAATGCATGTAAAAACAGCAATTGCTGGGGAGGTGCAGAAGGAAGTGGTGGTGTTAACTAGCACCAAGAAGCATTCAAACAACTTAGAAGGTCGAAGTTCTTCACTCACCCATGCAAACAAAACAGTCAAAACCAGGGCAGAGAGGGCTGTCCCTCCTTGTGCATGTGTCAGCCACAGCCAACACACACCTGGCTGTTTTGTATCAGAAACTGGGTTCTGAGCTCAGTCAGGAGCCAATCTGAGTTGCAGAGTTTTAATTCCAAGAAACAGCTGTGTACTTATGACAGTCACCTGACCAAAGCCCCGCTTTGGCCTGCAATCAAGATCCCAGAGCAACAAGGCAACCCTGACACTGGAGGATTAGTGCTGAGCCCAGACTGCCACTCATGTGAGAGCAGAACTCATGCTGGACTGGAGCCAAACCCACATCTGCAAAGCGTGTTCTCACCCCAATGCACCAACACCAGAAGTGCAACCAAAAAAAAGAAAATACAGACGACGAGAGCCAGCACATCACTTTGATGACAAATGCACGCATCAAAGTCTGGGTAAGGGGACTCATTTCTTATTCTGGGTAGGAATTGTTAAAGCAAGGAAAGGACCCGCCTTACAAGTTTGAGTGCAGAAGTGCCCCGTGCACTGCCCTGCACCCACCTGTAGGTTACTGCCCTTGCCCAGATGCACAAAGAGGTTTAAGCATCTCTCTGCAGCATCAGACAGGCAGTAAAATCTCTCTATACACATACAAAATAAAAACTTGACGGCTCACATCAAGAGGAGGGCCAGTGAAAAATACTTCAAATTGCCTTTAACAGCTACTTTCTAAGTAGCTTTGGCCTATCTCTGTTGATCCTTATAGGTTTATAAGGCAAAGTCTGGAACAGGCACACGCCCTGCAGCCTCTGGTCCTAAGCAGGAACAAGTGTACCATATGAAGACTGGTTTGTTCTTCGGCTATTTTGGAAGGATGCCCCCACCCAGTAACTCCATTCACAGTGCTGCAGCCTCCCCCTCAACCCTCCCTTTCAGACTTAAAAGGCAGACACCAGCAACAACTCAGATGCCACAGCATACCCTGCAGCCACATGCATCACACTTCAGTCCTTGTTTTAAACTCTGCAGGAGTCTACAATTAGATATTCCATTTACCTGCCAGTGGTGAGCAGAAAACTTTGCGGAGAAAACTAGGGTATTTCAAGATTCAACTGCAGAACTTTGAGAAACATGCAGTTTTTTACCAAGGCTGTTTCGTGGTGATAACTGCCCCAGCACCACCATCTCATGCAGACATACCTTTCACTAATTCTTCCATTTTGAACAAGCTATTCCCCCACCTCCCTTTCTCTGTGAAAAGCATGCCCTGCTCCAGTTATCCCTCCAACCCTTCCTTCTCCCACTTCTAATTTCAAGCAACAGCCATACTTCTGTGCCCACTGACCCCTGGGTATATATCCTGTTTTCCCAACTTTTTTTTTTTTAATAGATAAGCCCACAGACCTAGGGATGTCAGCAGCTTTGCAGCTATTGACAGGTGCCTATCAATACAGCTGCCAGCAGACAGGGCTCAGTCGATAGCTTTAGTGACCATTCAACCCTGCTTTGTGACAAGACAGGGAAGACCCAGCCTTGTCTTACTTCCCACCTCCAACGAGGTGTCAAGCTCTTTATTCTCTCCCCGATGAGACCACTTAAGGCTCCAAGCACGTAAGTCCTGCATGCCAAAAGGGGCAGCATGCCTTGTCCAGAACCAAACCCTGAGATCAAACAGAAACAAACTGATCAAACAGTACTGCGATACACTTCTTACTCTGCATTAATTTAAACCTCCGTATGAACGGGATGTGAACAGGAACACCGCGCATACCCCATACAGGCTCTTTACACAGAGCTGGGCTTCTAAAGAACCTAACACTTCTTTTGGGCCAAGGTGGATGTTATCTGGGTAAATATTACGGGGTGGTGCTCTGAAAGCACAAAAGTCTGTGGCGAAGGCAAAAGGCAAAGGAAGATACATCACCTCTCCCACCCTCTAGCACTTGGAAGAGGATTAGAGTGCAGACAGAAAGACTAACACCTCGCTGCTTATTCTAACAGTTTCCATTAACAAATAATTGCCTATTTTCGCCTCAGTATTACTGGCTGCATTCAAGCACAGATACATGTACTGATTAGACACGCGTTTCTGAGGGGAAAAAAAAGGGTATTGAAACTTAAATTACCATTCACAAATCAAGCAAATTCTTAATTTTTGCTCAAAATGAGTATGTTTGGTACCCTGAAAATCTAGGAAGCATCCTCCATTAGTTCAGCATCTGTTTCATATTTAGAAGCTATTCTTTGCAAATGCAGGGGTCACACTGCTTTTACAGCAGCCTCTGCCAATTCTCTTTTGCGGGGCAGATTTAATAGCGAATTCCACTGCCACAGGATCCACTGTGCAATAATGAAGGGTAGCGTGTCAATAGATGAAACTGCACACATCAATAAGGAGCTGGCAGAGGTCCCCGCGGATGCCTCTCTTGCAACAATCATTTTAATGCGTGTAGGAGAACAATGCGTTACAGCCCGCTCAAAGATTCCCCACAGCCACACTGCATCAAAGGCCGATGAAACACGACGCTAAATCTCTGCACTCGGAGCCAGCAGCGGAACATGCACGGAAACAAAGTCCTTTACATCGGCAATTACTCTTTTTAAGACTGGCAAACCTAAGCGGAGCCAGCTTTTGTCGGAACTGGACTCTTGCTAACCAACACGACCCCCGGCAATGGTTCCACCAAACTCTTTTTGGAGGCTACTGATGCGGCAGGAAGAGAGTGACTCAAAGAGCATGGGACCACGCAAACTGCAGTCATGAAGCAAGCACTGAGCAGCACAGCTAAACCACGTCTTTAAGAAAGGCAGAAAGAAAGGCAAGTCCAGACTAATCAAGCCTGTTAAACAGAAAGAGTGGAGTAAGAGCAGCTTCAGCAGCAGGAGTTGTTTTACAGCCAGTGTGAAGTAAAGAATGGTGATGGGTATCTGGGAGAAAAGCCTGAGAGAAGAACTGAAGCCAGAGAACAAAAATTAAAAGCAACACGAAGTTTACACTGATTTTTTTTCCCAAGCTACATATGAGAAAGATGATACATATACTTTGTGTGCCACAAGCAGCAGACTCTAACAGCAGCTCTGATCAGTGATCCACACACACCTGTGCATCACTCCAGCATTGGCCAATTTGGGAAAAGAAGAGAAAAAAAGAAGGGGGGGGGGGGGGGGGACAGACAGGGAAAAC